>CM022946.1:82440115-82807441 GCA_012931725.1 Litsea cubeba | reverse complement strand
AATGAGAGAAAACTCTTCCAACTGCTGGATCTAACTTTCGAACCCCCTTCTCCTTCAAAAATCATAGAAGGCGACGAGCTGAAGTATAAAAGCCTGAACTCCTCAGACTGCCCCTCGAGGACGCTGTCAATCGGCATAAACTCCTCATAGAGTTGCCGAGGATGGGCAATCCGGTAATAGCGCTCAGCTCCTTCAAAGAAAAACCAATCTCACCATTCGTCACAACGAAGGTATTGGTTTGTGGGAAATGACTCCAGCATAGCCATGAAGGCCTCGTCGGAAAAGATCACGGTCTCCCTAAAGCGGACCGCATCAAAATCCCGGCTTCCTTCAAAACGCGCCACCAATCAGCAGGACGCGATCAGTCCACGACTTCCACTCAGAGTCAGCATTGAAACGACCTCGAAGTCGGAAAGGCTTGATCCAATTGCTGCCGTCACCACTGAAATACCAAGGCCCACCGGTCTCAAATCGACCGACGGATAATCAGAGCCCTGGTAGCCGTGGAGGGCATCAACAAGTCCATGTCAACAGGCGACCTCTCCGTATATCCAGGAGAACCGCCAACAAAAACCCCGGTCTTGATTACATTTGTCCTTCTCACCCAACTTGGAGGATCTTCCCTCTTAGGGCACGTGGGGGCAAGGCTCAGCATCGAGACGGTGCGATCAAACATCGACCGGGTAGTAACAGTCTTCTTCTCACCATCTGCTGTGAAGGAAAACTGAAAACATCTCCTCTGGTATGTAATGTCATCAGGGACTGCATCACCAAAGAAGAAGGTAGGCTTGGGAAAACGCTCTGATCTTCCATCACCCAATGGACGACTGCTTACCATGATCTTATAGAATTCATCTCCCTTGAGAGTGATCAGTCGCTGCCTCATCTCATCTCTGTTGAGGGAGTCGCACTCTTCCAGATTTCTCTCAACATACTGAACCTTCTCGAAAGCCTGCTGAACGGCCGGATTAGAAGATCTAGAAGATCGACGAGGTACGCTTGTAGCAGGCTCTTTACCCTTGTTCGCTTCTGGAGGAACCACCTGAAAAGGATGGAAAAGAAAAAGATCAAACATCAAAATGACAGAATCTCGCTAAAAAAAATGTGGCGAAATTTTTGACATGATGACGGGGCAATTCCGAAGAAAAGGAACTATCCCGAAAGAAATAGAAGCTTGAAGATGGGCTCAACATCGCTGCGAGCTCCGAAACTCAAAACTTTCGAAACCTAAAAGTCTCCGCAAAATCAGGAAGGGCTCAACATCACTGCGAGCTCCAAGTTCCCAAATTTGCAAAAACTTTCAGGTATGCTATCACATCATGCTAAAAATTTAATTTACAAATTAAAGGCATGCATGAACATCTTGGTTGCAAAAAAAAAATGCATTATCATGATGAGCAAAAAAAAAAAAAAAAGAAAGAAAACTTTCTCTAAAAAAAAAAGAGGGGAAAGAAAACAAAAAAAAGAGAAGAAAAGAAACTCTCTCAAAAAAAAAAGGGGAGGGAAGAAAAAAAAAGAAAAAGAAAAAAAAGAAAAAAAAATAAGGGCTGGCCACAGGCGTGGCCCACAGGCCACGTGGCCGTACGGCCAGATCCGTACGGATCTGTCCGTACGGCCCACACAAAAAAAAACATGAAAAAAAAAGAAGAAAAAAAAAAAAAAAACCCGTGTGAAAAAAAAAGGGGGGAGGCAAACACGTGGAAAATAAAAAAAAAGAAGAAAAGAAAAGAAGAAACAAAAAAAAAAGAGAGAAAGAACTTTATTTTTTCCTACAATGGAGTTTTCTTGAAAAAAAAAGGAGAACTTACTTGAAGCCATTGATGGAGAAGAAGAAGAAAACTCTTGAAGATCTTGAAGAAGAAGAACTCTTGGTCTTGAAGCCCTCTTGAGATTATTGCAAAAGAAAGTAATAAGAGCAAGAGATCCAACCTTCTCCTTGCTTTTATAGAGGAGAGCAACCAAAGAAGGAAAGAAGAAAGAGGTAAGTGTTACTAATTAGTAACCTTACCAAAGAAAGAAATTAGAAAGATTCTTTCCCAAAGAAAGATATCTTGAGGGATTCTCTCCCAAAAAGAAATCAATGAGAGATTTTCTCCTAAAAGATATAATCTATGACGGATTCTTTCCCAAAAGAAAGATATCTTGAGATATTCTATCCCAAAATAAAGGGATCATGAGAGATTCTCTCCAAGTAAAGATATTCTTAGATATTCTCTATCCAAATGAGATATTTTGGATATTCTTTACAAAAATGACACCATATGAGATCTAAGCCATTTCAAAAGCTTAAGGTCCCATGGGTTAGCCCATATGAGCTAGGTTTGACCACCTAGGCACCACAAAAAAAAAAAATAAATAAATTTTGGGCTTTTAGTCAAAGAGAAATCCCTCATACCAAGAGCATACAAAAATGGTTCCATGCCTCTTTTGAGTTGATTGGACCATACAAAAGAAAATTCCAAGCCCCATGAGCTTCCAAAAATCAAACCATCCAGCCTCATCTACCAAATTGAGCCAAATTCTTGAAATTGACATTCCATCAAACCAAAACCTGGTCCCCTAACTTGCCACATACAGCCTGTTAGGTCACAAGACCAAAACCAAAAAACCAAAACCTGATCCCCTAACTTGCCACATACAGCCTATTAGGTCACAAGATCAAAACCAAAATGATCCCCAACATTCCACATACAGCTTGTTGGGTCACCACGATCAAAACCAAACCCGACCCCCTAACCTGCCACATATAGCCTGTTAGGTCACAAGGTCAAAACCCAAATCCACATCCCTGATGTCATCTTCAAAACTGTGCCTCGAGATGGTACGTGATCCTTTCACTACCATTAAAATTCCCCTGGAGCTCAAAGGCTACAAATACCAAAAAGAAAGATTGCTCAAGACTCTTGGTCAAGTCACAGGCTCTCCTTCAAAATCTCTTTCGAGGCACATCGACTACAAAAGTTAAGCAACTCGCGCATTTGAACCTCGTAGTGGGCATTTGTTGACACAAAAAAATGTCACTTTGCCTTTTCAAGATCCAAAGAGCTACATGAAGTCGCAACCTGCCATAAATAGGCAATGCTGCTTCCAAAAATCAAATCTTGTCAGAATCAAACAAAAACTGCAAGATTCTTCCAGACAGCCAAAAGAGGAGTACACAAGAAGTTTCGGGCCATTTCAAAATCCTTTGGCCTAACTTCGCTTCTCCGACAGCCGAAAAGAGCTCTCGGCGACAAAAGCTCTCCGGGACCATGGTTTCCAAGACAGAACCTATGGATCATCTTTAAAATGACTCCAATAGGTTCCCTGTCAAATTTCAAGTCAATCGGACATCGGTTGACCACACATCAAACCGCGACATCTTCATCGCGACAAAAGCAAGTCTGCAGGTGATAGGACCCCAAACGGCTTCGAAACTCAAACAAAAGCCTATGGTTGGTCTTATTTATTGCTCAGGAGGCTTCACACTAAATTTCAGGTCATTCCGACATCGTTTGACCCAATTTCAGCTTCTGACGGAAAATCGGCAGCTCTGCGCGACAAAGTCCTCGGCTTTTCTCAGGAAATTGGAAACTTTGCAAAATAAAATGCAAGGATTCTCATCAGGTTTCCTACAAAGAAATCAGGCAATAAATGGTTCAAAATGTCAAGGAAAAGTACAGAAGAAAAAAGAATATAAAAAAAGCAAAAACGGACGCAAAACGGGACACGAAGGGGGAAAAACCCCCCCAGGGTCGCAGACCCCTGAGACCCTGGGCCAGGGTCGCCGGCGACCTTGGACCCCGGGGTCGCCGGGAAAGCCCCGGAAACCCCGGTTTTCGCCGTTTTTTCGCGATTCGAAGGGCCCAGCCTCTGGTACTTTCCAAAATTCATGCTTTTGAGACACCAAGTCCTCTGACATCCGTCCAAAACACGGGTAAATCATCAAGAGTATCGAAGACAGTATTGATCGCCACCCGGTCAACCAAAAAAGTGTGCTTTCCACCCGACCCGATCGAGAAATCGACAGGACAGATGGCACCGACCCGCTGTTGGCAACAAACACCTGAAATTACATGATCATCTGATGTCGATCTACATGAAGATCCATCGATGATCATCAACAGAAGATCTCAAAGACGTGGCACGGCCCGCGGACTCTTCAGCTGCTCGGCGACCACTTAATGCGATTAATTGACTAGCTTTATTACAGTCATTAATCCATTTCTTTGGACGGCCCAATCAGAAGCAAGCATTCGGGAGTTACAAGTCAAGAGATTCATGGCATTTAACCCATGAAACTCCTCCCATCATGGCGATTAAAGGCGATTAAATGCCCTCAATCTCCTCCGGCCAATCAGAAGCCAAGAAAAAGGAGTTACAAAATAAACAATTCAATTTTGTAACTCCTCCCATTATGCGGCTTAATGACAATAAAAGCCCATAAACCCACCTAAAAGGCTACCTAAAAGCCTATAAATAGGAGGGCTCTCCAAGAAGAAGACAACGACAACAAACGACAACAACACACAGAACAACGAACATCAACAGACAGCAGTCAGAAATCCAGAGAAAGAAAAAGAGAGAAAACTCTGCGGAAGTTCTACACCGGCCACCGCAACAAGGTGACAAAAGTCCCTTGGGGGGTACCCCCCCCCCCCAAGGTCCTTGCCTTCTCCTCCTGCCTCCAATGGCTTAGATATGGCTTTTCAGCCCGTCTACTCGGCTTTTTATTGGACATAGGACCTTCCTTTGGTCTTTGTCCTCTAAAAACCCGAGGTTATAGCCAAGCCAAGCAAATCAAATAGCATCCACTGTTCTCATCTGCATGGATGATGGCGAAGCCCACATATGGCTTGCGACCGTCAATCTAAACGAGTCCCCCCACAATCTCCTGAGAAGTTAGATCCTCATTTTCTTGCTTTTCATTGTAGTTTGTATTTTTTCAAAAGAGACAAAAATCACAATTCTTATCTTTCATTGTTGATAAGGATTTGTAAATCGGCTATAAACGCCAAAATCGGCTATAAACGCCAAAAATCGGCTATAAACGCCAAAATCGGCTATAAATGCCAAAAAAATCGCCTTTCACGGCAAAATCAAGAAAAATGTCTCTTTTCTTAAATATATGTGCAATGGAAAAACTTGAAAGAAGTTGATTTCCTTTTTACTTGCGAAGGTTGATTTCCGGATCACCACTTGCAATTCCAAGTAAAAATAGAAAATCTGGCACACCCACAAAAAAAAGAAATGTTGATGCACGACCTTGCCCCCCGGTTACGAAAGGGTCGGACCCGACGGACTCCCACGTCCGCCGACCTCGGTAGAAACTCGAGCAGGAGCGCGGTCCATCAACTACTAGATGAGTGCATGTGTTTATTTAATCTCTGCCTGCTAAGGTCCTAACACAACATTTTGTTTGCAGAAATCCCTCAAAAGGTGGCATTGGCCTAAGCCTATATACCTTAATGGCCTGAGAGTAAGAGAGGATGAGCAAGAGAAGGGAAAGAAAAGAATGGAGCAGGAGATGGTGATAATTCACCTGATGAAGTAAGTTCTGATACCATATTAATGTAGCCCACAGGTTTCATCTCTCTTTACAGTTTGAAGAAGTAAGATTTTTTGTCGTTAATTACTATTGCTGCTCATGATCTATAATAGGCTTTGCTATCTGAGGAGGAGAACCTTTTGATTATAAACCGTCTTCATCAGGTGAATCGACCCTATCATATTAACAAACTCTATCCCTATCATATGCTTCTTTGTACAAATAGCACTTGAACAGAACCAACATAACTCACTTCCCAAGGTAGCTTAATATTAGAAACAACTTTCTAAATTCAAATTCTCCCAATGCAAGCATTTTGATCATACCAAACTGCCCTTGACACTGAAATCTTGATAACCATGTGAATGTAGACCTGTGCAGACTGCTGAATGGTTTGAGTCATTGGTGTCTTTCATTTCCTTTTGTTGTGCAAAGTATTGGCATCTCTTTATTATCATTTTTAACTTTGCAGAACTTCTGAAACACTTAGCCATAAATTCTCTCAATGCAACTCTGTTTGATGATGTGAACTATGGAGTAATTCAAAACACTATTGTTAATGTAAAAATGGAAAAGACCTATTTTTTATTTCAGAAATGATTATTATTGAGCTATTTACACTATTTTTCTTATGTAAGTGTATTGAAGAGCATGCAAAACTTCCTCTTAAAATTTGCAAGCGGTTCTGTATTTTTTTTCTCATTTTTCATGTGAAATGTAGATCAGTTACTCATGCACTTATAAATGATTATTGTTATATTTCTACTCATCATTATGTTTATGTAATGTAAGTATAAATTATAATTGGGGCATATGTGTATGTTTATGTATCCCAAAATTTTAAGAAATTGAGAAATCATTCCTAAGCGGCCCAGCTTGTGGGGCTTGTGTGTGTCTCCACTACCCACACGTTGAATTAGCACCAAACCAGATTATCAATTCACTTGAGTTGAATTAGCACCAAACCAGATTACCAAACCAGCTTGTAGGGCTTCGCCTGGTTTCTTGTACTTTGGGATAATCTTGAACATATGTTATTATTATTATTATGTTTTTTCAGGAAGCTCAAGCATGAGTGGAGTTCAAGGGAGGCTCTCAGCATTGTCATTGTTGTAAGGCAAGGTTATCAAAGACTCTTTGGAGTACAAGGAATCATGAGTTCTGGATTGCTTACTATCATGGTACTAAACACAGAAATTGAATTTTGGGTTGAGAGAAAAGATGTGATTGTTTTAACTATTGTGTGACACTCAGAAAATTCCCTATGAAAATTATAGTTTGTAAGGAAACCAATTTTGCATATGAAATATGGAAAAAGGCCCATGAGATTTCGTTCGTTCCTTTTTTTTTTGGGTTTATTGGTTTGATCTTGGCAGATTCTAATTTTTAGTGTACGTTTGCACTCATCATTTTCGTGGTTACTTTGGTTCTAATTTTGAGGCGCATTTTGACTATCTAAACTTTATTTTTGCACTGTTGCTTGTGGTAGAGGAACTAGTATTGTAGAAAGCACAAAATGATTGCTCACCTGGTACAAGATATATGCTGCAGTTATGTTAGTGGTGCTCGACAGTAATTGTGGAACTTGAATCTGCAGGACCGAGATAGACAACTGTAAAGAGCAAGATGTCTATACTCTATATAGCACTTTTAACTGGTTTTATTTTTTTAATTGAATTACACATGAATTCATCTTCGTCACCACTATGTCTCTTGCATTTGGTCTAACTGGTAGTGACCCTGATTGACCCTGATTTAATTTTTTTAGTTAAAAAACAATTAATTTTTTTAATTAAAAAACAATTAATTTTTTTTATAAAAAAAATAATTAAGGCGTGTCTTGCGAGCCGTAAATTAAAACTCGCCAATTCTTTAATGGCCTGCATTTGCAAGTCGTAAAAACATATACTTAATTACGGCTTGCATTTGTTGCCGTTAATCAGATTGTACACAATCCATTTACAGCCCACAAATGCAAGCAGTGTAAAATATTTTTCGTTTTAAGTATTCATGGCGTACTATGTGTGCCATAAACTTAAGCACACCAATGCTTTAACGGCACTCAGTTTGCGTCGTAAAAGTTTAGTATTTACGGCCTGCTTAGGAGGCCATAGATCTGGTCCAAACAGTCCTAACAGCATCATTTTCGGCGTGCATTGATCTTACTTACGGCTTGTATATGCACGCTGTAATTACATCGAACCTTTTACGGCAGGAGCTTTTACGGCATGACCCCCGTGAGCCGTAAACTTACATTTACGGCGCGCATGGCGCGCTGTAAAAGCCCTGAAATGGTGTAGTGATTGCCTAAAGATTCTCCACTCAGAGATGATCTCCCAGACGAACCAGTCTACAATGTGGAGACTTTCTCACAAAGTGCCTCCTGGGACATGTACTTTGACGGTGCAACCAGGACAAATGAAAAGAGACAGCTGATCTCGGGAGTTGGCATCCTCTTTGTTAGCCCCGACAAATACATGATTCCACACGCTTTCTCGCTATTGGAACCATGCACAAACAATGCAGCTGAATATCAAGCTCTGATCCTAGGATTGGAACTCGCCATCAAATCCGGTATGACCATGCTGGAGGTCTTTGGAGACTCTCAACTGATCGTCAACCAGATGAATCAGAAATTTGAAGTCAGGAAGCCTGATCTGCCACCTTACTACAACAAGGCACAATCGCTTCTGCAAAAGTTTGACATTTGTCACATCACCCACATTCGTAGAGGTGAAAACATACGTGCAGATGCCCTGGCTGGACTTGCCGCATCTATGGCAATCCAGGAAGGAGAAAACATGCAAATCACAATGTGCGAAAGAAGAATCCTTCCTCCTCTTAACACACACCAAGCAGTTGCTGAATGGCACCAAGTGGTTGGAAGTCAGGATTTCAATCCTTCAAACTTCGATCGGCGACTGGAGGGATCCGTTCATCGATTCTACAGGTTCTGCGACAAATACAAAATCCAAAGCTGTCCTTCAACTCCATACAATCCGGCAGCAAACTGATTAGCAGAAGCTTTCAACAAGACACTCTGTAAAATCCTCAAGAAGATGGTCTTTAGTCACAAAAGAGACTGGAACGACAAATTATCTGAAGCTTTGTGGGCCTATCGAACCACAGTTTGAGGACCAACCCATAGCACACCATTCTCCTTGGTCTATGGATGTGAAGCTGTAGTACCTGAGGGTATCCTTGCAAAATGACATGACTCAAGAAAGCAATGTCAAACTGCGACTCCATGAGCTGGACAATCTCGATGAGAGACGGCCCGAAGCTCGACAAAGTATTGAACTTTACCAAGCACGCATGGCAGGATCTTTCGATAAAAAGGTCAGGCAACGCGCCTACAAAAAAGGTGACTTGGTTCTTGCAGTAAAAAGACCAATGGTCTTCGCTTACAAGTCCAAAGGCAAATTTGAGCCAAAATGGGAGAGACCCTACGTCATCGACAAGGTTTTCTCCAACGGCGCATACACACTCCTAAACATGGAGGGCGACAGATATATGTTGCCCATCAATGGCAAGTTCTTAAAGCGGTACTACCCTTGAAGACTTACCCAACTGGGTAAGAGCAATGCCTGTACGGCCAAAACTGGTTTCTAGGTACACGCTCGCTAAACCCAATCTTTTTAGAATTTTCATATCAAATGTTGAAATTTCTAGAAATTTAAACAATGCTTACTTTCATCGTTTCATTGTTAAAAAAAAAACCAAGTTTAGGAGCTTTTCCTTAACTTGACCAAAATTTTCAACCCTTGAACCCAAAATTCATCGTTTGAAACAAAATCCGGATTCAGGGATTTCCACCCTAGTCCACCCTACCTTTTACAGCCTAAATGGTTTCAGGTCAAAATTTATGACCCTCGTGTCTTTAAACAAAAAAAAATGATTTTTTAAAAAACAGTGGGGAAGCGACGCTTAGTCGATACTCGGACAAATTGGAAGCATGCAAACTACGTTCGATACTTCCAAAATCGCAGGGAAGCGACATTTCGTCGATACTTGCAAAATCAAAAAACCATGGAGATGCAACATTTCAGTTGATATCCACAACCCAAATTTCAAAGGTTCAAAAAAAAAACCTAAAAACCATGGAGACGCAACATTTCAGTTGATATCCATTACCCAAAGGCTCGAGAAATCCTAGAATTTCAAAAATCATGGGGAAACGACATCAAGTCAGTACCCGCAAAACCAAAATTTTTGAAAAGCAAGGATGCGACATTCCATCGATACTTGCACCAAAATCCGCGAGGATGCGACATTCCATCGATACTCGCAACCGAATGAGTAAGGATGCGACATTCCATCGATACTTGCGAGAACATTCAGCAGGGAGGCGACTTTTAGTCGATACTTGCATTTTTGAAAACCAAACAGGCTATAAATGCCACAAAACGGCTATAGATGCCACCAAAACAGGCTATAAATGCCACAAACTGGCTATCAATGCCACAAAACAAAACCGGCTATCAGTGCCACAAAATCGGCTTCCATGCCACAAACAAAAATCTGGCTTTCATGCCAAAACTATCATTTGACAAAAGATTTTCACAAAATGACAAGCTTTTGATCAAATCCCATTTAGCAGTCACTTTCATCACAAAAAGATTTAAGTGAGCGTAGGGAAAACAAAAAAAAAGCATCCCATTTAGCAATTACTTTCATCACAAAAAGATTTAAGTGAGCGTAGGGAAAACAAAAAAAAAAGCATCCCATTTAGCAATTACTTTCATCACAAAAAGATTTAAGTGAGCGTAGGGAAAACAAAAAAAAGTACCAAAAAAATGCATGTGGTACCAAAAAAAAAGAAAGTGTTCACAAGCACAACAAAAAAAAAATGTACCAAAAAAAATATATATACATGTGGTACCAAAAAAAAAAAGAAGGATAGTTTCTGCTACAAAAAAAAGGAGCTCAGCCAAAAATGGTCTCTAGCCAAGAGTTCAGCTCCTCAAGTAAACTTTTGGCCTCAGCCGTCAAGGATTCCAAAGCACGCTTCTTTAGGAACCTGCCATGAGATGCTGGAGAATACTGCAATCCTTCTTTCACACCGGGAAGCTTATCCCGAACAGTTTGCCATCGTTTGCTTTCTTGAGACTTCCTTTCAAGAACTCGATCGGCGTCTGCAACCCGGCGAATCAGAGCACTCTCCCTGTCGCGAGCCTCTGTTATTGCAGCCCACTTGGGAGCGACTTGTGCCTGCAAATGCTCAAGACGTTTCCTGGCCTCATCGACCTCCCTATCAAGGGTGTTAACGTCATGTGTCAGCCCAATGATGGCTAGCTCTTCTAAGTTCTTCTCTCGGACTATCTGCTTCCTGCTTTGTGTGGCCTCATCTAGGTTAGACTGCGCCTTATCCGTAGGGTCCAGGAACATCTCCTTGAAGAACTGGTCATCAAGAATACCCATGGTCTCAAACCACTTGTCACCCAGCGCAATGATCCTATCAACGATCGCCCTGGCACCCGTAACATCCAGACCAGCCTCTTCGGCATCACCAAGAATCTCATGCACATGCTAGATCATGCCAAATCCGGCATCCAAGTATCCAGCAAGGAGAGTCTCAATCCAAGAGCTCAGAACCCGCACCACCACCTTCTTCGCAAAAAGAAGAGATGGCCCAGCTGAAGATTCGCCCAACTCCGTTGGTCGGCTGCTCATGTCATCACCCGTTGGAAGAGTAACAAAAGAACTCTTTCCAGTCGGAGCTGCTGAAGAAGGAACCTCAGCACGAGGTATCTCCTCAACATTGTCAGAACTGGTCCCAGGAGTCTCTACCTCTGGATTGACCTCTGGCATCCCTTGATCTGGTTTCGAAGGAAGTGATGGACTCTCCTCTGTCATCACAAAACCTGCCAAAGAAACACAAAAATGTATGAATATGATCCTGTTTGAAAATCATTATCAGGGTTATTACTACAAAATACCTTCTTCGACGACTGGCGGAAGACTCTCTTCCTCCATGAACTCATTGGAAGCATCATCAACATTTGTGTCCATCGATGGTTCAAAGTCATCGGAATCCTATGGCAAGCCAGCTGACAAAAAAAATGTGTGTTAGCAAACCAAGTCACAGAAAAAAAAAAAGAAAGCAAAAGAAGTCATACCAGTTGAAGATTTTGGAACCACTCCAGAGTCCCTCGGTTCTTCTTCTGGTGCCGCAACCTGATCCGTCACCGCCTCATTGGCAGGAACCTCATGCATCGCCAAGTCTTCCCCTGCTAAAAAAGAAGAAAAACAGAAACAAGAAGCGAATCAGAACATGGAAAATCCCATGAAAAAAAACGAATAGAGAAAAAGGAAGAATCATACCTTCACCGATGGTCTCTTCTTCTCGGCTTCTCTTCTCTGGAGGCTCGTCAGCATCCCCTGGCGCATCCTCAATAATAGTAAGAGGTACTTCCAAGTTAGGAGAGTCCTCATGCTGCCCCTTACTGCGATGATGACTCCTCCTCCTCTTACTTCCGTGGGCTCGCTTCCTAGAAGACCCTGCCCCACTGTCAGAGTCAGGTCTCCCACTTGACTCCTCACTGGATGGTCTACTCTTGCCAATAGACTCCACGGAAGCTTACCTTTGCGCCGCTTGCATCTAAGCACCAAGTTCGGCTTCCTCCTGTTCTAGCTACTCTAAAGCCTCATCAGGTATTTCTCGAACAGCCTCAGAACCAATGACGCCCTGGTCACCGAGAAAGCCAATCTTGTGCTTCTCTCCAGAAAGGAAGGCCCAAACTTCCTCTCGCCGGACGCCATCCGACTTTCCAAGGCCCTTTCCAGATGCCAGCTTCACATCAAGCTCCTTCTTGGAAAGCCCCTGATATGCCGAAAAGCTCTCTACGAACCACTTCGCAAAGCCGGCAGTCCGAGAAGTCAACAACACAGGATAAGAGATCATGGATGTAGTGTCTTCAGCACTATAGAAAGCCCATGCATTTCTCCCGTCCTGAAGACACTACAAAGGATAAGAGATCATCTATGGCGTTTGTACTCGCACAGAAATCTCTCAACTCTTCTTGCATAGCCAAGATCTTCTTCGAACTTGGATCCTGAGCCCTAGCTTCCTGGGCCGCGCTATCAGAAGACTCCCTGCTATCAAAAAAGTTGGGAAATGAAGAGCTAAAACTCTTCCAACTGCTGGATCTAACTTTCAAGCCCTCCTTCTCCTTCAAAAAATCATAGAAGGCGACAAGCTGAAAGTACAGAAGCTTGAACTCCTCAGACTGCTCCTCAAGGACGCTGTCGATCGGCATAAACTCCTCATAGAGTCTGCCAAGGATGGGCAATCCAGTAATGGCGCTCAGCTCCTTAAAAGAGAAACCAATCTTACCAGTCGTCACAACGAAGGTATTGGTTTGTGGAAGGAATGACTCCAACATAGCCATGAAGGCCTTGTCGGAAAAGATCACGGTCTCCCTAAAGGCGCGGACCGCATCAAAAATCCTGGCTTCCTTCAAAACGGCGCCACCAATCAGCAGGACGCGATCAGTCCATGACTTCCACTCGGAGTCAGCATTGAAACGGCCACGAAGTCGAAAAGGCTTTATCCAATTGCTGCCGTCACTGCTGAAAATACCAAGGCCCACCGGTCTCAAATCGACCGACGGATAATCAGAGCCTTGGTAGCCGCTGGATGGCATCAACAGGTCCATGTCAGTAGGCGACTTCTCTTCATATCCAGGAGAACCGCCAACAAAAACCCCGGTCTTGATTACATTTGTCCTTCTCACCCAACTTGGAGGATCTTCCATCTTAGAGCACGTGGGGGCAAGGCTCATGATCGAGACAGTGCGATCAAACGTCGACCGGGTAGCAACAGTCTTCTTCTCACCATCTGCAGTGAAAGAGAACTGAAAACATCTCCTCTGTATTGACACCAAAAATGTCACTTTGCCTCTTCAAGATCCAAAGAGCTACATGAAGTCACAACCTGCCATAAATAGGCAATGCTACTTCCAAAAAATCAAATCTTGTCAGAATCAAACAGAAACTGCAAGATCCTTCAAGGCAGCCAAAAGAGGAGTACACAAGAAGTCTCGGGCCATTTCAAAATCGTTTGGCCTAACTTCGCTTCTCTGGCAACTGAAAAGGAGCTCCCGGCGGCGAAAGCATCGGAGACACCAAATCTTCGATCGGAGCTGATGGATTATCTCAAAATACATCCAAAAGGCTCCACGTCAAGTTCCGAGTCAAACCGACAACGTTTGACCCTACATCAACCCTCGAACAGCTAAATAAAGCCTCTCGGGGGCGAAAACCACCGAGGCCATCACTCATCAGATAGAGTACATGGACGGCTTCAAAATGCTTACAAAGGGCTACACGTCAGATTTCAGGTCATTTCAACAACATTTGACCATAATTTGACGCTCGGAAGCCAAATCAGGCCTCTCGGCGGCGAAGCTCTCTAGGACCTTGGTTTACAAGACAGAGCCTATGGATCATCTTAAAATGACTCCAATAGGTTCCCTGTCAAATTTCAAGTCAATCGGACATCGGTTGACCGCACATCAAACCGCGACGTCTTCATCGCGATAAAAGCAAGTCTACTGGTGATAGGACCCCAAACGGCTTCAAAACTCAAATAAAAGCCTATGGTTGGTCTTATTTATTTCTCACCAGGCTTCACTCCAAATTTCAGGTCATTCCGACATCGTTTGGCCCGGTTTCTGCTTCTGACGGAAAATCGACAGCTCTGCGCGACAAAGTCTTCGGCTTTCTCAGAAAATTGGAAACTTTGCAAAATAAAATGCAAGGATTCTCATCAGGTTTTCTACAGGGAAATCAGGCCAATAAATGATCAAAAACTCAAAGAAAAATACAGAAGAAAAACAGAATAAAAAAACAACAAAAACGGACACAAAACGGGACAAAAGGGGGAAAAACCCCCCAGGGTCGCAGGCCCGTGCGACCCTGGGGGCCGGGATCGCCCGGTGGGCCCCGGAAACCCTGTTTTTCACTGTTTTTTTGTCGATTCGAAGCGTTCGGCCTCTGGTATTTTCCAAAATTCATACTTTTGAGACACCAAATCCTCTGACATCCATAAAAAACATGGGTTAATCATCAAGAGTATCAAAAACAACATTGATCGCCACTCGGTCAACCAAAAAAAGTGTGCTTTCTACCCGACCGATCGAGAAATCGACAGGACAGATGGTACCGACCCACTGTTGGCAACTAACACTTGAAGTTACATGGTCATCCGATGTCGATCTACATGAAGATCCATCAATGATCATCGCTAGAAGAATCCCAAAAGATGCGGCACGGCCCGTGACTCTTTAACTGCTCGGCGACCACTTAATGCGATTAATTGACTAGCTTTATTACATTCATTAATCCATTTCTTTGGACGGGCCAATCAGAAGCAAGCATCTGGGAGTTACAAGTCAAGAGATTCATGGCATTTAACCCATGAAACTCCTCCCAGCATGGCGATTAAAGGCGATTAAATGCCCTCAATCTCCTCCGGCCAATCAGAAGCCAAGAAAAAGGAGTTACAAAATAAAGAATTCAATCTTGTAACTCCTCCCTTTATGTAGCTTTATGACAATTAAGGCTCATAAACCCTCCTAAATGGCTACCTAAAAGCCTATAAATAGGAGAGCTCTCCAAGAAGAAAGAGACAATCACAAACACACAGACAACGGACTGTAGAAAATCCGGAAACTCAGACAGAAAAAGGCGTCAGAAATCTAAGAGAGACGACTCTGCGGAAATCCTACACCGACCACCACTACAAGGTGACAAAAGTCCCTTGGGGGGTAACCCCCCCAAGGTCCTTGTCTTCTCCTTCTGCCTCCAATGGCTTAGACATGGCTTTTCAGCCCGTCTACTCGGTTTTTTATTGGACATAGGACCTCCTTTTGGTCTTTGTTCTCTAAAAACCTGAGGTTATAGCCAAGCCAACCGAATCAATAGCATCCTCTGTTCTCATCTGCATGGATGATGGCGAAGTCCACATATGGCTTGCGACCGTCAATCTGAACGGGTCCCCCACAATATCCTGAGAAGTTAGATCCTCCTTTTCTTGCTTTTCATTGTAGTTTGTTTTTTTTTCAAAGAGACAAAAATCACAACTCTTGTCTTTCATTATTGATAAGAATTGTAAATCGGCTATAAACGCCAAAATCGGCTATAAACGCCAAAAATCGGCTATAAACGCCAAAAAGAAATCGCCTTTCACGGCAAATCAAGAAAATGTCTCTTTTCTTAAATATATGTGCAATGGAAAACTTGAAAGAAGTTGATTTCCTTTTTACTTGCGAAGGCTGATATCCGGATCACCACTTGCAATTCCAAGTAAAAATAGAAAATCTGGCACACCCACACAAAGAAATGTTGATGCACGCCCTTGCCCCCCGGTTACGAAAGGGTCGGACCCAACGGACTCCCACGTCTGCCGACCTCGGTAGGACCAGGTGCCAGGAGCGCGGTCCATCAAGCTGGCACACCCGGTGGGACCCGTTCATTTGAGAACACGATGCTAGAAATAAAATATTTGCATATCATATCTTTTGCTCTATGCTTATATTTCTTTTCTCGATTCCTTGGCTACTTTCTAATTGGTGGCCATGTTGGATTCCGCATCTAAAAAAATGAGATGAGATTTTTTGAAAATTTCTAATTCTTTGAATTTATTTCCACTTTTTCTCTTTTCAAAATATATATATATATATATAAAATCAGATTTTTCATTTTGAATTCAAAATTAAGAAACCTTGATCCATTCCTATCGTTCATCGCGCTTGCAGAAATGTTGAGCCTGTTCGACTAAGGTTTTGGGCCATCGTTTCTCTTCGATGAGTTCATTAAAGATCTAAAAATATATATATATATAAATTAAGATTTTTCATTTTGAATTCAAAATTGAGAAACCTTGATCCGTTCCTATCGTTCATCGCGCTTGCAGAAATGTTGAGCCTGTTCGACTAAGGTTTTGGGCCATCGTTTCTCTTCGATGAGTTCATTAAAGATCTAAATATATATATATAAAAATAAAAAAAATCAGATTTTTCATTTTTGAATTCAAAATTGAGAAACCTTGATCCGTTCCTATCGATCATCGCGCTTGCAGAAATGTTGAGCCTGTTCGACTAAGGTTTTGGGCCATCGTTTCTCTTCGATGAGTTCATTAAAGATCTAAATATATATATATATAAAATCAGATTTTTCATTTTGAATTCAAAATTGAGAAACCTTGATCCGTTCCTATCGTTCATCGCGCTTGCAGAAATGTTGAGCCTGTTTGACTAAGGTTTTGGGCCATCGTTTCTCTTCGATGAGTTCATTAAAGGTAAAAAAAAATATAAAAAAAAAAAAAAAAAAAAAAAGACATAGACCACTAAGGTTAAACCAACTGCGTTCTTTGATCATGGTTGATTCAAGAAAAGCCTTGTCCAGAGTGTGAAGACAGCTTGATTGTTCTAGGCAAGGGTCCTCCAAACGGGTTCATTAAGTAATCCTACCCTTACCTGGGGGCAATTCTATCAATCAAGATTTCATAAGACCGGGTTAGGAGACCTATGTGTACTCTCTCGTCTTTTAAAATAAGTTTTTTAAAAATAAAAATTTCTAAAATAAAAAATAAAAAAAAATCTTAATTTTTTTTTAAATAAATAATACAAAAAATATAAAAAAAAAATCTTCTTAAAAAAAATCTTCAAAA
The DNA here is from genome assembly GCA_012931725.1 of Litsea cubeba. Taxonomy (NCBI): domain Eukaryota; kingdom Viridiplantae; phylum Streptophyta; class Magnoliopsida; order Laurales; family Lauraceae; genus Litsea; species Litsea cubeba. Next base: position 82,790,240 of record CM022946.1, on the reverse strand, counting down.
AAAAAAAAAACTTCCGTCATTTTGGGTTTAGATTGGAGAAATCTTGGTCTTCTCCATTCTGTGCACTGGCGCTCGCGGAAATCGCTGAGCCCGTGTTCAGATTGGAGTGCCTTTTGCTCTCTTTGATGAACCCGATATTGGCCTTTCAAAAAAAAATCGTCATTTTTGGATTCAAATTCGAGAAATTATGGTTCGTTTCCTTCTTAGTAGTGGCGCTCGCGGAAATCGCTGAGACCGTATTTGGATCGGAATACCATCTGCTCTCTTTGATGAATCCAATCTTGACCTTTCAAAACAGAGAATCTCATCTCATGGATGCGGTCTTAAAAATTTGTGTCTAGCGGTACTAGTACGCCCTTTCAGGGTCTACTGTATTGCGACCGGCACATTTGTAACTCCAACTTTATATTCTTCTTACCTCGAGCAAGCTCTGCTTCTCGATAAGTCGAATTTAAGTTCACAATTGCTTCTAGCAGTTACTGGAACGCTCATTCTGGGCTTACCATACCTGTGATCAGAACAATTGTACCCTCTATGGCATTTTGCCTTCTTCATATTGCTTGGGTCATCTTCCTCAAGCAATTTGAAAAGACGAAATCATAGAACTTCCCACTTATGATCATTATATTCTTGTGATTACTAATGGATGTAGTCTTGTTTCAGAAGTTTTCGAAAAAAACTAACAATGGCAGCATCGCTTACCATTACTTTCGATGAGAACAAGCACCAACTCATGCTTCAACAGAGGCAAACTACGCGCACCTACAAGCGCCCCATCAGCTGCCGAAGCATCAACTCCCTCGGCAACTCTCTAAGCTCCGGGTCGACCTCGACTCCCCGGACTATCGTCTTTGGGACGCTGGGACCATTCCCACTTCCCGAGGAACAAACTGCTCCCTCCAAGAAGCAGAAACTCGCCTCTCAACGTGTCACTACCGTGACACCAAAGGCGAGCACCAGAAGGCTCGAAGCCTGTGGCAGCCCCACGAAGCCTCGACCAGCAAACGACCAGGTCTATCCCAAGACTTGGTCCCCAAGACCTTCACCAAAACAAAGAAGGTCCCAAACATCTACCAAGCTAGCATTCCTGGCCCCACTCAAGGAGAACCAGTTCTACCCTCTTGCTTACATGAAATAGGAGAGACCCATCTCCAACCTGACTCCCAAGTCAAACCAGCATGAGCCGGCTTGTTCCTACAAGCCCAAAATCAGATCATGCATCACAAGGCCTCTACAAGCACCTGTTAAGGCCTACAAACCTGCAGTTCGACCCTTCATCTCTACAGGGGCCGAACTCCAAAAATTCAAAGTTTCGTTGCAACAGGCGAAGGACAGGGTTCGCATCCTGTCCTTGCCCAGCTGCAAAGAAGACAGGCTCGGCTGCTGCGCCCCAGGGAGCACATCCTTCATCGTCAAAGCCCAGCCAGAGTTGACCGAAGCTCAAATTGCTCGTCGCATACGCCGCAGCGCATCGTATAGACAAAAGAGACTAGAGAAGCAAAGGACCCAGCCTCCTACACTTCAAGTCTCTCCCAAATGGGTCGAAAAAGATAGACCCAACCAAGTTGCTGCCATCCATATGGTTGGAAAAACCAGAAGGCGCCAAAAGTCAGCAACAAAAATCCATGTCCGACGTCCGATGACCCGTAGCGTCTCCAGGACAAGAAGACATTCAGAAGAATCCCCTGCTCCTTCAAGCAAAGGATGGCAGAGTGATCCTTCCTCAAGCTCTTCTTCAGAAAGAATGAGACCCAGCTCAGTCACCAGGACAGTTTCTTCATTCGAATCACGAAGGATGAACGTCTTGGCTACAAATTCTGAGCCACCACCCCGCAATCCACCTCTAGATGATGCGATCACCCACATCCAGTAGTTGGAACAAGGCTAACAGAGGATTGAAACTGTGATGGAAAACCTTCTCCTCGCCTTCCAAAATCAGGCGAACAATGAACCTCCTCCGAATCATCAAGACGATGAGGTAAATGGAGAAGAAAATGAGTCACGCGCCCTTACAAAAAAGGACGTAGACACTATCCTCGCCAAAGCAAAAGAAGAGGATATACTCAAGGAGCACGGGATTAAGCCACCATATCCCTTATGGATGGACTCGGTCCCGTTCCCCACCAAATTCAAGCATCCTACTCTCTAAACATATACTGGGAAAGGATCAGCCAAACAGCACGTCATCCACTTCAAGATCTTGACGAGAGCTATCGCGGATCAAGATGCACTCAAGATCCGCCTCTTTGCAAGTACCCTAAAAGGTACGGCCTTCGATTGGTACTCCACTATGATGGAGGACTCCATCCAGAACTGGGCCATGCTAGAGACACGCTTCCTGACTCACTTCAAAGGTGAGGATCATCCCGCTACTATGGCTCAGCTGTGCAGCCCAAGACAATGGGAGAATGAGTCAACATATGACTTCATTCATAAGTGGAAAGCAATGGCATACAAATGCTCTGATGTACTGCCACAAGCGTCGCTAGTCGACATCTGCCGAAACAACATGAGAGCCAGAATCCGCTCCATGATCATCGGCAACAAATCAAAAAACCTGGGAGAACTCCTAGAAGCTTCCATGGAAGCTGAAACGGTGATTAAAGACCTCAACAGTCAGAAATCATCAAGAAAAGAGCCAACCGCCATTGCAACCTCAAAACCAAAGAAGAAAGAGGTCCTCAATGTGCAGACCAAGTCAGCTCCTCAGCCACCAAGGAAAGCTGAAAACAAAGCTGCTGGTAAGAGACCTGAACTCTCAGATGCCTTCAAAGAACGAGTAGAGAAGAAATACCCGTTTGATGAAGATGTTGATGAAATCTTCGGGGCTCTTGTAGCAAACGGCAAGCTCACCTTGCCTGAACCAAAAAGACCGGGCGATGTTGGCAAAACCAATGATCCTCGGTACTGTCCATACCAATAGATGATCTCGCATCCTCTCAATCAATGCTTCGTTGTGAGGGAGAAAATAAACGAGATGTAGAAAAACGGAGTCATCACCTTTGACAAAAACTATGGGTCTGTCTCCGTCAGCATGGTGACATGTGGACAAACATCAAAATCACCGAAGAAGAAGATCACTACTTCCTTCAAGGTGATAAACTCAATCCAAGCGTCCGAGGAACTGGTTCTTTACCCGACACCAGACGGACAACCCATATGGGTACATCCCGATCTCCTGGAAGATGAAAACTGGGAGGTCGTGAAAACAAAGCCTACAGCTCAACAGTGAAGGCAGGCTAGGAAGCATCTCCTCAAGCTCAAACGGCAAGAGAAGACCCAGCCAAAACAAGAAGTCAAAGAAAAGGCAGAGGCTTCCTCTACCGCTTCGCTGGAGGCAACAAAAACATCCCTTCTAGAGACTTGAAAGGGGGTAAGAAAATTCACTCTCAGTGATTTCATGCCACCTCAATTCAAAGAAGCCACGCAGGAGCTATCATACTCTTGATGGATTCTCCATTGATGGATACGAGCCCAGCGACACTGATGATGGGTTCGAATCCAACTACACAGACGAGTGGGAGGAGTCCCTTGAAACAGGAGAATATCTCTCCGATGAAGAATGGGTTCCTGAGTCTCATCTTATGCCAGTAATCTGGTATAATCCTCTACAGCCACAAGGATCCTGGTCTGATGATGAAGAAGATCAAGAGGCTGTACAAGAAGATGCTGCTGACCCAGCACCTCTCATTACTCCAGTGGAAATCAACCGTGTTGAGCCACAAAGAGTTGATGAAGAAGAAGATTTGGCTCCCATGCCTGATCTTGAAGAATATGCAAGGATCTTGCAGCGTCTCGCTCTAGAACAAGAGCAAGAACTCGTCAACGAGCCTCCTCGCAATCCAAAGCTTGAAGTCCCTGAAGACCATCAGGTACATCCTCCCTTAACTCCTGAAAATGGAGAAAATTGCTGGATTGACGATCCTCTTATATCCGAGGATGAGTCTGACTCCGATCAGGCAACGTCTCCCGTCAGAGCTTCCTGTAATGTGATAATTCGGGATTATAGCTCTTCCGAAGCTTCGTCTGATGAGAGCACTTACACTCCGGCGACGCCTAGCAATGTATCTTCTAGAGCCACCTCGTCTCACGTGACTTTCACTGAGATGACACCCTCTCAGGTTTCTTCTCCTGAGACTGTGACTTCAAAGTTCACACCCTTCCTGACTGAAGAATTCCCAGCTATTAATGCTTGGGATGATGAATTAGTCAACGAAGAAGAAAGGTTGCTGCATGCTGTTCAGGACTTGTTCCCGAAAAATGCTCCGTGCAACACAATCACTGAGGATGGCAACTCCGTTGCTGATACATCCTCAGCAAATGAAAAGCGACAGCCTCTTGATCCTGAAGACAATCTTCCAAACAAAGACCCTTCTCAAGAAGCTCTCGAAGTTGGTAGAGGCACCCGCTCTGGCCGGGACTACCACAAAAATTATAACCAATCTTCCTTTACATATGTAAATCCTTCGGGAAAAGATGTTGTAAGCGCCCCTAGTGGCAACAATGATGAACATGCAGGCCCTAAGGAGGCTTTCAAGTATGACTCGATTGAACACTTCAAGCACATACCTGCACGTCTACACATCCTAGATTTGTTGCGAATGTCTCGCACACTCGTGATAATCTCATCTCGGAATTACAAAAGCTGAATGAGGATGTCGACAAACATGCCCCGTAAGTCCTCCAAATTGAAATGGATTACCGGGTCAAAAACTCAGAAGCCTCCTTAAAGGGAGAATAGAAGAAAACTGAGGGATCATGCATTGAATGCCTCTCGGTTAAAAAAGCAGCCAGTGCAACCATCGCCTTCACAAAGGACGACCTCCTACTTGGCGAAACCAGGCATAACCGACCCCTGTACTTCACAGGGTACATCAAGGAAATGCGTATGCACAGAGTTCAGATCGACCCAGGTTCTGCACTCAACCTCATCTCCACATCGGCTCTTGAAGAGTTGGGCATCCCACCCAACAAGCTTAGCCACACATCTATATCTATCTTTGGATACGATGGGAGTACTCAAAGGCCTATTGGCAAAATCAGGTTCAAGTTGCAGATCGGTGATCTTATCTCTGAGGTCACTGTGTATGCAATAAAAACCCCTTCATGTTACAACATCCTTCTCGGACGCCCTTGGATCCACGAGAATGGTGTTGTCCCTTCAACTCTACATCAATGCATCAAGTTTGTTGGTGACGACGGCATGATACATCGAGTCTTTGCGGACAGAAAACCCTTCAAAGGTAAAGAAGTCCACTTCGCAGACTCACAGATGTATGAAGGTGAAAAAGAAGAAGAGGATAAGCACACAGCATCCTTTGCCGAAAATCTTCAGAAAGATAAAGGCAAAGCTCCTCAACAATCACTGGAAGAAAACAAACCATCCGGTAAATCCGAAGAGAGCATTCAAACTCCCTTCATCATCTCCCTCAAACCTTCAAAGCCTCTGGTCATCACAACAAAAGCGAAGAAGGCAAAGCAAAAGCCTGGGGGCAAATTTGTTGTCTCTTTCGTGTCTATCATGCAAGACACGGATTCGGATTCAGAGCCAGAAGACGACACATCGTCAAGCCAAGCTGACACTCAGCAAGTTCAGCCTGCTCTCACTCCAATGGAGACAACTTCTGACATAGAAGATCCTACGTCAGCTTCCTTCGTTGTTCCAGCAACTTCAGCAAAGGAAAAGTCGATCTTCTTCCATAGATCGGATGCTTCTTCATCAAGCTCTAGGCTTGAACCTTTCCAAAATGAAGGTATGCTTCAACTATCCCTATATAGTTCTGTGGCACAAGCTATTATAAAGAAAATGGGCTATGAGGCTCAAAACCCAGTCGGTTTGGGAAAAGGACGCAGTATTCTCACGCCATTGGGGCCCGTCTTGACCAAAAGCCAGCTGGAAGATTGGAGACTCTACGGCTATGTAGAAAAGTCTTCACACGGGTTAGGATATGATCCCGACACTCCCCTGAGACAGTTGACACATAGGCTTAAAAGTCAATATTCTGACCAAGCCTCAACATCTCAAGTCCATGAAGACATCGATCTCCCTGGATATCTCTTCGATGAGTCACCTGATAAAAATCCAGGAAGCTCATCCAATTGGCACGATTTCTCCGAAAATGAAGAGGAGTTGTCCGATGGCATAGACGTGTGGTCTTCTGACCCAGAAGAACCCTCATCTCCAAAAGAAGTAGCCTACTTCGACCCGGTTTCAACAGGCGATTGGGATCATCTCATAGCAAGCCTTGGGAAAATTACCAATCAAGAAGACCCGTGGAAAGGAACAAAACCTTGGTCTGGAAATACCTTTGAAACCCCATAAGGTTTCGTTGAGCTAGAAGCCTTCGAAAATATTATGGAGGAACCACCTTCGAACCTTCCAACAGAAGATCCTATTCAAAAGATAGACTTGGTAACACCAGATAACCCACGTCCTGTATTCATAAGCAAGAATATAAAGGATGATGAGTTACCCGAGTATATCGCCTTTCTTCGTGAGTTTGTTGATTGCTTTGCATGGTCTTACGCTGAAATGCCTGGCTTAGACCCCAAAATAGCAATTCACAAACTCAATCTTCAAGAAGACATCAAGCCTATCAAGCAAGGCCAAAGAAGATTCCGTCCAGATGTGATGGATAAAATTGAACAAGAAGTTCAAAAACTCAAAAGCATCGGCTTTATCTGTGAGGAACAACATCCTGAATGGTTGGCCAACATTGTCCCCGTGACAAAGAAAAATGGGCAGATCAGGGTCTGTATTGACTATAGAGACCTGAATGGCGCATGCCCAATTTGCTAAGAGACACTCAGCTACAAAAGTCAACAAGACACTCTACGAAATCCTCAAAAAAATGGTCTCTAGTCACAAAAGAGACTGGAGCGACAAAATGTCTGAAGCTTTGTGGGCCTATCGAACCACCGTTCGAGGACCAACCCATAGCACACCATTCTCCTTGGTCTATGGATGCGAAGCTGTCGTGCCCTTGGAAGTACAAATTCCTTCCTTGAGGGTATCCTTGCAAAATGACATGACTCAAGAAAGCAATGTCAAATTGCGACTCCATGAGCTGGACAATCTCGATGAGAGATGGCTCGAAGCTCAACAAAGCATTGAACTTTACCAAGCACGCATGGCAGGATCTTTTGACAAAAAGGTCAGGCAACGCGCCTACTGTCACACCCTGAAACCGGGCCCTGCAGTGATCCGATCCCGGAGTGCGGAATTTTGGGATAAATTTGAAACTTTTGTTATGTTTCCCAAGATCCACGTGAATGAGGATAATCAAATCCCATCACAATCAGAGTATATTCTCGCGAAAGCTAAACATGGTGTTACGACTCGGAATCCGTGGCCATCGGGTTCCGTGTCGCACGCAACCAATATCATAAACCATCAAATAAACAGACTGGCATAAATCATCTATCAGAGCACACTGAGCTGGTAGTAACAAGACTAATTAATTTCCACATGTTCAAATTACAATTAACAAGTGTCTCCATTTCAAACCCAATAAAAAGGCTAATAAAGCCATACAAAGATATATCCAACTAAACAGGAATACTACCCCCAAGGATTTGATACGAACTCCGGTGCCAAACTTGACATCTAGATGATATCAATGGGCAGCCTCTCACGTCAGACCGGCGGTCCCACCGCCTCCTCCGATCAAACACCTAAAAACAGAAAGAGCGAAAACTGGCACCAAACAAACAGGGTCAGACACGACGGTCTGGCAAGCAAATAATCAAGTAATATGAAACAAAAGAACATATATAAAACCTGATGAAATCATTGTAAAACCGAATAAAGAGTCTAAACAATAATAACAATAAATCATGCTAAAATGATCGAAAAACCGAACATAAATGTCAAAGCAAATAAAGAACAGTCTTAGAAGTACGAATGTCTCGAAAAGATAATAGCCCGCATAAAACATTTAATAGTGGGAAATACCTTTCAAATCCTAAATAATGGCAACAATACGATGAAAGATCGATATCATAATCCTTAGCAAAATCCAAGAATAAAATGAGTATAAACAAATAAGAATCATAAAGTAAGGTAATACACAGGTAAAACATTGGCAACCACACATAGCTATATTCTCCTATTACCGAAGTAACAAGAGCAGACAGAATGTAGCCACTGAACGTGGTACTAGAAATAGGATCAGAACCGTAGCCATACAAATGGGACCGGCAGATCAAAAATCAGAACCGTAGCCATACAAATGGGACCGGCAGATAAAACCGTTGCCATGGTCGGTACAGACAGAATCCAAGCTGCAGCTGGCGGACAGATTAAAGATCCCAAGCCGGGTGATCAGCCCGACAAGGTGACCTAAGCTTAGTGGTGCCTTTAGGTTTCAAAACTCGAACCGATACAAATCAAACCATAATACTAATCCCTTTGGCTCAGGGGCTCACACTTCAAAGCTCCGGCCCCGTCTTGCCTCAAGGTTTCATTGTCAAAATACTAGTCTTAACAAGATAATAGTCTCATCGAAGAAATCCCGAATGTGACGAACCACTCCAATCTCCTTTCAAATCAATTCGGAGAAAACATACGAATATCCATGGTAAACCGCTCAAATACACATCAAAGTGATTTGTATAAAATCATACGATCAATCCTTTCGAATATGGAAGACCCCATGATTTTATAACAAATCACCGATGCTATTTAAATTAGTTTACCAAAGGATACAAAGACAAATACAAATACACTCTCTATCTTGAAATGGAATGGATAGTGGAGAATGACTTAATGACTTACCAAGGATCCATCTCAATACACCTTTAACGTTTAAACATTGATTAATAAAGAGTACGTTTGATGCCAATGAAAATCCACAACATTTAAACGATAAAGTGCGTATCGAGACTTGAAAGGTTCCCGTGTAATTTCACATATACTCATTCTCTCATCATTCCCATTTCACAAATTTTCCAAGTATTACAAGTAGTCCCAAAACTCTTTAAAACAGGCCCATAGCTGGCCTTAACCCAATTCCAAAATAGCCTACTCATTTAACCCAAAATAGCCCTTTAAACATGGCCCAAACAAATCTTAAAACAGTCCAAAAACTAAGCTTGAATGGACCACAAAACAAACCTTAAAAACAGCCCAAAACTAATCCTTTAATGGTCCAAGAAACAAGTTTTAAAACAAGCCCAAAACTAAACCTATAATGGTCCAAGAAACAAGTTTTAAAACAAGCCCAAAACTAAACCTATAACGGCCCACAAAACAGGTTTTACATCAGCTCAATATCAGGCCCTGAAATGGCCCAATATCAGGTCTTGTAATGGCTCAAAAACTGACTTGAATCAGGCCCAAAAGTTATTCCACAAAGCCCCTCAAACCAGGCCCTGAAAAGGGCCCAAAAGTCCCTCAAACCAGGCCCTGAAAAGGGCCCAGAACTGGGCTGGGTCCGCTCGAGCGACCCAGGGTCCGCTCGAGCGGACCCCTTCTAGAACCTGGGCCGCTCGAGCGGACCCAGTTCTGGCTGGGTCCGAGAAGAGTGCAGAAATGCACTCTTTGCTTCCTTTTTTTTTTTTTTTTTATTCTTTTCCCCCCTCTTTCTTCATACTTGTTTTCACAAAAATTTGGACCCTTCCTTGGCCTTCCAAACTCATCAAATCACCATTCTTTAGCCATTCAATTAACCAAACAAACACCCTTAAATCAAAACCTTTTTCTCCATTCTTAGAACACAACACTAAACACAAGGAAAGATAAGTTTCAAAATGTCCAAAGTGAAATCAAACTTCCAAATACATTGTAAAACAATAATACAAGTGGAAATCACACATCATATTACTCCATTGTCCAAAACAAATCTATGAAGCACAAAAAGATTAAAGCATAGCATGAAACAACATAATGTGAAACAAAATACATGAAACCATCATATTAATTGGAAATCCACTTGCCTTAAGTCAAATGAGAGAAATGAGACTCCACAAACCAAGCTCTAGGACCTCAAGCTCCCAATCTACAAAAACCCCAAATTTCCAAGGAAAACCCTAAAAACCATTTTTCTCAAATCTCCAAGGAAAGCTCTTGCATGAGTGATGAAAACACTCTAAATGAAGAGGAAAACAAAGATCTAAAGTTTGGAAAGCCAATGCAAACCTTGAAAAGCCCAAACGAAGAAGAGAAGCTTGGATGAGAGGTCTCTCCTAGCTCCAAATCCTTGCAAATGGGTTCTTTAGGAAGCTTGAATGGAGAAGAAGGAGATGGGAAGATCAAATCTCCCTTTAGCATCAAAGAACAAGAGATACATGAGGAGAGAGAAAGGGCTGGGAGAGAAAACCCTAACTCCCCTTTTTGTTGCAGGAAAATGAAGAAGAATGGGGAAGACAAGAGCCCATGGCTTCTTATAAAGGGAATAATGGGCTGGGCCCCATGGGCCCCAAACCTCACAAGGCTGAAACTAACATTTATGGGCCCCGAATGAGATCGACGAAGAAGACAAGAACGATCAGCGAAATTTCTACTTTCCAAAACGTATATTTTCCCCAATTTCTGAAATTTTCGAAATTCATGGACAGATTCAGTGTGAAAAGTCGGTTTTGACCTTTTTTTCTCGAAAAACGCATTTTCTGATCATCAAATCAAAATGGTCAAAACATGAAAGTTGTTAAACTTCATAAAATGAGTCAAAATACACCAAATTCAGAATTTTTAGAAATCGGAAGTAATTTCTCATAAAAATATATATCATATGGACCGGGTCAAACCAAAGTCAACAGTCCTCAAAATCTCAAAGTCTATGGAAAAATCTAGTCAAACTCAAAAACAAGATCAAACTAAATCAAATCTCACTTAAAAAGCTAAACCACGATTAAAACAATACTAAATAGAGAAATTGGGGGTCGGGGTCTTACACCTACAAAAAGGGTTACTTGGTTCTTGTGGTAAAAAGACCAATGGTCTTCGCTCACAAGTCCTAAGGCAAATTTGAGCCAAAATGGGAGGGACCCTACGTTATCGACATGGTTTTCTCTAATGGCGCATACGCACACCTAAACATGGAAGGTGATAGATGCATGCTGCCCATCAACGGCAAGTTCTTAAAGTGGTACTACCCTTGAAGACTTACCCAACTGGGTAAGAGCAATGCCTGTACGGCCAAAACCGGTTTCCAGGTACACGCTCGCTAAACCCACCTTTTTTTAGAATTTTCATATCAAATGTTGAAATTTCTAGAAATTTAAACAATGCTTACTTTTATTGTTTCATTGTTCAAAAAAAAAAACCCAAGTTTAGGAACCTTTCCCTAACTTGACCAAAATTTTCAACCCTTGAACCCAAAATTCATGGTTTGAAACAAAATCCGGATTCAGGGATTTCTACCCTAGTCCACCCTGCCTTTTACCGCCAAAATGGTTTTAGGTCAAAACTTATGACCCTCGTGTCTTTAAACAAAAAAAAAATGGTTTTTCAAAAAAAAAAAAAAAACCGTGGGGAAGCGACGCTTAGTCGATACTCGCACAAATTGGAAGCATGCGAACCACGTTCGACACTTCCAAAATCGCAGGGAAGCGACATTTCGTCGATACTTGCAAAATCCAAAACTGTGGAGATGCAACATTTCAGTTGATATCCACAACCCAAATTTCAAATGTTCGAAAAAACCTAAAAAGCCATGGAGACGCAACATTTCAGTTGATATCCATAACCCAAAGTTTCGAGAAAACCACAAATTTCAAAAATCGTGGGGAAACGACATCAAGTCAGTACCCGCAAAACAAATTTTTTTTTGAAAGGCAAGGATGCGACATTCCATCAATACTTGTACCCAAATTCGCGAGGATGCGACATTCCATCGATACTCACAACCGAATGAGCAAGGATGCGACATTCCATCGATACTTGCAAGAACATTCAGCAGGGAGGCGACTTTTAGTCGATACTTGCATTTTTTGAAAACCAAACCGGCTATAAATGCCACAAACCGGCTATAGATGCCACCAAACCAAACCGGCTATAGATGCCACCAAAACAAACCGGCTACCAATGCCACAAAACAAAACCGGCTATCAATGCCACAAACAAAAAATTGGCTTTCAAAAAACCCGGCTATCAATGCCACAAACTCGGCTATCAATGCCACCAAAACCCCGCAATCAATGCCACAAACCCGGCTATAGATGCCACCAAAACTGGCTCTCATGCCAAAAATTGGCTTCCATGCCACAAACAAAAATCTGGCTTCCATGCCAAAGCAATCATTTGACAAAAGATTTTCACAAAATGACAAGCTTTTGATCAAATCCCATTTAGCAATTACTTTTATCACAAAAAGATTTAAGTAAGCGTTGGGAAAACAAAAAAAAAGAATCCCATTTAGCAATTACTTTATCACAAAAATATTTAAGTAAGCGTAGGGAAAACCAAAAAAAAAAAAGAATCCCATTTAGCAATTACTTTATCACAAAAAGATTCAAGTGAGCATAGGGATAACAAAAAAAGAGTACCAAAAAAAAGTACATGTGGTACAAAAAAAAAAGGAAAGTGTTCACAAACACTACAAAAAAAAAGAAGAGAAAAGTACCAAAAAAATACAAGTGGTACTAAAAAAAAGAGAGAGAGAAGGATGGTTTCTGTTTAAAAAAAAAAGGAGCTCAATCAAAAATGGTCTCCAACCAAGAGTTCAGCTCCTTAAGCAAACTTTTGGCCTCAGCCATCAGGGATTCCAAGGCACGCTTCTTCAGGAACTTGCCATGAGATGCTGGGGTGGGCTATAACCCTTCTTTCGCACCGGGAAGCTTATCTCGAGCAGTTCGCCATTTTTTGTTCTCTTCAGACTTCCTTTTAAGAACTCGATTGGCATCTGCAACCCGGCGAATCAGAGCACTCTCCCTGTCACGAGCCTCTGTTATTGCAGTCCACTTGGCAGCGACTTGTGCCTGCAGATGCTCAAGACGTTTCCTGGCCTCATCGACCTCCCTATCAAGGATGTTAAGGTCATGTGTCAGCCCAATGATGTTTAGCTCTTCTAAGTTCTTCTCTCGGACTACCTGCTTCCTGCTTTCTGTAGCCTCATCCAAGTTAGATTGAGCCTTATCCGCAGGGTCCAGGAACATCTCCTTGAAGAACTGGTCGCCAGGAAAATCCATGGTCTCAAACCACCTGTCACCCAGCTCAATGATCCTATCAACGATCGCCCTGGCACTTGTGACATCCAGACCAGCCTCTTCGGCATCACCGAGAATCTCACGTACATGCTGGATCATCCCAAATCCGACATCTAAGTGCCCAGAAAATAGAGTCTCAATCCAAGAGCTCAGAACTCGCACCACCACCTTCTTCGCAAAAAGAAGAGATGGCCCAGCTGAAGATTCGCCTAACTCCGTTGGTCGGCCGCTCATGTCATCACCTGTTGGAAGAGTAACAAAAGAACTCTTTCCAGTTGAAGCTGCTCCTGCTCGGGAAGGAATCTCAGCACGAGGTATCTCTTCAACATTGTCAGAACTGGTCCCAGGAGTCTCTACCTCTGGATCAACCTCTGGCATCCCTTGCTCTGGAAGCGACGGATCCTCCTCTGTCACTTCAAAACCTACCAAAGAAACACAAAAAGGTATGTAAATATAATCATGTTTGAAAATCATTATCAGGGTTATTACTACAAAATACCTTCTTCGGCAACTGGCGGAAGACTCTCTTCCTCCATGAACTCATCGGAAGCATCATCAACATTTGCGTCCATCGATGGTTCAAAGTCATCGGAATCCTGTGGCAAGTCAGCTGGCAAAAAAAAATGTTAGCAAACCAAGTCACAGACACAAAAAAAAAAAACAAAAGAAGTCATACCAATTGGAGACTCTGGATTCACTCCAGAGTCCCTCGGTTCTTCTTCAGGTGCCCCGACAGGATCCGTCACCACCTCATCGACTGGAACCTCGGGCATCATCAAGTCTTCCTCTGCTAAAAAAAAAAGAGAAAAGCAGAAACAAGAAGCAAATTAGAACATAGAAAAATCCCATGAAAAGAAATGGAAAGAGAAAAAGGAAGAATCATACCTTCACCGACGGTCTCTACTTCTCGGCTTCTCTTCTCTGGAGGCTCGTCAGCATCTACTGGCACATCCTCATTGATAGTAAGAGGAACTTCCAAGTCAGGAGAGTCCTCATGCTGCCCCTTGCTGCGATGATGACTCCTCCTCCTCTTACTCCTGCGGGCTCGCTTCTTAGAGGAACCTGCCCCGCTGTCAGAGTCAGGTTTCCCACTTGACTCCTCACTGGATGGTCTACTCTTACCAGTAGACTCCACGAAAGCTTGCCTCTATGCCGCTTGCATCCAAGCACCAAGTTCGGCTTCCTCCTGTTCTAGCTGCTCTAAAGCCTCATTAGGTATTTCTCGAACAGCTTCAGAACCAATGACGCCCTGGTCACCGAGAAAGCCTATCTTGTGCTTCTCTCCAGAAAGGAAGGCCCAAACTTCCTCTCGCCGGACGCCATCCGACTTTCCAAGGCCCTTTCCAGATGCTAGCTTCACATCAAGCTCCTTCTTGGAAAGCCCCCGATATGCCAAAAAGCTCTCCGCGAACCACTTCGCAAAGCCGGCAGGGCTATAGTGTCTTCAGCGCTATAGAAAGCCCATGCATTTCTCCCGTCCTGTAAACCTCAAAAGCGCTTCACCATGTTTGAAGGCGCTCCAACAACGCCTTGAGAAAAGCCCAGCTGCAAAGCAAAGCGAGAGGGTACATACGGCTGGATGTCAACGAAAAGATGTCTGCGGTACACCATCGTGCCAACATGTATGCTGAAAAGCCACTCTCTCACTGCATTCATCAAGGAGTAATGCCTTTTCGACCCCGCCCTGGTAGAGTCTCTGGAGGCACCAAAATCAAAAGCCTTCTTCCGCAACTCCGGAAAAAGCTTCACTGAAGACTGCCCCATCTCGACGTCCCTGAACCGTCGGATCCTCATGTGGGCAAACAAAAGTGATTCGGACACGGCTTTGCCCTTAGCCAGCCGAATCATCAGAGGATCATCGTCCTGTGCGGTACCCAGCCGGTGAAAGCCAGGACAGTGGTACACGTACCACGAATAAAAGATGTGGGCTGAAAATACCCTATTCATGGGAAGCCCAAGCCAAACCAAAAAAGCAGCAGCCTGCAGTTCGGTACACAGGTAGGAGTAAAGAGCTGGCACCAAAGCAAGCTGCTCTCCAAACGCCATCTGACAAGCCGGAAAAATACAATGCGGCCTGATGTGCATTCCATCTCCTCCAGCAAAAATAGCATCACTAAGCCAATAAGTGAGGTAAACAGCAAGATCTCTCCGCAGTGCAATGTCAGGACATATGGCGTTTGTACTCGCACAGAAATCTCTCAACTCTTCTTGCATAGCCAAGATCTTCTTCGAACTTGGATCCTGAGCCCTGGCTTCCTGGGTCACACTATCAGAAGACTCCCTGCTGTCAAAAAAGTTGGGGAACGAAGAGCTAGAACTCTTCCAACTGCTGGATATAACTTTCAAACCCTCCTTCTCCTTCAAAAAATCATAGAAGGCGACGAGCTGAAAGTACAGAAGCCTGAACTCCTCAGACTGCCCCTCAAGGACGCTATCAATCGGCATAAACTCCTCATAGAGTTTGCCAAGGATGGGCAATCCAATAATAGCGCTCAGCTCCTTCAAAGAGAAACCAATCTCACCATTCGTCACAACGAAGGTATTGGTTTGTGGGAGGAATGACTCCAGCATAGCCATGAAGGCCTCGTCGGAAAAGATCACGGTCTCCCTAAAGGCACGGACCGCATCAAAAATCCCGGCATCCTTCAAAACGGCGCCCCCAATCAGTAGGACGCGATCAGTCCACGACTTCCACTCGGAGTCAGCATTGAAACGGCCACGAAGTCGAAAAGGCTTTATCCAATTGCTGCCGTCACCGCTGAAAATACTAAGGCCCACCGGTCTCAAATCGATCGACGGATAATTAGTGCCCTGGTAGCCGCTGGATGGCATCAACAGGTCCATGTCAACAGGCGATCTCTCCGTATATCCAGGAGAACCGCCAACAAAAACCCCGGTCTTGATTACATTTGTCCTTCTCACCCAGCTTGGAGGATCGTCCCTCTTAGAGCACATGGGGGCAAGGCTCATGATCGAGATGGTGCGATCAAACGTCGACCGGGTAGCAACAGTCTTCTTCTCACCATCTGCTGTGAAAGAGAACTGAAAACATCTCCTCTGGTATGTCATGTCATCAGGGACGGCATCACCAAAGAAGAAGGTAGGCTTGGGTAAAACACTCTGATCTTCCATTACCCATGGACGACTGCTTACCATGATCCTATAGAATTCCTCTCCCTTAAGAGTGATCAGTCGCTGTCTCATCTCATCTCTGTTGAGGGAGTCGCATTCTTCCAGATTTCTCTCAACATACTGGACCTTCTCAAAGGCCTGCTGAACAGCCGGATTAGAAGATCTAGAAGATCGACGAGGTATGCTTGTAGCAGGCTCTTTACCCTTGTTCGTTCTGGAGGAACCACCTGAAAAGGATGGAAAAGAAAAAGATCAAACATCAAAATGACAGAATCTCGCTAAAAAAAAATCTGGCGAAATTTTGACATGATGACGGGGCAATTCCGAAGAAAAGGAATTATCCCGAAAGAAATAGAAAGCTTGAAGATGGGCTCAACATTGCTGCGAGCTCCGAAACTCCAAACTTTCGAAACCTCAAAGTCTCCGCAAAATCTGGAAGGGCTCAACATCGCTGCGAGCTCCAAATTCCCAAATTTGCGAAAACTTTCAGGTATGCTATCACATCATGCTACAATTCAATTTACAAAAATATACATACATGAACATCTTGGTAAAAAAAATGCATTATCAATGATGAGCAAAAAATAAAGAAGAAAAAAAAAGGGGATGGCCCACAGGCCACGTGGCCGTACGGCCAGATCCGAACGGATCTGTCCGTACGGCCCACCAAAAAAAAACATGCAAAAAAAAAGGAAAAGGAGAAAACACGTGCAAAAAAAAACGTGGAGAAAAAAAAAAGAAAAGAAGAAAAGAAAGAAATTAAAAAAAGAAAGAACTTTTTATTTTTCCTACAATGGAGTTTTCTTGAAAAAGGGAACTTACTTGAAGCCATTGATGGAGAAGAAGAAGAAAAAAATTGAAGATCTTGAAGAAGAAGAACTCTTGGTCTTGAAGCCCTCTTGGGATTGTTGCAAAAGAAAGCAATAAGAGCAAGAGATCCAACCTCCTCCTTGCTTTTATAGAAGAGGGCAAACCAAAGAAGAAAAGAAGAAAGAGGTAAATGTTACTAATTAGTAACCTTACCAAAAGAAAGAGATTAGAAAGATTCTTTCCCAAAAGAAAGATATCTTGAGGGATTCTCTCCCAAAAAGAAATCAATGAGAGATTTTCTCCCAAAAGATAAGATCAATGAGGGATTCTTTCCCAAAAGAAAGATATCTTGAGATATCCTACCCCAAAACAAAGGGAACATGAGAGATTCTCTCCAAGTAAAGATATTCTTAGATACTCTCTATCCAAATGAGATATTTTTGGATATTCTTTACAAAAATAACACCATAGGAGATCTAAGCCATTTCAAAAGCTTAAGGTCCCATCGGTTAGCCCATATGAGCCAGGTTTGACCACCTAGGCACACAAAAAAAAATATTTTTTGGGCTTTTAGTCAAAGAGAAATCCCTCTTACCAAGAGCATACATAAATGGTTCCATGCCTCTTTCGAGTTGATTCGACCATACAAAAGAGAGTTCCAAGCCCCATGAGCTTCCAAAAATCAAACCATCCAGCCTCATATACCAAATTGAGCCAAAATCTTGAAATTGACATTCCACAAAAATCCAAACCAAATCCTGGTCCCCTAACTTGCCACATACAGCTTGTTAGGTCATAAGACCAAAACCAAAAACCAAAACCTGATCCCCTTACTTGCCACATACAGCCTGTTAGGTCACAAGATCAAAATAAAAATTGATCCCCCAACATTCCACATACAGCTTGTTGGGTCACACGGTCAAAACCAAACCCAACCCCCTAACCTTCCACATACAGCCTGTTAGGTCACAAGGTCAAAATCCAAATCCACATCCCTGATGTCATCTTCAAAACTTTGCCTCGAGATGGTACGTGATCCCTTTCACTACCATAAAATTCCCCTCGAAGCTCAAAAGGCTACAAATACCAAAAAGAAAGACTGCTCAAAGACTCTTGGTTCAGTCACAATCTCTCCTTCAAAAAATCTCTTTGAGGCACATCGACTACAAAAGTTAAGCAACTCGTCGCTGTACCTCGAGGGGGCATTTGTTGACACCAAAAATGTCACTTTGCCTCTTCAACATCCAAAGAGCTACATGAAGTCGCAACTTGCCATAAATAGGCAATGCTACTTCCAAAAAATCAAATCTTGTCAGAATCAAACAAAAACTGCAAGATCCTTCAAGGCAGCCAAAAGAGGAGTACACAAGAAGTTTCCGGCCATTTCAAAATCGTTTGGCCTAACTTCGCTTCTCCGGCAACTGAAAAGGAGCTCCCGGCGGTGAAAGCATCGGAGACACCAAATCTTCGATCGGAGCCGATGGATGGTCTCAAAATACATCCAAAAGGCTCCACGTCAAGTTCCGAGTCAAACCGACAACGTTTGACCCTACATCAACCCTCGAACAGCTAAATCAAGCCTCTCGGCGGCGAGAACCACCGAGGCCATCACTCATCAGATAGAGCACATGGACGGCTTCAAAATGCTTACAAAGGGCTAAACGTCAAATTTCAGGTCATTTCGACAACATTTGACCATAGTTTGACGCTCGGAAGCCAAATCAGGCCTGTCGGCGGAGAAGCTCTCCGGGACCATGGTTTCCAAGACAGAGCCTATGGATCATCTTAAAATGACTCCAATAGGTTCCCTGTCAAATTTCAAGTCAATCGGACATCGGTTGACCGCACATCAAGCCGCGACATCTTCATCGCGATAAAAACAAGTCTACTGGTGATAGGACCCCAAACGGCTTCAAAACTTAAACAAAAGCCTATGGTTGGTCTTATTTATTACTCAGGAGGCTTCACCTCAAATTTCAGGTCATTCCGACATCGTTTGTCCCAGTTTCAGCTTCTGACGGAAAATCGGCAGCTCTGCGCGACAAAGTCTTCGGCTTTCTCAGAAAATTGGAAACTTTGCAAAATAAAATGCAAGGATTCTCATCAGGTTTTCTATAGGGAAATCAGGCCAATAAATGATCAAAAATGTCAAGGAAAAATACAGAAGAAAAAAAAATCAAAAAACAGCAAAAACGGACACAAAATGGGACAAAAAGAGGGAAACTCCCTCCAGGGTGGCCGGCGACCCTAGGGCCCGGGATCGCCCGATGGGCCCCGAAAACCCCGTTTTTCTCCATTTTTTCGCGATTCGAAGCGTCCGGCCTCTGGTATTTTCCAAAATTCATACTTTTGAGACACAGAATCCTCTGACATCCATCAAAATCACGGGTCAATCATCAAGAGTATCAAAATCAACAATTGATCGCCAACCGGTCAACCAAAAAAGTGTGCTTTCTACCCGACCGATCAAGAAATCGACAGGATAGATGGCATCGACCCGCTGTTGGCAACCAATACCTGAAGTTACGTGGTCATCTGATGTCGATCTACATGAAGATCCATCATTGATCATCGCCAGAAGAATCCCAAAAGACGCGGCAGGGCCCGTGACTCTTCAACTGCTCGGCGACCACTTAATGCGATTAATTGACTAGCTTTATTGCAGTCATTAATTCATTTCTTTGGACGACCCAATCAGAAGCAAGCATCCGGGAGTTACAAATCAAGAGATTCATGGCATTTAACCCATGAAACTCCTCCCATCATGGCGATTAAAGGCGATTAAATGCCCTTAATCTCCTCCGGCCAATCAGCAGCCAAGAAAAAGGAGTTACAAAATAAAGGAATTAAATCCTGTAACTCCTCCCATTATGCGGCTTAATGACAATAAAATCCCATAAACCCTCCTAAATGGCTACCAAAAAGCCTATAAATAGGAGAGCACTCCAAGAAGAAAAAGACGACGAAAAGCAAAGACAACAGCACAAGAGACTGAAGAAAATCCGGTAACTCAGACAGAAAAAGGCATCAAAGAGAGAAAACTCTGCGGAATTTCTATACCGGCCACCGCTACAAGGTGACAAAAGTCCCTTGGGGGGTACCCCCCCGCCCCCAAGGTCTTTGCCTTCTCCTTCTGCCTCCAATGGCTTAGACGTGGCTTTTCAGCCCGTCTACTTAGTTTTTTATTGGACATAGGACCTCCATTTGGTCTTTGTCCTCTAAAAACCTGAGGTTATAGCCAAGCCAGTGAATCAATAGCATCCTCTGTTCTCATCTGCATGGATGATGGCGAAGTCCACATATGGCTTGCGACCGTCAATCTGAACGGGTCCCCCACAATCTCCTGAGAAGTTAGATCATCCTTTTCTTGCTTTTCATTGTAGTTTGTATTTTTTAAAAGAGATGAAAATCACAACTCTTATCTTTCATTATTGATAAGAATTGTAAATCGGCTATAAACGCCAATATCGGCTATAAATGCCAAAATCGGTTATAAACGCCAAAAGAATCGCCTTTCACGGCAAATCAAGAAAATGTCTCTTTTCTTAAATATATGTGCAATGGAAAACTTGAAAGAAGTTGATTTCCTTTTTACTTGCGAAGGTCGATCTCCGGATCACCACTTATAATTCCAAGTAAAATAGAAAATCTGGCACACCCACACAAAAAATGTTGATGCCCGCCTCCTGGCCCCCGGTTACGAAAGGGTCAGACCCAAATGGACTCCCACGTCCGCCGACCCCGGTAGAACCGTAGCAAAAGCGCGGTCCATCAATGGCATGAGAGCCAGTTTTTGTGGCATTGATAGCCGGTTTGTGGCATTGATAGCCTGTTTATGGCATTGATAGCCGGTTTTTCTTTTAAAGCCAAGTTTTGGTTTATGGCATTGATAGCCGGTTTTGTTTTGTGGCATTGATAGCCGGTTTTGTGGCATTGATACCGGGTTTTGATGGCATTGATATCCGGTTTTGATGGCACTTATAGCCGGTTTTGGTGGCATTTATATCCTCTTTTGGTTTTCAAAAAAATGCAAGTATCAACTGAAAGTCGCCTCCCTGCTGAATGGTCTTGCAAGTATCGATGGAATGTCGCATCCTTGCTCATTCGATTGCGAGTATCGATGGAATATCGCATCCTCGCGGATTTAGGTGCAAGTATCGATGGAATGTTGCATCCTTGCTTTTCAAAATTTTGGTTTTGTGGGTACTGACTTGATGTCGTTTCCCCATAATTTTTGAAGTTTACGATTTTCTCGAACCTTTGGGCTGTGGATATCAACTGCAATGTTGCATCTCCACGATTTCTTGGTTTTTTCGAACCTTTGAAATTTGGGTTGTGGATATCAACTGAAATGTTGTGTCTCCACATTTTTTTTACAAGTATCGACGAAATGTCATTTCTCTACGATTTTGGAAGTCGAAGGTAGTTTGCATTCTTCCTATTTGTGCGAGTATCGACTAAGCGTTGCTTCCCCACGGTTTTTTGAAAAAACCATTTTTTTTTGTTTAAAGACACGAGGGTCATAAGTTTTGACCGAAAACCATTTTGGCGGTAAAAGGCAGGGTGGACTAGGGTGGAAATCCATGAATCCGGATCTTTATTTCAAACCATGAATTTTAGGTTCAAGGATCGAGAATTTTGGTCAAGTCAAGGAGAAGCTCCTAAACTTGGATTTTTTTTAACAATGAAACGATGAAACTAAGCATTGTTTGAATTTCTAGAAATTTTAACATTTGATATGAAAATTCTAAAAAGAGTGGGTTTGACGAGCGAGTACCTGGAAATAGGTTTTGGCCGTACAGGCATTGCTCCTACCCAGTTGGGTAAGCCTTCAAGGGTAGTACCGCTTTAAGAACTTGCCGTTGATGGGCAGCATACATCTGTCCATCATCTGTTTTGGTGGCATTTATAGCCTCTTTTGGTTTTCAAAAAAATGCAAGTATCAACTGAAAGTCGCCTCCCTGCTGAATGGTCTTGCAAGTATCGATGGAATGTCGCATCCTTGCTCATTCGATTGCGAGTATCGATGGAATATCGCATCCTCGCGGATTTAGGTGCAAGTATCGATGGAATGTTGCATCCTTGCTTTTCAAAATTTTGGTTTTGTGGGTACTGACTTGATGTCGTTTCCCCATAATTTTTGAAGTTTACGATTTTCTCGAACCTTTGGGCTGTGGATATCAACTGCAATGTTGCATCTCCACGATTTCTTGGTTTTTTTCGAACCTTTGAAATTTGGGTTGTGGATATCAACTGAAATGTTGTGTCTCCACATTTTTTTTTTACAAGTATCGACGAAATGTCATTTCTCTACGATTTTGGAAGTCGAAGGTAGTTTGCATTCTTCCTATTTGTGCGAGTATCGACTAAGCGTTGCTTCCCCGCGGTTTTTTGAAAAAACCATTTTTTTTTTGTTTAAAGACACGAGGGTCATAAGTTTTGACCGAAAACCATTTTGGCGGTAAAAGGCAGGGTGGACTAGGGTGGAAATCCATGAATCCGGATCTTTATTTCAAACCATGAATTTTAGGTTCAAGGATCGAGAATTTTGGTCAAGTCAGGGAGAAGCTCCTAAACTTGGATTATTAACAATGAAACAATGAAACGATGAAACTAAGCATTGTTTGAATTTCTAGAAATTTTAACATTTGATATGAAAATTCTAAAAAGAGTGGGTTTGACGAGCGAGTACCTGGAAATAGGTTTTGGCCGTACAGGCATTGCTCCTACCCAGTTGGGTAAGTCTTCAAGGGTAGTACCGCTTTAAGAACTTGCCGTTGATGGGCAGCATACATCTGTCGCCCTCCATGTTTAGGAGTGCGTATGCGCCGTTGGAGAAGACTTTGTCGATGACGTAGGGTCCCTCCCATTTTGGCTCAAACTTGCCTTTGGACTTGTGAGCGAAGACCATTGGTCTTTTTACCGCAAGAACCAAGTCACCCTTTTTATAGGGGCGTTGCCTGACCTTCTTGTCGAAAGATCCTGCCATGCGTGCTTGGTAAAGTTCAATGCTTTGTCGAGCTTCTAACCGTCTCTCATCGAGATTGTCCAGCTCATGGAGTCGTAATTCGACATTGCTTTCTTGAGCCAAATCATTTTGCAAAGATACCCTCAAGGAAGGAATTTGTACTTCCAAGGGTATGACAACTTCACACCCATAGACCAAGGAGAATGGTGAGCTATGGGTTGGTCCTCGAACGGTGGTTCGATAGGCCCACAAAGCTTCAGACAGTTTGTCGCTCCAGTCTCTTTTGTGACTAGAGACCATTTTCTTAAGGATTTTGCAAAGTGTTTTGTTGAAAGCTTCTGCTAATCCGTTTGCTGCCTGATTGTATGGAGTCGAAGGACAGCTTTGGATTTTGTATTTGTCGCAGAACCTGTAGAATCGATGATCCCGGAATTGTGGTCCGTTATCATAGACGAATCTTTTATGTATGCCGAAATGACAAATGATGTTGGTGCGCAGGAACCAAAGGACTGATGAGGTCTTCATTTCATTGAGCGCAAATGCTTCTGACCACTTGGAGAAATAATTCGTAGCGACGAAGATGAAGCGATGACCTTTGCTTGAATGGGGAGAAATAGGACCTATGATGTCCATACCCCAGGCTTCAAAAGGACATGAGATCGTTGTAGGATGCAGGATCTTCTATTGGAAGGTTCGAAGGTGGTTCCTCCACAATGTTTTCGGAGGTTTCCAGCTCAACGAAATCTTCAGGGGTTTCAAGGGCATTTCCAGACCAAGGTTTTGTTCCTTTCCACGGGTCTCCTTGATCGTTGATCTTCTCAAGGCTTGCTATGAGATGGTCCCAATTGCTTGTTGGAACTGGGTCAAAGTAAGGTACTTCTTTTGGAGACGAGGGTTCTTCTAGGTCAGAAGACCACACGTTTGTGCCACCGAACATTCCTCTTCATTATCAGAGAAATCGTACCAATTGGACGAGCATCCTGGATCTTTGTCAGGTGACTCATCGAAGAGATATCCAGGGAGATCGATGTCTTCATGGATACGAGATGTTGAGGCTTGGTCGGTAAGTCGATTTTTAAGCCTTTGTGTCAACTGTCTCAGAGGAGTGTCGGGATCATACCCTAACCCATGTGAAGACTTTTCTACATGGCAGTAGAGTCTCCAATCTTCTAGTTGGCTTTTGGTCAAGGCAAGCCCCAATGGCGTGAGAATATCGCGGCCTTCTCCCAAACCGACTGGGTTTTGAGCATCATAGCCCATTTTCTTTATAATAGCTTGTGCCACATGACTATATAGAGATAGTTGAGGCATACCTTCATTTTGGAAAGGTTTAAGCATGGATTTTGATGAAGAAGCATCCGATCTATGGAAGAAGATCGACTTTTCCTTTGCTGAAGTTGCTGGAACAACAAAGGAAGCTGACGTAGGATTTTCTATGTTAGAAGTTGTCTCTATTGGAGTAAGAGCAGGCTGAACTTGTTGAGTGTCAACTTGGCTTGATGATGTGTCGTCTTCCGGCTCTGAATCCGAATCCGTGTCTTGCATGATAGACACGAAAGAGACAACAAATTTGCCCCCAGACTTTTGTTTTGCCTTCTTCACTTTAGTTGTGATGACTAAAGGTTTTGAAGGTTTGAGGGAGATGATGAAGGGAGTTTGAATGCTCTCTTCAGATTTACTGGAGGGTTTGTTTTCTTCCGGTGATTGTTGAGGAGCCTTGCCTTTATCTTTCTGGAGATTTTCGGCAGAGGGTGTTGTGTCCTCTTTTTCACCTTCATACAACTGGTAGTCTGCAAAGTGGACTTCTTTACCTTTGAAGGGTTTTCTGTCCGTAAAGACTCGATGTATCATGCCATTGTTGCCAACAAACTTGATGCATTGATGTAGAGTTGAAGGGACAACACCATTCTCGTGTATCTAGGGGCGTCCGATAAGGATGTTGTAGCATGAATGGGTTTTAATTGCATACACAGTGACCATAGAGATAAGATCACCGATTTATAACTTGAACCTAATTTTGCCTATAGGTCTTTGAGTACTCCCATCGTATCCAAAGATAGATATAGATGTGTGGCTCTGCTTACTGGGTGGGATGCCCAATTCTTCGAGAGCCGCAGTGGACATAAGGTTGAGTGCAGAACTTGGGTCGATCTGAACTCTGTGCATAGGCATTTCCTTGATGTACCAGGTGAAGTACAGGGGTCAGTTGTGCCTTGTTTCGCCAAGTAGGAGGTCTTCCTTTGTGAAGGCGATGGTTGCACTTACTGCTTTTTGAACCGAGAGGCATTCGATGCATGATCCCTCAGTTTTCTTCTTTTTTCCCTTTGAGGAAGTTTCTGAGTTTTTGACCCAGTAGTCCATTTCTATTTGGAGAACTTGCGGGGCATGTTTGTCGACATCCTCATTCAGCTTTTGTAATTCAGAAATAAGATTATCACGAGTGCGCGGAGAGATTCGTAATAAGTCTAGGATGTGCAGAGGTGCAGGTATGTATTTGAAGTGTTTGATCAAGTCATACTTAAAAGCCTCCTTGGGGCCTGCATGTTCATCATTGCTGCTACTGGGGGCGCTTACAACATCTTTTCCCGAAGGATTTATATAAGTAAAGGAAGATTGGTTGTAATTTTTGTGGTAGTCCCGGCCAGAGCGGGTGCCTCTACCAACTTCGAGAGCTTCTTGAGAAGGGTCTTCATTTGGAAGATTGTCTTCAAGGTCAAGAGGCTGTCGTTTCTCATTTACTGAGGATGTATCTGCAGCAGAGTTGCCACCCTCAGTGATTGTGTTGCACGGAGCATTTCCCGGGAGCAAGTCCTGAACAACATCCAGCAACCTTTCTTCTTCGTTGACCAATTCATCGTCCCAAGCATCAATAGCTGGGGATTCTTCATGATGATCAGTCGGGAAGAGTGTGAGTTCTGAAGTCACGGTCTCAGGAGAAGAAACCTGAGAGAGTACTATCTCTGTGTAAGTTATGTGAGACGAGGTAGCTCCAGAAGATACATTGCTAGGCGTCATCCGAGTATAAGTGATCTCATTAGACGACGCTTCGAAAGAGCTATAATCCCGAATTATCAGATTACAGGAAGCTCTGATAGGAGACGTTGCCTGTTCGGAGTGAGACTCATCCTCAGATGTAAGAGGATCATCTATCCAACAATTTTCTCCATTTTTAGGAGTTAAGGGAGGATGTACCTGATGGTCTTCAGGGACTTCCGGCTCTGGATTGCGAGGAGGCTCGTTGATGCGGTCTTGCTCTTGTTCTAAGGTAAGACGCTGCAAGATCCTCGCATATAGCCAAATCTTCTTCTTCGTCTACTCTGTGTGGTTCAACATAGTTGATTTTCACTAGAGCAATGATGGGTGTTGGGTCAGCAGCATTTTCTTGTACAACCTCTTGGTTTTCTTCATCATCAGACCAGGATCCTTGTGGCTATAGGGGGGTTATACCAAATCACTGGCATAAGGTGAGTTTCAGGAATCCATTCTTCATCGGGGAGATATTCTACTGTTTCAAGGGATTCCTCCCACTCATCGGTGTTGTTGGATTCGAATCCATCATCGGTGTCACTGGACTCGTATGCATCAATGGAGAATCCAACTACCAAATTGCAAGAGTATGATGCCCCCTGCATGGCTTTTTCTTTGAATTAAGGTGGCATGAAATCACCGAGAGTGAATTTTCTTACCCCCTTTGAAGTCTCTGGAAGGGACGTTTCTGTTGCCCCCAGTGAAGCGGTAGAGGAGGCCTCTGCCTTTTCTTGGACTTCTTGTTTTGGTTCGGTCTTCTCTTGTCGTTTGAGCTTGAGGAGATGTTTCCTAGCCTGCCTTCGCTGTTGAGCTGTTGGCTTTGTTTTCACAATCTCTCAGTTTTCATCTTCTAGGAGATCGGGATGTACCCATATGGGTTGTCCGTCTGGTGTCGGGTAAGGAACCAGCTCTTCGGATGCTCCAATTATGTTTATCACCCTGAACGAAGTAGTGATCTTCTTCTTTAGTGATTTTGGTGTTTATCCACATGACACCATGTTGACGAAGGCAAGCCCATAGTTTTTGTCAAAGGTGATGACTCCGTTTTTCTACAACTCATTTATTTTCTCTCTCACAACGAATCATTGATTGAGAGGATGTTAGATCATCTGGTGGTATGGACAGTACCGAGGATCGTTGGTTTTACCAACATCTCCCGGTCTTTTGGGTTCAGGCAAGGTGAGCTTGCCATTTGGCACGAGAACCCCGAAGATTTCATCAACATCTTCATCGAACGGGTATTTCTTTTCTGCTCGCTCTTTGAAGGCATCAGAGAGTTCAGGTTTCTTACTTGCAGCTTTGTTTTCAGCTTTCTTTGGTGGCTGAGGAGTTAACTTGGTTTGCACATTGAGGACCTCTTTTTTCTTTGGTTTAGAGGTTGCAATGGCGGTTGGCTCTTTCCTTGATGATTTCGGACTATTGAGGTCTTTAATCACCATTTCAGCTTCCATGGAAGCTTCTAGGAGTTCTCCCAAGTTCTTTGATTTATTGCCGATGATCATGGAGCGCATTCTAGCTCTCATGTTGTTTCGGTAGATGTCGACTAGCGACGCTTGTGGCAGTACATCAGAGCATTTGTATGCCATTGCTTTCCACTTGTGAATGAAGTCGTATGTTGACTCATTATCCCCCTGTTTTAGGCTACAAAGCTGAGCGATAGTAGCGGGATGATCCTCACCTTTGAAATGAGTCAGGAAGCGTGTCTCTAGCATGGCTCAGTTTTGGATGGAGTCCTTTGGCAAAGTGGAGTACCAATCAAAGGCCGTACCTTTTAGGGTACTTGCAAAGAGGTGGATCTTGAGTGCATCTTGATCCGCGATAGCTCCCGTCAAGATCTTGAAGTGGATGACGTGCTGTCTGGCTGATCCTTTCCCCATATATGTTTGGAGTAGGATGCTTGAATTTTGTAGGGAATGGGACCGAGTCCATCCATAAGGGATATGGTGGCTTGATCCCATGCTCTTTGAGTATATCCTCTTCTTTAGCTTTTGTGAGGATACTGTCTACGTCCTTTTTGGCGAGGGCGCGTGACTCATTTTCTTCTCCATTTACCTCATCATCTTGATGATTCGGAGGAGGTTCATTGCTCGCCTAATTTTGGAAGGCGACGAGAAGGATTTCCATCAGAGTTTGAATCCCCTGCTGGCCTTGTTTCAACTGCTGGATGCGTGTGAGCGTATCATCTTGAGGTGGATTGCGAGGTGGTGGCTCAGAATTTGTAGCTAGGACGTTTATCCTTCGGGATTCAAATGAAGAAATTGTCTTGGTGACTGAGCTAGGGCTCACTCTTTTTTATTAAGAGCTTGAGGATGGATCACTCTACCGTCCTTGGCTTGAAGGAGCAGGGGATTCTTCTAAATGTCTTATTGTCCTAGAGACGCAGCGGGTCAACGGACGTCGGACATGGATTTTGGTTGCTGACTTTTGGCATCTTCTGGATTTTCCAACTAGATGGACAGCAGCAACTTGGTCGGGTCTTTCTTTTTCGACCCATTTGTGATAGACTTGAAATATAGTGAAAGAAACCGCGATTCAGATCTGGAAAACACTACCAGAAGACGTCCATGGCTGATTTAGAACAAGACAGATTTTAAAACAAATCTGATTTCAGCATATGCCAGCACAAATCAGCCATATAAATCGCATTATAACTCCACCGAATCATGATCAACAAGTGTATAACTAAAGGAGATACAAGAAGACTATTACCTTGATGATATGTAGACTTCAAATCTCTGAAATAAAAGATCCAATGTGCTGAACTCAGACCTGCAATCAGCAAACACCTTACTGGAATTTTCTGCAGTAGAATAGCTTTTGATCTTCTTCTCTATTTCACTTCCAAATCTGATTGGCTAAGATTGTGGGATCTTAATCTAGATTTCTAGATGGGTTTTGAGAACTTTTTATCTATGGAAAATCTCAAACCTGAAGCTCTCTTCAATGAAGAAGAGAAGAAGGCTGGACGTGTGGAATTTTCTAGCATAGGGATATGTCTTTTGGACGTCCGGGGGGGGGGGGGGGGGGGGGGGAGGGGCTTCCTCCTTTTATTGAAAACTTTAGGATTCCTTTCCTTAAAAGCTATCCCTACTAATTCTCTTAGATGTCCTAAAAGGAAAGTACAATCCAAAGATTTATTTCCTTCTAGAAACACTCCAATTAGAAAAGGAAATTAAAGGAACATCCCACAAACTTTAGCAATTAGTTACCTTAGTTGCACAACACTTACTAATTTAAGTTTCTAATTCAAAAAGGAAACTTTACTATAGGAATACTAATCCAAAGAGGAGTCCAATCTTTCAAGTAGAGAGACCTACTCAAAGTTGGAAACCTCACCTATGGAATTCCCATTATGGACGTCCCACATAAAATAATGCACACCATGGCCCACATGATTATTAATCATACTATGACCCACAAGTTAATAATTTATCTAGAATTAAATTCATGTATGCCATCAAAGGCCTATTTGAATTTAAACTCAAAATTATTTTTCCACTAAAATAATTCAACCATATGTCATCTAAACAATTTAGGAAACCATGCCAATATAGGAAAGTGACTAGAGAAGGGACCAAAAGACATATTTGCCCTTGGCTCCCAAAATGACCAAAAATATCCATGCTAAACCCATAGCAACATTAAGACCATTTTAACCTTAACTCATTCCACTAAAGAGTTGTGGTTGAACTCCAGGGACAAATAATAATTATAAAATAAGCTCGTCAGAAAATGACAGTTGTCTTCGACCTACTAAGTAAAATGACCTAAATGCCCCTCTATGTAACATCCCTAATCAAGTCAGGTTATCCGATGTACTATCAACCTTCTCGATTACATCTAAACCTTAGAACTTCATATCCTTAACTTAATCATCATCCGGATATCATTCTCTTGGTCCAGGGAGCGACCCACAAGTTCAATATCCATATGGAACATCCATATACTAAGATCTTAGATTTTGATGATTAATCGGATAATTCTAAGGGGATGATCATTCCATATTAGATGGCATAGATTCTTTATTATATCTGCACGTCCCAACTGATCAAGTCCGAGTACCCAAAACACAGAGCTGTTGACCCATGAAAAGAATCTCACCCATAGTGAATTAAAGCACATGAACTTGACTTCATCAGTTCATCCACAAATGCTCAAGATTAAGAGCACTGGTCACTCAGTAGCATGAGGTGACTTGATCTTTCTCAGTGATAGTACTATTTTAGAGATCACACCTACAATGGTCCTGTTCAATGCATTGCATATGCACTAATGAGATAAATCCGGGAAAGGCCTCCCATGACTTAGGTAAGTCACCCTGAATACAGGAGAGTCTCTCACTATAACTTATACCAAGATGAAGTGCCCAACTCCATCTCTCAGTTATGAACAAATATGTTGTTTCCAGTGTCCATGAATCAGACCTATCTGTGTGTAGGCACTACACACCTTATTCATTTACTAGAAACAATGGGCCTTACACAACCATACATATATACATGTTTAAAGATAAAAGAATCATTCCATTAAATAACCAGTAAATATCCAGTGACAAAAGATGAGAGTATAGCTAATGGGCTTTAGGGCATACAGCAATCCCAACAAACTCCCACTTGCACTAAAGATCACTATTTCCTAACCTAACACCCAATGACTTAACATGAGAAGTAAAGACTTTCTCAGTAAGAGTCTTAGTGAATGGGTCAGCTAAGTTATTTGCTGAGGCAATCTGCTCCACCACTATTTCTCCATCCTGAATGAATTCCCGGATCAAGTGGTACTTTCTCTGAATGTGCTTGCCTTTCTTGTGATTCCTAGGTTCTTTGCACTGTGCTGCGGCACCAGTGTTATCGCAGTACATGACAATCGGTTTTTGCACTGCAGGAACAACTCTCAATTCCAATAGGAATTTTCTGAGCCATACTGCTTCCTTTGCAGCTTCCGGTGCCGCCACATACTCTGCTTCCATGGTAGAATCAGCAGTACAGGATTGCTTGACACTCCTCCATGATATAGCCCCTCCTGACAGAGTAAAGACGTATCCTGAAGTAGACTTTCTGGCATCTCTATCAGATTGGAAATCAGAATCTGTATACGCCAAAGGTGTTAGATCATCTGCTCGATAGGTTAGCATATAATCTTTCGTTCTCCGTAGATACTTGAATATATGCTTAACAGCTGTCCAATGCATGGGTCCAGGGTTTGACTGATATCTGCTAACCATGCCAACGGCAAAGCAAATATCTGGTCTAGTACATAAAATTGCATACATGAGGCTTCCAACAGCAGATGCATATGGAACTCTCCTCATGTTTTCTATTTCTTCAGGTGTCTTTGGACATTGATATCGAGACAGTGGTACTCCATGTCTAGAAGGTAGCAAGCCCTTCTTGGAGTCATGCATGTTAAACTTGACCAATATCTTCTCAATATATGAAGATTGGGATAAGGCTAACATCTTATTCTTGCGATCTCGCAAAAGCTTGATCCCTAAGATATAGCTGGCCTCACCCAAATCCTTCATCTGAAATTGAGAGGATAACAAAACCTTTATGGATGACAATATACCTACATCATTTCCAATGAGCAATATGTCATCTACATACAGAACCAACAACTGCTTTTCCACATCCTTTCTTATACACACATGGTTCATCAGTGTTTTGATCAAAGCCAAAAGATTTGACTGCCTGATTAAACTTGATGTTCCATGCTCTAAATGCTTGCTTAAGTCCATAAATGGACTTCTTAAGTTTACAAACCATGTTATCTTGGCCACTAGCAATGAAACCCTCTGGTTGCATCATATAGATGCATTCATCAAGACTTCCATTAAGAAAAGTTGTCTTGACATCCATCTGCCATATCTCGTAGTCATAATGACATGCGATGGCCAAGAGAATCCTTATGGACTTAAGCATAGCCACTGGTGAAAAGGTTTCCTCATAATCGATACCCTCTTTCTGAGATATCCTTTCGCCACCAGTCTTGCTTTGAAGGTTTCCACCTTCCCATCCACTCCTCTCTTCCTCTTGTAGATCCACTTGCACCCTATGGGTTTAATCCCTTCAGGTGCATTTACAAGTTCCCCGACTTGATTGGAATACAAAGAATCCAATTCAGATTTCATCGCTTGCTACCACATGTCAGCATCTATATCCGTCACTGCTTCATCATAACTAGCAGGATCCTCAACCAGATCCTCAGAGTCTGTCTTAAAAAACACTCCTAGATATCTTTCTGGCTATCTAGAAATTCTCCCACTACGACGAGGCTCCGGAGTGTTAAAAGGAATATCCTGTTCATCTACCGCCTCAGTACCTGGTACAGATGTTATAGGAGATCCCGGAAGAATCTCCTCAATGGTTTCTTTACAACTAAGCTCTTGGTACATCATACAATCATCCTCCAAGTACCTAGCATGAGTGCTGATAAGCACTTTTTGCTCCTTTGGATGATAACAGACGCCACCTCTTGTTCCCTTAGGATACCCAATGAAGTAGCACATTTCCGATCTGGGTTCCAGCTTGGTACCTTTATCATTCAGTACATAGGCTGGACAACCCCAAATGTGGATATGTCTTAAACTGGGTTTTCGACCTGTCCACATTTCTTGCAGTGTCCTAGGCATTGATTTAGAAGGTACCAAATTTAAAATGTATGCTGCTGCTTCTAGGGCATATCCCCAAAAAGATATAGGTAGGGTTGCATGACTCATCATGGACCTTACCATATCAAGAAGGGTACGGTTTCTTCTCTTCGCTACACCATTTTGCTGGGGTGTACCCGGTGCAGACAACTGAGACACAATCCCATGTTGTGTGAGGTACTCTTTGAACTCACCCAGGAGGTACTTGCCACCTCGATCAGATCGAAGGGCTTTGATATGTTTCCCTAGTTGTAACTCCGCCTCAGCCTTGAATTGCTTGAATTTATCAAACGCCTCAGACTTGTGTCGCATTAAGTACACATATCCATACCTAGAGTAATCATCAGTGAAGGTGATGTAATACTCATACCCTCCTCGAGCCGGTTTGTTCATAGGACCACACACATCAGTGTGAATCAATTCTAATAACTCCTTTGACCTTAGTCCCTTTCCAGAGAATGACATTTTGGTCATCTTTCCCTTGAGACAAGATTCGCACTGAGGAAAAGGTTCGAAATCTAATGAGCTCAAAGGCCCATCTTCTACCAACCTCTGAATCCATTTTAGGTTAATGTGACCCAAACGTAAGTGCCAAAGATATGTGTCATTGATTGAAGATACCTTCCTTTTAAGGGAAGTTGAGTTTTCTAGTTGTACATTATGCAGTGTGGGAGCAATAAGATATATATAAAATAAGTTGTCATGCATTCTACCGGAACATATAATATTTCCATCTCTACTGATATCAACACCAGAATGGAAGGAAACTGAATAATTAAATTCAATGAGTCTGGAAATTGAAATTAAATTCTTCCTCATGTCCGGAACATAGAAAACATTATTTAAAACTAATATCCTATCACATGGAAAATGTAAGGAAACAACTCCCACTACAATTGCCCAAACTTTAGCTCCAGTTCCAACTCTAAAGGCAAACTCTCCTTTCTCAATCTTCTACATTATCTGAAACCCCTGCAATGAATTGCAGATATGATTAGTGGCTCCTGAGTCTACTATCCATGAATCAGTAGAATCAACCACCAGACAAGTTTCAATGTAGTAGGAAAAAGATGTACCTTTCTTAACTGAGGATAGGAACTTGGGACAATCTTTCTTCCAATGACCTTTGAGGCCACACTTGAAGCATTTCCCTTTGGGCTTTCCATCTGTACCCTTGTCCTTCTTTTTACCAGTATTGTCCTTTTTCTGTCTTTTTCCCTTATTCTGCTTCTTCTTGAACTTCTTCCCTTTCGGGTTTAGTTTAGAGGAAGACTGGAAGAAGAGAGCTTGGGCTTTGGGCTTCATGATAGCCTCCGCCGCCTGGAGTTCTTTCATTAACTCAGATAGAGTCATGTCCATCTTGCTCATATTGAAATTTATCTTGAACTGATTGAAAGAGTCCGGCAGAGTTTCGAGAATCATATCAGTTTGACTCTCTACATCAATCTCAGCCCCTAGAATCTCAGCAACATTGAAACAATCCATCATCTTGAGCATATGCTCTCTGACAGGTGTTCCCTCAGCCATCCTAGTATTCATGATAGTCCTTATAGCTGCTTGCCTAGCTGGCCTACTTTTATCTGCGAACATCTCAGACAAGGACATCATGATTTCATAGGCTGTGTCCATTTGCTCGTGCTGTGTTTGCAACACGTTGGACATGGAAGCAAGCATGTAGCATTTAGCCAAGCTATTCGCTTTCTTCCATTTCCTCTCAGCCTCTAACTCCTAGGGAGAGGTCATTACCGTCTTATGTCAAGTGTTTTACCATCTCTTATGAAATTTCCCAGAATATGTATGACTTAAGTCCTCCGAAGGGAAGTGACTTTTATCCATTCTAGAAGTGAACTTTAGTAAAGAGCTCCACCGAAGGGATGGCCACTCCCACCAACACTTCATTGACATTCTATAGAAGTGATCTTTAGTAAAGAACTCCACCGAAGGGATGGCCGTTCCCACTAACACCTCATTACAAATATTCACATTAGTTCACCCACTAACCCATCGGAGCGATCTTTAATAAAAAACTCCACCGAAGGGGTGGCCGCTCCTACTAACACCTTAATGAGATAACATGAACCGAAAATGGAAGGCCGTGGGGTCTTTCCAAAAACCCCTCTCCCACTTGATTATAAACATTCTTTTGATCTTTACATTGTTTACTCAAAAGCTCTTTTAAATCTAGCAAACTTAGTTAATTAAATTTATGACTCAATGACTTAAGTCATCTTAAAAATAAATAACCTTTGCTTTAAAACATTTGAGAAAATCCCTTTAAAGAATCAAAAACCTAACTTGGGTTATGAGAACCCATAGGTAGCATCTAATTAGATTTTAGTTTAGCCTCTTTTGGAAACCAAGGGTACCAAGATAAACTAAACCCTATCCAATTTTAAACCTTAGACAAAATAGAAGGTGCTGGTCTAAGTTCCGTTTAAAAATAATTAGCCAAACTAAAAACAATCCAATATCGAAAGATGCCAATTTTAGAACCTAATGGTGGCCATGTTTCTAGGTGACAATTATAGCAATTATATAAAGCATTCATCCATCCATTCCATATATATAAGAGCAAATAAAAGTATGCAATCCTTGATGGCTCCCTGCTCTTCGGACTTCAAATCCTTATCGAACTAGGACATCAAAAATAGATCTCATCTTGCACCAAGAAGCATTGTCTCTTCCACCACTAAGGAATCCGGTTACTTGCAACCTATCTTGCTTGAAGCTTTCTTTTTCTTGCTTGTTCCAACAAATTAAATCTATACAAGCAAACCCATGAAAAACAAAACCACAAATTACATTGGAGATACCTATGCTTTTTAAGAAAGCTTACATCAATACTAGTTGGAATAAAAGTAAGGAAAGAATTACAACTTCCTATGATTGCTAAACGAGCAATCGTACACTTTCCAACTAAAAAAAATATCCACATAACAATCATGCGAACCATCAAGGATGCAATATATGGCTGCAAACAAAGAGGTTAGTGCATGCAAAACACTATGTACATCATTAAACAAATCTGGAAAATAAATTCCAGCAATGTTAATGAAACTTGCACACAACATGCATCACTAAAGAAATCTGAATATAACTTCAACAGGGTTCCACCATGCCCATAATCAAACTAGGATTAATTAAACACAACATGGGATCATGATTTCACATGGAGTGGCTCTGATACCACTGAAAGAAACCGCGATTCAGATCTGGAAAATACTACCAGAAGATGTCCATGGCTGATTTAGAACAAGACAGATTTTAAAACAAATCTGATTTCAGCATATGCGCAGCACAAATCAGCCATATAAATCGCATTATAACTCCACCGAATCATGATCAACAAGTGTATAATTAAAGGAGATACAAGAAGACTATTACCTTGATGATATGTAGACTTCAAATCTCTGAAATAAAAGATCCAATGGGCTGAACTCAGACTAGCAATCAGCAAACACCTTGCTGGAATTTTCTGCAGTAGAATAGCTTTTGATCTTCTTCTCTATTTCACTTCCAAATCTGATTGGCTAAGATGGTGGGATCTTAATCTAGATTTCTAGATGGGTTTTGAGAACTTTTTATCTATGGAAAATCTCAGACCTGAAGCTCTCTTCAATGAAGAAGAGAAGAAGGCTGGACGTGTGGAATTTTCTAGCATAGGGATATGTCTTTTGGACGTCCAGGGGGGGGGGGGATTCCTCCTTTTATTGAGAACTTTAGGATTCCTTTCCTTAAAAGTCATCCCTACTAATTCTCTTAGATGTCCTAAAAGGAAAGTACAATCCAAAGATTTATTTCCTTCTAGAAACACTCCAATTAGAAAAGGAAATTAAAGGAACATCCCACAAACTTTAGCAATTAGTAACCTTAGTTGCACAACACTTACTAATTTAAGTTTCTAATTCAAAAAGGAAACTTTACTATAGGAATACTAATCCAAAGAGGAGTCCAATCTTTCAAGTAGAGAGACCTACTCAAAGTTGGAAACCTCACCTATGGAATTCCCATTATGGACGTCCCGTATAAAATAATGCACACCATGGCCCACATGATTATTAATCATACCATGACCCACAAGTTAATAATTTATCTAAAATTAAATTCATGTATGCCATCAAAGGCCTATTTGAATTTAAACTCAAAATTATTTTTCCACTAAAATAATTCAACCATATGTCATCCAAACAATTTAGGAAACCATGCCAAT
The DNA here is from genome assembly GCA_012931725.1 of Litsea cubeba. Taxonomy (NCBI): domain Eukaryota; kingdom Viridiplantae; phylum Streptophyta; class Magnoliopsida; order Laurales; family Lauraceae; genus Litsea; species Litsea cubeba. The sequence goes on along the minus strand of CM022946.1, from coordinate 82,753,298 downwards.
ATAGGAAAGTGACTAAAGAAGGGACCAAAAGACATATTTTCCCTTGGCTCCCAAAATGACCAAAAATGTCCATGCTAAACCCATAGCAACATTAAGACCATTTTAACCTTAACTCATTCCACTATAGAGTCATGGTTGAACTCCAGGGACAAATAATAATTATAAAATAAGCTCGTCAGAAAATGACAATTGTCTTCGACCTACTAAGAAAAATGACCTAAATGCCCCTCTATGTAACATCCATAATCAAGTCAGGTTATCCGATGTACTATCAGCGTTCTCGATTACATCTAAACCTTGGAACTTCATATCCTTAACTTAATCATCATCCGGATATCATTCTCTTGGTCCAGGGAGCGGCCCACAAGTTCAATATCCATATGGAACATCCATATACTAAGATCTTAGATTTTGATGATTAATCGGATAATTCTAAGGGGACGATCATTCCATCATTAGATGGCATAGATTCTTTATTGCATCTGCACGTCCCAACTGATCAAGTCCGAGTACCCAAAACACAGAGCTGTTGACCCATGAAAAGAATCTCACCCATAGTGAATTAAAGCACAAGAACTTGACTTCGTCAGTTCATCCACAAATGCTCAAGATTAAGAGCACTGGTCACTCAGTAGCATGAGGTGACTTGATCTTTCTCAGTGATAGTACTATTTTAGAGATCACACCTACAATGGTCCTGTTCAATGCATTGCATATGTACTAATGAGATAAATCCGGGAAAGGCCTCCCATGACTTAGGTAAGTCACCCTGAATACAGGAGAGTCTCTCACTATAACTTATACCAAGATGAAGTGCCCAACTCCATCTCTCAGTTATGAACAAATATGTTGTTTCCAGTGTCCATGAATCAGACCTATCTGTGTGTAGGCACTACACACCTAATTCATTTACCATAAACAATGGGCCTTACACAACAATACATATATACATGTTTAAAGAGAAAAGAATCATTCCATTAAATAACCAATAAATATCCAGTGACAAAAGATGAGAGTGCAGCTAGTGGGCTTTAGGGCATACACCAATCCCAACATATAGGAGGCTGGGTCCTTTGCTTCTCTAGTCTCTTTTGCTGATATGACGCGCGGCGGCGTATATGACGAGCAATTTGAGCTTCGGTCAGCTTTGGCTGGGCTTTGACAATGAAGGATATATGTGCTCCCTCTTGCGCAGCAGCCAAGCCTGTCTTCTTTGTAGGTGGGCAAGGATAAGATGTGGACCCGGTCCTTCGCCTGTTGTAGCGAGGCTTTGAGTTTTTCTAGTTCGGCCCCTGTTGACACCAAAAATGTCACTTTTCTTCTTCAAGAGCAAGAAAACTGCATGAAGTCGTAACCTGCCATAAATAGGCAATGCTACTTCTAAAAAATCAAATCTTGTCAGAATCAGACAAAAACTGCAAGATCCTTCAAGACAGCCTAAAGAGGAGTACACAAGAAGTTTCGTGCCATTTCAAAATCATTTGGCCTAACTTTGCTTCTCCAACAGCTGAAAAGGAGCTCCCAGCGGCGAAAGCATCGGAGACACCAATTCTTCGATCAGAGCCGATGGATGGTCTCAAAATACATCCAAAAGGCTCCACGTCAAGTTTCGAGTCAAAGCGACAACGTTTGACCCTACATCAACCCACAAACAGCTAAATCAACCCTCTCGGCGGCGAGAACCTCCGAGGCCATCACTCATCAGATAGAGCACATGGACAGCTTCAAAATGCCTACAAAGGGCTACACGTCAAATTTCAGGTCATTTCGACAATATTTGACTATACTTTAACGCTCGGAAGCCAAATTAGGCCTCTCGGCGGCGAAGCTCCCCGGGACCACGGTTTTCAAGACAGAGCCTATGGATCATCTTAAAATGACTCCAATAGGTTCCCTGCCAAATCTCAAGTCAATCGAACATCGGTTGACCGCACATCAAGCCGCGACATCTTCATCGCGACAAAAACAAGTCTACTGGTGATAGGACCCCAAACGGCTTCAAAAATCAAACAAAATCGGCAGCTCTGCGCGACAAAGTCTTCGGCTTCCTCGGAAAATTAGAAACTTTGCAAAAAAAATGCAAGGATTCTCATCAGGTTTTCTACAGGTAAATCAAGCCAATAAATGATCAAAAATGTCAAGGAAAAATACAAAAGAAAAAAAAATAAAAAAACAGCAAAAACGGACACAAAACGGGACAAAAGGGGGGAAAACCCCCCAGGGTCGCCGGTGACCTTGGGGCCCGGGATCGCCGGGAGGGCCCCGAAAACCCTGTTTTTCGCCTTTTTTTTGCGATTCGAAGCGTCCGACCTCTGGTATTTTCCAAAATTCATACTTTTGAGACACAGAATCCTCTGACATCCGTCAAAATCACGGGTCAATCATCAAGATTATCGAAATCAACATTGATCGCCAACCGGTCAACCAAAAAAGTGTGCTTTCTACCCGACCGATCGAGAAATCGACAGGACAGATGGCACCGACCCGCTATTGGCAACCAATACCTGAAGTTACGTGGTCATTTGATGCCGATCTACATGAAGATCCATCGTTGATCATCGCCAAAAGAATCCCAAAGGACGCGGCATGGCCCGCGACTCTTCAACTACTCGGCGACCACTTAATGCGATTAATTAACTAGCTTTATTGCAGTCATTAATCCATTTCTTTGGACAGCCCAATCAGAAGCAAGCATCCGGGAGTTACAAGTCAAGAGATTCATGACATTTAAATCATGAAACTCCTCCCATCATGGCGATTAAAGGAGATTAAATGCCCTTAATCTCCTCCAGTTAATCAGAAGCCAAGAAAAGGAGTTAAAAATAAAGGAAATAAATCATGTAACTCCTCCCATTATGCGGTTTAATGACAATAAAAGCCCATAAACCCTCCTAAATGGCTACCAAAAAGCCTATAAATAGGAGAGCACTCCAAGAAGAAAAACACAACACAGCACAGACAACAGCACAAGAGACTGCAGAAAATCCGGAAACTCAGACAGAAAAAGGCATCAAAGAGAGAAAACTTTGCGGAAGTTCTACACCGACCACCGCTACAAGGTGACAAAAGTCCCTTGGGGGGTACACCCCCCCCCCAAGGTCCTTGCCTTCTCCTTCTGCCTCCAATGGCTTAGACGTGGCTTTTCAACCCGTCTACTTAGCTTTTTATTTGACATAGGACCTCCTCTTGGTCTTTGTCCTCTAAAAATCTGAGGTTATAGTCAAGCCAAGTGAATCAATAGCATCCTCTGTTCTCATCTGCATGGATGATGGCGAAGTCCACATATGGCTTGCGACCGTCAATCTAAACGAGTCCCCCACAATCTCCTGAGAAGTTAGATCCTCCTTTTCTTGCTTTTCATTGTAGTTTGTATTTTTCCAAAAGAGACAAAAGTCACAACTCTTGTCTTTCATTATTGATAAGAATTGTAAATCGGCTATAAATGCCAAAATCGGCTATAAACGCCAAAAATCGGCTATAAACGCCAAAGTCGACTATAAACGCCAAAATCGGCTATAAATGCCAAAAAAAATCGCCTTTCACAACAAATCAAGAAAATGTCTCTTTTCTTAAATATATGTACAATGGAAAACTTGAAAGAAGTTGATTTCCTTTTTACTTGCGAAGGTCGATCTCCAGATCACCACTTGTAATTCCAAGTAAAATAGAAAATCTGGCACACCCACACAAAAAAATGTTGATGCACACCTCTGCCCCCCGGTTACGAAAGGGTCGGACCCAAACGGACTCCCACGTCCGCCGACCCCGGTAGAACCGGGCAGAATGCGCCGTTTCATCAAGCTGGCTCCACCCGGTGGGACCCGTTCATTTGAGAACACGATGCTAAAAATGAAATATTTGCATATCATATCTATTGCTCTATGATTATACTTCTTTTCTTGATTCCTTGACTACTTTCTAATTGGTGGCCTATGTTGGATTCTGCACTAAAAAATTGAGATGAGATTTTTTTTGGAAATTTCTAATTCTTTGAATTTATTTCCACTCTTTCTCTTTTTAAAAAATATCAAAAAATCAGATTTCTTAGTTTGGACTCAAAATTGAGAAACTTTGATCCTCTCCCTTCTGGGCACTGGCGCTCATGGAAATCGCTGAGGCCGTGTTCGGATCGGGGATTGGGCCATCGTTTCTCTTCGATGAGTTCATTAAAAAAAAAACAAAAAATCAGATTTTTCATTTTGGATTCAAAATTGAGAAATCTTGATCCTTTCCTATCGTTCATCGTGCTTGCAGAAATGTTGAGCCTGTTCAACTAAGGTTATGGGCCATCGTTTTTCTTCGATGAGTTCATTAGAAAAAAAATAAAAAATAAAAAATAAAAAAAATCAGATTTTCATTTTGGATTCAAAATTGAGAAACCTTGATCCTTTCCTATCGTTCATCGTGCTTGCAGAAATGTTGAGCCTGTTCGACTAAGGTTTTGGGCCATCGTTTCTCTTCGATGAGTTCATTAAAAATCTAAAAATAAAAATATATATATAAAAGAAAAGACATAGACCACTAAGGTTAAACCAACTGCGTTCTTTGATCACGGTTGATTCAAGAAAAGCCTTGTCCAGAGTGTGGAGACAGCTTGACTGTTCTAGGCAAGGGTCCTCCAAACGGGTTCATTAAGTAATCCTACCCTTACTTGGGGGCAATTCTATCAATCGAGATTTCATAAGACCGGGTTAGGAGGCCTATGTGTACTCTCTCGTCTTTTAAATAAATAAAAAATTTTCAAAATAAAAATTTTAAAATAAAAAATAAAAAATAAAAAATTTTCAAAAAAAATCTTTAAAAAAAATTAAAATAAAAGATTTTTATAAAAAAAAAAAAAACTTTCGTAATTTTGGGTTTAGATTGGAGAAATTTTGGTCTCCTCCTTTCTAAGCACTGGCGCTCGCGAAAATCGCTGAGCCCATGTTCAGATTGGAGTGCCTTTTGCTCTCTTTGATGAACCCGATATTGGCCTTTCAAAAAAAAACTCGTCATTTTTGGATTCAAATTCGAGAAATTATGGTTCGTTTCCTTCTTAGTAGTGGCGCTCGCGGAAATCGCTGAGACCGTATTTGGATCGGAATACCATCTGCTCTCTTTGATGAATCCAATCTTGACCTTTCAAAATAGAGAATCTCATCTCATGGATGTGGTCTCCAAACATTTGTGTCTAGCGGTACTAGTACGCCCTTTCAGGGTCTACTGTATTCGCGACCGGCACATTTGTAACTCTAACTTTATATTCTTCTTACATCGAGCAAGCTCTGCTTCTCAATAAGTCGAATTTAAGTTCACAATTGCTTCTAGCAGTTACTGGGACGCTCATTCTGGGCTTACCATACCTGCGATCAGAACAATTGTACCCTCTATGGCTTTTTGCCTTTTTCATATTGCTTGGGTCATCTCCCTCGAGCGATTTGAAAAGACAAAACCATAGAACTCCCCAGTTATGATCATTATATTCTTGTGATTACTAATGGATGTGGTCTTCTTTCAGAAAAACTTCTCGAAAACTAACAATGGCAGCTTCACTAACCATTACCTTCAATGAGAACAAGCACTAACTCATGCTTCAATAGAAGCAAACTACGCGCACCTACAGTGCCCCATCAGCTGCCGAAGCGTCAACTCCCTCGGCAACTCTCTGAACTCCGGGTCGACCTCGACTCCCCGGACTATTGTCTTTGGGACGCTGGGACCATTCCCACTTCCCGAAGAACAAACTGCTCCTTCCAAGAAGCAGAAGCTCGCCTCTCAACGTGTCACTACCGTGACACCAAAGGCGAGCACCAAAAGGCCCGAAGCCCGTGGCACCCCTATAAAGCCTCGACCCGCAAACGACCAAGTCTATCCCAAGACTTGGTCCCCAAGACCTTCACCAAAACAAAGAAGGTCCCAAACATCCACCAAGCCAGCATACCTGGCCCCACTCAAGGAGAACCAGTTCTACCCTCTTACTTACATGAAAGAGGAGAGACCCATCTCCAACCTAACTCCCAAGTCAACCCAGCATGAGCCGGCTTGTTCCTACGAGCCCAAAATCAGGTCATGCATCACTAGGCATCTACAAGCACCTGCTAAGGCCCACAAACATGCAGTTCGACCCTTCATCTCTACAGGGGCTAAACTCTAAAAATTCAAAGCTTCGCTGCAACGGGCGAAGGACCGGGTCTGCATCCTGTCCTTGCCCAGCTACAAAGAAGACAAGCTCGGCTGCTGCGCCCGAGGGAGCACATCCTTCGTTGTCAAAGCCCAGCCAGAGCTGACCGAAGCTCAAATTGCTCGTCGCATATGCCGTCGCGCGTCGTATCGACAAAAGAGACTAGAGAAGCAAAGGACCCAGCCTCCTACACTTCAAGTCTCTCCCAAATGGGTCGAAAAAGAAACACCCAACCAAGTTACTGTCGTCCATATGGTTGGAAAAACCAGAAGACGTCAAAAATCAGCAACAAAAATCCATGTCCGACGTCCGGTGACCCGCAGCATCTCCAGGACAAGAAGACACTCAGAAGAATCCCCTGCTCCTTCAAGCAAAGGATGATAAAGTGATCCTTCCTCAAGCTCTTCATCAGAAAGAATGAGCCCTAGCTCCATTACCAGGACAGTTTCTTCATTTGAATCACGAGGGATGAACGTCCTGGCTACAAATTCTGAGCCACCACCCCGCAATCCACCTTAAGACGATGCGATCACACGCATGCAGCAGTTGGAACAAGGCCAGTAGAGAATTGAAACTCTGATGGAAAACCTTCTCCTCGCCTTCCAAAATCAGGCGAACAATGAACCTCCTCTGAATCATCAAGACGATGAGGTAAATGGAGAAGAAAATGAGTCATGCGCCCTTACCAAAAAGGACATAGACAGTATCCTTGCCAAAGCAAAAGAAGAGGATATACTCAAGGAGCATGGGATCAAGCCACCATATCCCTTATGGATCGACTCGGTCCCGTTCCCCACAAAATTCAAGCATCCTACTCTCCAAACATATACGGGGAAAGAATCAGCCAGACAGCACGTCATCCACTTCAAGATCCTGACAGGAGCTATCGCGGATCAAGATGCACTAAAGATCCGCCTCTTTGCAAGTACCCTAAAAGGTACGGCCTTCGATTGGTACTCCACTCTGCCGGAGGACTCCATCCAAAATTGGGCCATGCTAGAGACACGCTTCCTGACTCACTTCAAAGGTGAGGATCATCCCGCTATTATGGCTCAGTTGTGCGGCCTAAAACATGGGGAGAATGAGTCAACATATGACTTCATTCACAAGTGGAAAGCGATGGCATACAAATGCTCTGATGTATTGCCACAAGCGTCGCTAGTCGACATCTGCCGAAACAGCATGAGAGCTAGAATCCGCTCCATGATCATCGGCAACAAATCAAAGAACCTGGGAGAACTCCTAGAAGCTTCCATGGAAGCTGAAACGGTAATTACAGACCTCAACTGTCAGAAATCATCAAGAAAAGAGCCAACCGCCATTGCAACCTCTAAACCAAAGAAGAAAGAGGTCCTCAATGTGCAGACCAAGTCAGCTCCTCAGCCGCCAAAGAAAGCTGATAACAAAGCTGCTGGTAAGAGACCTGAACTCTCTGATGCCTTCAAAGAACGAGTAGAGAAGAAATACCCGTTTGATGAAGATGTTGATGAAATCTTCGGGGCTCTTGTGGCAAACGGCAAGCTCACCTTGCCTGAACCCAAAAGACCGGGTGATGTTGGCAAAACCAACGATCCTCGGTACTGTCCATACCATCAGATGATCTCGCATCCTCTCAATCAATGCTTCGTTGTGAGGGAGAAAATAAAAGAGATGTGGAAAAATGGAGTCATCACCTTTGATAAAAACTATGGGTCCGCCTCCGTCAATATGGTGACATGTGGACAAACATCAAAATCACCGAAGAAGAAGATCACTACTTCCTTCAAGGTGATAAACACAATCCAAGCATCCGAGGAACTGGTTCCTTACCCGACACCAGACAGACAACCCATATGGGTACATCCCGACCTCCTGGAAGATGAAAATTGGGAGGTCGTGAAAACAAAGCCTACAGCTCAATAGCGAAGGCAGGCTAGGAAACATCTCCTCAAGCTCAAACGGCAAGAGAAGACCCAGCCAAAACAAGAAGTCAAAGAAAAGGCAGAGGCTTTCTCTACCGCTTCACTGGAGGCAACAAAAACATCCCTTCCAGAGACTTCAAAGGGGGTAAGAAAATTCACTCTCAGTGATTTCATGCCACCTCAATTCAAAGAAGCCACGCAGGAGGCATCATACTCTTGCAATTCAGTAGTTGGATTCTCCATTATTGGATACAAGTCCAGCGACACCGATGATGGATTCGAATCCAACTACACCGACTAGTGGGAGGAGTCCCTTGAAACAGGAGAATATCTCTCCGATGAAGAATGGGTTCCTGAGACTCATCTTATGCCAGTAATCTGGTATAACCCCCTACAGCCACAAGGATCCTGGTCTGATGATGAAGAAGACCAAGACGCTGTACACGAAAATGCTGCTGACCCAGCACCCGTCATTACTCCAGTGGAAATCAACAATGTTGAGCCACAAAGAGCTGATGAAGAAGAAGATTTGGCTCTCATGCCTGATCTTGAAGAATATGCAAGTATCTTGCAGCGTCTCGCTCTAGAACAAGAGCAAGACTACGTCAACGAGCTTCCTCGCAATCCAGAGCCTGAAGTCCATGAAGACCATCAGGTACATCCTCCCTTAACTCCTGAAAATGGAGAAAATTGCTGGATAGACGATCCTCTTACAGCTGAGGATGAGTCTGACTCCGATCAGGCAACGTCTCCTGTTAGAGCTTCCTGTAATGTGATAATTCGGGATTATAGCTCTTCCGAAGCATCGTCTGATGAGATCACTTACTCTCCGACGATGCCTAGCAATGTATCTTCTAGAGCCACCTCATCTCACGTGACTTTCACTGAGACGACACCCTCTCAGGTTTCTTCTCCTGAGACTGTGACTTCAAAGTTCACACCCTTCCTGACTGAAGAATTCCCAGCTATTGATGCTTGGGACGATGAATTGGTCACGAAGAAGAAAGGTTGCTGGATGCTGTTCAGGACTTGTTCCCGGAAAATGCTCCATGCAACACAATCACTGAGGATGGCAACTCTGCTGCAGATACATCCTCAGTAAATGAAAAACGACAGCCTCTTGATCCTGAAGACAATCTTCCAAACGAAGACCCTTCTTAAGAAGCTCTCAAAGTTAGTAGAGGCACCCTCTCTGGCCGGGACTACCACAAAAATTACAACCAATCTTCCTTTACATATGTAAATCCTTTGGGAAAAGATGTTGTAAGCGCCCCTAGTGGCAACAATGATGAACATGCAGGCCCTAAGGAGGCTTTCAAGTATGACTTGATTGAACACTTCAAGCACATACCTGCATGTCTGCACATCCTAGATTTATTGCGAATGTCTCCACACACTCGTGATAATCTCATTTCAGAATTACAAAAGCTGAATGAGGATGTCGATAAACATGCCTTGCAAGTCCTCCAAATTGAAATGGATTACCGGGTCAAAAACTCAGAAGCTTCCTCAAAGGGAGAAAAGAAGAAAACTGAGGGATTGTGCATTGAATGCCTCTCGGTTAAAAAAGCAGCCAGTGCAACCATCGCCTTCACAAAGGACGACCTCCTACTTGGCGAAACAAGGCACAACTGACCCCTGTACTTCACAGGGTACATCAAGGAAATGCCTATGCACAGAGTTCAGATCGACCCAGATTCTGCACTCAACCTCATCTCCACATCGGCTCTCGAAGAGTTGGGCATCCCACCCAGTAAACTGAGCCACACATCTGTATCTATCTTCGAATATGATGGGAGTACTCAAAGGCTTATCGGCAAAATCAGGTTCAAGTTGCAGATCGGTGATCTTATCTCTGAGGTCACTGTGTATGCAATAAAACCCCTTCATGCTACAACATCCTTCTCGGACGCCCCTGGATCCACGAGAATGGTGTTGTCCCTTCAACTTTACATCAATGCATCAAGTTTGTTGGCGACGACGGCATGATACATCGAGTCTTTGCGGATAGAAAACCCTTCAAAGGTAAAGAAGTCCACTTTGCAAACTCACAGATGTATGAAGGTGAAAAAGAAGAAGAGGAGAAGCACATAGTACCCTTTGCCTAAAATCTTCAGAAAGATAAAGGCAAGGCTCCTCAACAATCACCGGAAGAAAACAAACCATCCGGTAAATCTGAAGAGAGCATTCAAACTCCCTTCATCATCTCCCTCAAACCTTCAAAGCCTTTGGTCATCACAAATAAAGTGAAGAAGGCAAAGCAAAAGCCTAGGGGCAAATTTGTTGTCTCTTTCGTGTCTATCAAGTAAGACACGGGTTTGGATTCAGAGCCAGAAAATGACACATCGTCAAGCCAAGCTGACACTCAGCAAGTTTAGCCTGCTCTTACTCTAATGGAGACAACTTCTGACATAGAAGATTCTACGTCAGCTTCCTTCGTTGTTCCAGCAACTTCAGCAAAGGAAAAACCGATCTTCTTCCATAGATCGGATGCTTCTTCATCAAACTCCCTGCTTGAACCTTTCCAAAATAAAGGTATGCCTCAACTATCCTTATATAGTCCTGTGGCACAAGCTATTATGAAGAAAATGGGCTATGATGCTCAAAACCTAGTCAGTTTGGGAGAAGGACGCGGTATTCTCACGCCATTGGGGCCCGTCTTGACCAAAAGCCAGCTGGAAGATTGGAGACTCTACGGCTATGTAGAAAAGTCTTCACACGGGCTAGGGTACGATCCCGACACTCCTCTGAGACAGTTGACACAAAAGCTTAAAAGTCAATTTACTGACCAAGCCTCAACATCTCAAATCCATGAAGACATCGATCTCCCTGGATATCTATTCGATGAGTCACTTGACAAAGATCCAGGAAGCTCATTCAATTGGTACGATTTCTCAGACGATGAGGAGGAATTGTCCGATGGCACAAATGTATGGTCTTCTAACCCAAAAGAACCCTCATCTCCAAAAGAAGCAGCCTACTTCGACACGGTTTCAACAAGCGATTGGGATCATCTCATAGCAAGCCTTGGGAAAATTCCCAATCAAGAAGACGCATGGAAAGGAACAAAACCTTGGTCTAGAAATGCCCTTGAAACCCCAGAAGGCTTCGTTAAGCTGGAAGCCTCCGAAAATATTATGGAGGAACCACCTTCGAACCTTCCAACATAAGATCCTGTTCAAAAGATAGACGTGGGAACACCAGATAACCCACGTCCTGTATTCATAAGCAAGAATATAAAGGATGATGAGTTACCCGAGTATATCGCCTTTATTCGTGAGTTCGTTGATTGCTTTGCATTGTCTTATGCTGAAATGCCTGGTTTAGACCCCAAAATAGCAGTCCACAAACTCAATCTTCAAGAAGACATCAAGCCTGTCAAGCAGGGTCAAAGAAGATTCCGTCCAGATGTGATGGATAAAATTGAACAAAAAGTTCAAAAACTCAAAAGCGTCGGCTTCATCCGTAAGGAACAACATCCTGAATGGTTGGCCAACATTGTCCCAGTGACAAAGAAAAACGGGCAGATCAGGGTCTGTATTGACTATAGAGACCTGAATGGCGCATGCCCTAAAGATGAATTTTTGCTCCCCATACTAGAGGTAATGATTGATAATACTATGGATTAGAGCGAATGACATTCATGGATGGTTTATCTGGCTACAATCAGATAAAGATGCATCCTGAAGATGAATAACATACATCCTTTCGGACCCCATTTGGCGTGTATTGCTACACTGTCATGCCATTTGGTCTGAAAAATGCTGCTGCCACATATCAGAGGGCTATGATGAAGATATTCCAAGATATGCAGCACAAGACGGTCGAATGTTACGTTGATGACCTCGCCGTCATAAGCAAAAGTAAAGAAGATCATCTCGAAGACCTTCGAGAAGTCTTCCTCCGGCTTCACAAACACAAAATGCGAATGAATCCTCTAAAATGCTTCTTTGGCGTCTCGTCGAGTAAGTTCCTCGGATTCTTAGTTCGGAAAGCTGTAATAGAGCTTGACCCCATAAAAGTCAAATCATTCTAGAAATGCCCTCTCCAAGAACCTTGAGAGAACTCAAAGGGCTTCAAGGGAGATTGGCCTACATCAGACGGTTCATCTCCAATCTTTCGGGGAAATGCCGTCCATTCTCCCAGTTGATGAAAAAAGGTGTAAACTTTGTCTGGGATGCTGACTGTGAAGCTGCATTCCAAGATATCAAGTCATACCTGACAAAACCTCCCGTGTTAGCTACTCCTACCACTGGAAAACCATTCATCTTGTACACAAGAGCCCTTGATCACTCTCTGGGAGCTCTGCTTGCACAAGAAAATGATGAAAGAAAAGAAGCTGCTCTATATTACCTCAGCCGCATGCTAGTAGGTGCAGAGCATTGCTACTCTCTAGTCGAAAAAGAATGTCTTGCAGTGATGTTTGCCGTACAAAAGCTGCATCACTACTTGTTTTCCAACACAGTCTACCTGGTCTCGAGGGTCAACCTCTTGAAGGTCCTTGTCACAAAAGCAGATTCTCAATGCCCGACTGGCAAAATGGTCCATCCAACTGTCACAATTTGATATTAGGTATGTACCACAAAAAGCAATCAAAGGGCAAGCTCTAGCGGACTTCCTCGCAGAGCATCCATTGCTTAAAGATTCTCCACTCAGAGATGATCTCCCAGATGAACCAGTCTACAATGTGGAGACTTTCTCACAAAATGCTTCCTGGGACATGTACTTTGATGGTGCAACCAGGACAAATGAAAAAAGGCAGCTGATCTCGGGAGTCGGCATCCTCTTTGTTAGCCCCGACAAAGACATGATTCCACACGCTTTCTCACTACTGGAACCATGCACAAACAATGCAGCTGAATATCAAGCTCTGATCCTAGGATTGGAACTCGCCATCGAATCCAGTATCACCATGCTGGAAGTCTTTGGAGACTCTCAACTGATCGTCAACCAGATAAATCAAAGATTTGAAGTAAGGAAGCCCGATCTACTGCCTTACTACAACAAGGCACAATCGCTTCTGCAAAAGTTTGACATCTGTCACATCACCCACATTCGTAGAGGTGAAAACATACGTACAGATGCCCTGGCTGGACTTGCCGCATCTATGGCAATCCAAGAAGGGGAAAACATGCAAATCACAGTGTGCGAAAGAAGAATCCTTCCTCCTCTTAACACACACCAAGCAGTTGCTGAATTCCACCAAGTGGTTAAGAGTCGGATTTCAATCCTTCAAACTTCAATCGGCGACTGGAGGGATCCGTTCATTGATTACATTATGTTCGGAATCCTACCTGAAGATCCAAAAGAACGGGTAAGCATCCAAAGGCGAACCCCAAGCTTTCATTTGGATATTCCTTCAAAAATCCTTTACAGGAAATCCTTCAACGGACTACTTCTTGTTAGATATCGCGATCACTGAGAGAGGGGGTGAATCAGTGATTCCTTTAAAAAACAGGTCCAATTTAACAACAAAAGCAAATCAAATCACACAAGGACACCAGATTTAACGTGGTTCACCAAAAGGCTACGTCCACGGTTCAAAGACTGTCCGAACACCGATCCGGAACAGGTCTGAATCTGTTTAGTCGCACCAACGACAAAGAGCACCAACCCTTAAGTTTCAGATAGCACCAACTATTTAGGAAGCACCTACTCCCTTTACAATTTATCTGCACCAACAGATAGGATCACTAAACCCCTAACACCAAGCACCAACTTGATGTTCTACAGAATAAAAGTAGAGAACTTTTCTACAGCCTTTCCCCTCTACAATCTCTCTCTCTCAATCCCTTACAAATTGAAATTAAAGCATAAACAGAGAGACACTTATCTTATGGACGAATCACCATCTTCATGAGCACATTCTCGTCCACACTTGCTGTAGAAACGTGCAACACAACAGCACACAGCAACAGCACTTTCTTCTCAAACTCTCTCTTCTCTCTACTCTTCTCTTCTCTTCTGTACTACTAAAAACGAACCAATCAAGCCTTTATATAGGTTATGGTAACCCTTAAGAGTGTTCAAATTAGGCTAGAATTCGTTTAGAAAGAGTCCCAAACGAAATACAAGAGTTTCCTGACTTTTCGTGCACAACTTCTAATTTCTGCGCAATTCTGGTTCCCGTGCTCGGTCGACATCATGGAGTGCCCGGTCGACCGACGTCACATAGTGGAAGCAGATAACTGTCGTGCTCGGTCGACATCATGGGGTCCCGGTCGACCGGCGACACACTGTGTCACAAAATAACTGGGAGCTATCTAAATCTGTTTTCTGCAGGTTTCTCTTGCCCGGTCGACCGCATGAGGTGCCCGGTCGACATGCCACTCTGCTTCAGGAATTCTGAATTCCTGAACCTGGTTCAGCTCTGTTTACTTTGAAGCTCTATCAACACCACACTATCAACACCATACTTGTAACATTGTGTTGACAATAATTCCAACATCAAATGATTACTTGAGATACTAAACACTTCAATGCTTCATTAAACTTCTTAAGTCATCTCAAATTCCAACAATCTCCCCCTTTGGAATTGTTGGCAACACTTGGAACTTCAACACTTGGAACACTTTGAACCAATTGACCTTCATGAAGCTTCTTCAGAACCATAGACCAACAGAATCAAGATCTTCACATTCTTGATACCAATCTCCCCCAAGCTATCATAGCATAACTTTTTCTAGCATAGCTTTCTCCTAGCATAACATAGCTTTCTCCTAGCATAACACTTTCTCCCCCTTTGACAACAAGTCCAAAGGGACCAATCAAGGAGCGAATAGGATTTTCAAGGAATACATTGCTCCCCCTTTCAAGCACAACTCCTAAGGATTAGGAGAGTGAGTAACTCCTAATTTTTTCCGGAGATACTCGAAGACTTCCTTTGGCAGAGGTTTTGTGAAGATATCAGCAACTTGCTCAGTAGTTGGAACATATTCCAACTTTACCTCACCGTCTGCAACCTTTTCCTTGAGAAAGTGATAGCGGATTGCAACATGCTTCGTTCTAGAATGCTGAATAGGATTCTTAGAGATGTGAATTGCACTTGTGTTGTCACAGAGGATCGGCGTAGGATCCGTTGTCGGAACTCCTAGATCAGAGAGCATTTGCCGCATCCATAACACTTGCGTACAACAAGTTGCCGCTGCAATATATTCCGCTTCCGCTGTAGAAAGGGATACTGAATCTTGTTTCTTACTGTGCCATGCCACCAACCTTTCACCGAGATAGAATGCACCACCGCTTGTACTCTTGCGATCATCTATACATCCAGCCCAATCGGCGTCAGAGTATGCAACAAGAGTGAAGGATTTGCCTTTAGGATACCAAATACCAAGCTCCATGGTACCTTTTAGATATCGAAATATCCTTTTTACTGCTGTAAGGTGCGTCTCAGTTGGTGATGCTTGAAATTGAGCCACCATACATACTGCTTGCAGAAGATCCGGTCTTGTAGCAGTCAAATAAAGCAAGCTTCCTATCATAGAACGATAAGTGGTGTGATCAACGGACGAACCCTTATCATCTTTGCTTAGCTTTGTGTTCGTTGTCATTGGTGTGCTCACTGGCTTGCTGTCTTCCATGTTAAAATGCTTCAGCATTTCCTTGATGTATTTCATCTGTGATATGAAGATACCATGTTTCAGCTGCTGAACTTGTAAACCAAGGAAGAACTTTAGTTCTCCAAGCATTGACATCTCAAATTCTTTCTTCATCTCTTCAGCAAAATTCCTGCACATTTCCTCATCATTGCCACCAAAGATTATGTCATCGACATAAACAATGACAACCAGCTGTTTGCTCAACTCTGTTTTGACATAAAGATTGCTATCAACCAGTCCTTTTCCAAAGCCGATCTTGCGGAGATAGAGGTCCAGCCTTGCATACCACGCCCTTGGCGCTTGTTTCAGCCCATAAAGAGCCTTTTTCAACTTGCACACTAGGTCTGAATTTTTGCTAATGAGAAAACCATCAGGTTGCTCAATGTAGACCTCTTCTTCAAGTAATCCATTCAAGAAGGCTGACTTTACATCCATCTGAAATACCTTGAAGGTTTTGTATGCAGCCAATGCAAGAAACATACGAATGGCTTCCAGACGAGCCACCGGTGCAAAGGTCTCTTCAAAATCTATGCCTTCGACTTGAGCATAGCCTTTACAAACCAACCTTGCTTTGTTTCGTATGACCTGACCATCTTCATTCAGCTTATTCCGAAAGACCCATTTAGTACCAATTAAATTCTTATCGGTAGGTCTAGAGACTAGTTCCCATGTGGAGTTCTTCTCAATTTGCTCCAACTCCTCATGCATCGCTTTCAACCAACTGTCATCGAGACTGGCTTCAGCCACAGTCTTGGGTTCAATGGTGGACACAAGTGAGTAATTGCTAACTACACTTTGTCTTGTTTTAATACCGGCCTCAGGATCTCCAATGATTTGATCCTTAGGGTGTTGCTCTACCCAAGTACTTTTCTTTCTAGGTGTAGCATCCTCTGAGTCATCCTTTGATTTCTCAGAATCATTAGGTTCAGCCACTTCATCATCAATCTCACTTGAGTCCTCATAAGCTGGACTGTCATGATGAGTCACATTCTTTGATTCATGATTTTCATCAATTCTAACATCGGCACTTTCTATGATTTTTCTGGTCCTTTTGTTAAGACATCTGTAAGCCTTACTAGAGGAGGAGTAACCCAGAAATATACCTTCATCAGCTCTTTCATCAAATTTGCCCGGATTTTGTTCAAGACGCTTGATGTAACACTTGCTACCGAAGACTCTGAGGTGCTTGACTGTTGCTTTTCTCCCAAACCAGAGCTCATAAGGAGTTTTGTCTTCATGTGGCCTGATCAAGCATCGATTCTGAATGTATACAGCCGTATGGATTGCCTCCTTCCAGTATTTGTCAGCTAGCTTGCTCTCAGTTAGCATTGTGCGAGCCATCTCTTGCATGGTGCGATTTTTCCGTTCCACAACTCCATTTTGCTGTGGAGCTCTAGGGGCTGAATATTGTCTTTGAATGCCATGGTGCTCACAATAGTTAGTGAACTCTTCAGATGTGAATTCACCTCCTCGATCAGACCTTAAAATCTTGATACGTTTTCCAAGCATATTTTCAACCTGTGCTTTAAACACTTTAAAACGATCAAGTGCTTGATGTTTATGCTTAAGAAACAATACCCATGTCATACGAGTATAATCATCAATGCATAACATAAAATACTTATCTCCATTGGTGCTTTGAGTTCGCATCGGTCCACAGAGATCAGTGTGCACTAGCTCAAGAGGTTTCTTTGAATGATGCTCCTTTGACTTGAACATTACCGTCGTTTGCTTTCCCTTTTGGCAAGAATCGCAAATGGGGTTGGAAGGCTTTTCAACTGTAGACATACCTCTGACAGCCTTTGAATTGCAAATCTTTGACATGTTATCAAAGTTTAGATGCCCAAGGCGTTTGTGCCACAACCAACTTTCCTCTGTCCGACTCATCAAGCAAGTCTTTTCAACTCCATCTGACAATGTATAGAGATTTCCAGCAGTCCTAGATCCAGTAGCCACTGTTTTGCCGTTGCTACACTTCTTGATAGCAAACCCATTCTTAGTGAAGACAACTTCGTGGCCTCTGTCACAGATTGGCTCACACTAAGCAAGTTGTGTCTCAGTCCAGACACATATAAGACCTCGTCTGATCTGATCTTGTTTGCCTTTAGCTGAACAACACCTTTTCCGCAGATTTTGGCACCATCATTGTTACCAAACTTCACTGATCCGCCTTCATAGTGCTGTAATTTGACGAATTTTTCCTTATCACCTGTCATATGGCTTGAACAGCCACTATCAAGGACCCATGGAGCTGCCTTCTTTTGTGCATTGAATGCCGTTTGCACAATGAGAGATTCCTTGGAATTGTCTTCCCTTTTCTTTGCCCTCCATGCCTTAACTAACTTGGGTTTCTTTTCAACCTGAAATTGGTTAGCAATAGGCAACCTACAATCCCTAGCCAAGTGTCCATAATTATAACACTTATAGCACTCAATTTTGTGGCCGTTTAGGATTGAGAAAGGGTTCCTAGTCACAAACGGGCTGTTTCTAACATAGAATTTGCAATCAGCTCTTTTATGTCCATATCTATTACAATGATAGCAATAACCATAGAATCTGAACATTCTGCCTTTCTTAGGTGGCTGGTTAAACTCCACAAACCTTTTCTTATTGACCATCTCAATACTAGGCTGAATTTGAAGCTTTGTAGCCTTGAGAGGTATGGCACTTTGTTTCACAAACAAAGAAGGTGCAGCTTTAGAGGATTCTCCGGTCTCAAATCCAATACCAAATTTATTGTGGAAGGGCTTTTGAACTTTCAGAATTTCATTGAGTTTCATTGTCCCTTCAATTGCTTGGAGCACTTTGAGTTTTTGGCGACTTTCCAAGTTTTTAGCCTTTGCTCTAGCGATTTCAGTTTCAAGTTTCATAGCCTCTTCCTTTTTTATACTTATTTGATTTTCAAGGACTTCCACCATTCTTTTATATTCTTCAACTTGAGTTTTCAAAGCAATAACTAAACTTTCAGATTCATGAAGAAGTTTCAGATTTTTTTTACTTGTTTGCCTCCTCTTCCTCTTCCGGCTCTTGCTCCTCTTCTTCTTCAACAGTAACCATGAAGAGAGCTTCAGTTGCCTCGGCTGATTCATCATCGTCTGAAGTTTCAGACGTGCTGTCATTATATTGACTGATGAAGCCTTTTGCTTTGCCCCTCTTTCTGAAAATTTTCTTCCATTTACTCTTATCAACATAAGAGTCATCATCATTGTTTTCTTTCAGCGGACACTTCGCAGCAAAGTGACCAACACCGCCACAATTGAAGCATTTAAGGGTAGCTTCCCTTTGTACTTTCCATTGCTTCCTTTCTTCAGCTTTCTAACTAATTGAGCCTCAAGCTCATCATCATCAGTATCAGCATCATGACCAGCAGTCTCTCTTCCCTTTTTCTGAACTTTGAAGGCCGCTTCTCTATCAGATGAAGACGTCTTGCCTATGCGCGTCTCGTAGGCAGTGAGTGAACCATGCAACTCATCCATGGTAAACTCATTCAGATCCTTGGCTTCTTCTATGGCTGAGACTTTTGAATCAAACCGGGGAAGAAGAGATCTTAGAACCTTTTTGACGATGACTGGTTCTTTAATCTCCTCCCCTAGTCCACGAATGTCATTCGTGACTTCATTCACTCGTTGCATATACGAGTCAACATTCTCGCTTTCCTCCAAGCGAAGAGACTCGAATTGAGAGCGATGAGTTTGCAATTTTGCTTCTTTGATCTTCTCATCTCCTTCATGAATGCTTATCAACTTATCCCATATTTCCTTGGCTGTTTTGCATGCAATTACTTTGACCAGCTCGCTGTCCACAAGGCCACTAAAGAGTGCATTCTACGCCTTGGAGTCATTGTCTGCTAACTTCTTCGTTGTAGCATCAGTGGGTACGATGGCAATATTGTAACCGACTATTACGGTCTCCCAGACATCATAGCCAAGTGATTTGATGAAAGCCTGCATTCTGATCTTCCAGAAAGAGTAATTAGAACCATCAAACAAAGGTGCTTTCTTATTCCCTGTATTGGATGCCATGTGATTTGACAAGAGATCACCCTTAGCGTGTTAATCTTATCAAGGGAGCCTTACGCTCTGATACCAATTGTTAGATATCGCGATCACTGAGAGGGGGGGTGAATCAGTGATTCCTTTAAAAACAGGTCCAATTTAACAACAAAAGCAAATCAAATCACACAAGGACACCAGATTTAACGTGGTTCACCAAAAGGCTACGTCCACGGTTCAAAGACTGTCCGAACACCGATCCGGAACAGGTCTGAATCTATTTAGTCGCACCAACGACAAAGAGCACCAACCCTTAAGTTTCAGATAGCACCAACTATCTAGGAAGCACCTACTCCCTTACAATTTATCTGCACCAACAGATAGGATCACCAAACCCCTAACACCAAGCACCAACTTGATGTTCTACAGAATAAAAGTAGAGAACTTTTCTACAGCCTTTCCCCTCTACAATCTCTCTCTCTCAATCCCTTACAAATTGAAATTAAAGCATAAACAGAGAGACACTTATCTTATGGACGAATCACCATCTTCATGAGCACATTCTCGTCCACACTTGCTGTAGAAACGTGCAACACAACAGCACACAGCAACAGCACTTTCTTCTCTCCAAAACTCTCTCTTTTCTTCTCTCTACTCTTCTCTTCTCTTCTGTACTACTAAAAACGAACCAATCAAGCCTTTATATAGGTTATGGTAACCCTTAAGAGTGTTCAAATTAGGCTAGAATTCGTTTAGAAAGAGTCCCAAACGAAATACAAGAGTTTCCTGACTTTTCGTGCACAACTTCTAATTTCTGCGCAATTCTGGTTCCCTGTGCTCGGTCGACATCATGGAGTGCCCGGTCGACCGACGTCACATAGTGGAAGCAGATAACTGTCGTGCTCGGTCGACATCATGGGGTCCCGGTCGACCGGCGACACACTGTGTCACAAAATAACTGGGAGCTATCTAAATCTGTTTTCTGCAGGTTTCTCTTGCCCGGTCGACCGCATGAGGTGCCCGGTCGACATGCCACTCTGCTTCAGGAATTCTGAATTCCTGAACCTGGTTCAGCTCTGTTTACTTTGAAGCTATATCAACACCACACTATCAACACCATACTTGTAACATTGTGTTGACAATAATTCCAACATCAAATGATTACTTGAGATACTAAACACTTCAATGCTTCATTAAACTTCTTAAGTCATCTCAAATTCCAACAACTTCTACACTGCTTGTCACAACAAGAGGCTGAAGAAACACTCAAAGAAGTTCATGCTGGTCTTTGCGAAACTCATCAAGCTAGTCCCAAGCTCTATGATCAGATAAAAAGGTTAGGTTATTACTGGCCTACCATGGTAGCTGACGCAATGCAATTTGCTAAGCGCTGCCAACAATGTCAAGTTCATGGAGATTACATTCACATGCCTCCAGATTGGCTACATCCCACAGCGATTTCATGGCCTTTTGAACCCTGGGGTATGGACATCATAGGTCATATTTCTCCCCCTTCAAGCAAAGGTCATCGCTTCATCTTCGCCGCTACGGATTATTTCTCCAAGTGGTCAGAAGCATTTGCGCTCAACAAAATGAAGACCTCCTCAGTCCTTTAGTTCCTGCGCACCAACATTATTTGTCGTTTCGGCATACCCAAAAGATTTGTCCATGATAACGGACTATAATTCCGGGATCATCGATTCTACAGGTTCTGCGACAAATACAAAATCCAAAGCTGTCCTTCGACTCCATACAATCCGGCAGCAAACGGATTTGCAGAAGCTTTCAACAAGATACTCTGCAAAATCCTCAAGAAGATGGTCTCTAGTCACAAAAGAGACTGGAGTGACAAACTATCTAAAGCTTTGTGGGCCTATCGAACCACCGTTCAAGGACCAACCCATAGTACACCATTCTCCTTGGTCTATGGATGTGAAGATATCGTGCCCTTGGAAGTACAAATTCCTTCCTTGAGGGTATCCTTGCAAAATGACATGACTCAAGAAAGCAATGTCAAATTGCGACTCAATGGCTGGACAATCTCGATGAGAGACGGCTCGAAGCTCGACAAAGCATTGAACTTTACCAAGCACGCATGGCAGGATCTTTCGACAAAAAGGTCAGGCAATGCGCCTACAAAAAGTGTGACTTGGTTCTTGTGGTAAAAAGACCAATGGTCTTCGCTCACAAGTCCAAAGGCAAGTTTGAGCCAAAATGGGAGGGACCCTACGTCATCGACAAGGTTTTCTCCAACGGCGCATACGCACTCCTAAACATGGAGGGTGACAGATGTATGCTGCCCATTAATGGCAAGTTCTTAAAGCGGTACTACCCTTTAAGACTTACCCAACTGGGTAAGAGCAATGCCTGTACGGACAAAACCGGTTTCCAGGTACACGCTCGTCAAACCCACTCTTTTTAGAATTTTCATATCAAATGTTGAAATTCCTAGAAATTGAAACAATGCTTACTTTCATCGTTTCATTGTTCAAAAAATCCAAGTTTAGGAGCCTTTCCCTAACTTGACCAAAATTTTCAACCCTTGAACCCAAAATTCATTGTTTGAAATAAAATCTGGATTCAGGGATTTCCACCCTAGTCCACCATACCTTTTACCGCCTAAATGGTTTTAGGTCAAAACTTATGACCCTCGTGTCTTTAAACAAAAAAAAGGTTTTTCAAAAAAAAAACCCCGGGGAAGCGACGCTTAGTCGATACTCGCACAAATTGGAAGCATGCGAACCACGTTCGACACTTCCAAAATCGCAGGGAAGCGACATTTCGTCGATACTTGCAAAATCCAAAACTGTGGAGATGCAACATTTCAGTTGATGTCCATAACCCAAATTTCAAAGGTTCGAAAAAAACCTAAAAACCATGGAGACACAACATTTCGGTTGATATCCATAACCCAAAGGTTCGAGAAAACCACAAATTTCAAAAATCATGGGGAAACGACATCAAGTCAGTACCCGCAAAGCCAAGATTTTTGAAAAGCAGGGATGCGACATTCCATCGATACTTGCACCCAAATCCGCGAGGATGCGACATTCCATCAATACTCACAACCGAATGAGCAAGGATGCGACATTCCATCGATACTTGCAAGACCAATCAGCAAGGAGGTGACTTTTAGTCGATACTTGCATTTTTTAAAACCAAAACCGGCTATAAATGCCACCAAAACCGGCTATAAATGCCACAAACCGGCGATAAATGCCACCAAAACAGGCTATAAATGCCACAAACTGGCTATAGATGCCACCAAACCGGCTATCAATGCCACCAAACAAATCGGCTATCAATGCCACAAAACAAAACCGGCTATCAATGCCACAAACCAAAAACTTGGCTTTCAAAAAAACCCGGTTATTAATGCCACAAACCAGCTATAAATGCCACCAAAACAGGCTATAAATGCCACCAAACTCGACTAACAATGCCACAAAAAATCGGCTTTTATGCCACAAACAAAATCTGGCTCCTTTGCCAAAACAATCATTTGACAAAAGATTTTCACAAAATGACAAGCTTTTGATCAAATCCAATTTAGCAATTGCTTTCATCATAAAAAGATTTAAGTGAGCGTAGGGAAAATAAATAAATAAAAAGCATCCCATTTAGCAATCACTTTCATCACAAAAAGATTTAAGTGAGCGTAGGGAAAAGAAAAAGAAAAGAATCCCATTTAGCAATTACTTTCATCACAAAAAGATTTAATCGAGCGTAGGGAAAACAAAAAAAAAAGAGTATAAAAAAAAATACATGCGGTACCAAAAAAAAAAAAAAGTGTTCCCAAGCACTACAAAAAAAAAGAGTACCAAAACATACATGTGGTACCAAAAAAAAAAAGAGGAAGAAGGATAGTTTATGTTACAAAAAAAAAAAACAGGAGCTCAACCAAAAATGGTCTCTAGCCAAGATTTCAGCTCCTCAAGCAAACTTTTGGCCTCAGATGTCAGGGATTCCAAAGCACGCTTCTTCAGGAACTTGCCATGAGATGCTGGAGAATGCTACAATCCTTCTTTTACACCGGGAAGCTTATCCCGAGCAGTTTGCCATTGTTTGTTCTCTTGAAACTTCCATTCAAGAACTCGATCGGCATCTGCAACCCGGCGAATCAGAGTACTCTCCTTGTCGCGAGCCTCTGTTATTGCTGCCCACTTGGCAGCGACTTGTGCCTGCAGATGCTCAAGACGTTTCCTGGCCTCATCAACCTCCCTATCAAAGATGTTAAGGTCATGTGTCAGCCCAATGATGGCTAGCTCTTCTAAGTTCTTCTCTCGGACTATCTGCTTCTTGCTTTGTGTAGCCTCATCCAGGTTAGACTTAGCCTCATCAGCAGGGTCCAGGAACATCTCCTTGAAGAACTGGTTGTCAGCAAAACCTATGGTCTCAAACCACTTGTCACCCAGCGCAATGATCCTATCAACGATCGCCCTGGCACCTGTGACATCCAGACCAGCCTCTTCGGCATCACTGAGAATCTCATGCACATGCTGGATCATGCCAAATCCGGCATCCAAGTGTCCAGCAAAGAAAGTCTCAATCCAAGAGCTCAGGACCCGCACCACCACCTTCTTCGCAAAAAGAAGAGATGGCCCAGCTGAAGATTCGCCCCGCTCCGTTGGTCGGCTGCCCATGTCATGCCCCGTTAGAAGAGGAACAAAAGAACTCTTTCCAGTTGGAGCTGCTGAAGAAGGAATCTCAGCACGAGGTATCTCCTCAACATTGTCAGAACTAGTCCCAGGAGCCTTCACCTCTGGATCGACCTCTGGCATCCCTTGCTCTGGTTCTAAAGGAAGCAACGGACTCTCCTCTATCACCACAAAACCTGCCAAAGAAACACAAAAAGGTATCAATATGATCTTGTTTGAAAATCATTATCAGGGTTATTACCACAAAATACCTTCTTCGACGACTGGCGGAAGACTCTCTTCCTCCATGAACTCATCGGAAGCATCATCAACATTTGCGTCCATCGATGGTTCAAAGTCATCGGAATCCTGTGGCAAGTCAGCTGACAAGAAAAAGAAGTTATACCAATTGGAGATTCTGGATTCACTCCAGAGTCCCTCGGTTCTTCTTCGGGTGCCCCGACAGGATCCGTCACCACTTCATCGGTTGGAACCTCAGGCATCGCCAATTCTTCGTCTGCTAAAAAAAAGAGAAGAAAAGCAGAAACAAGAAACAAATCTAGACATGGAAAAAATCCCAAGAAAAGAAATGGAAAGAGAAAGAGGAAGAATCATACCTTCACCAACAGTCTCTTCTTCTCGGCTTCTCTTCTCTAGAGGCTCGTCAGCATCCACTGGCACATCTTCATTGATAGTAAGAGGGACTTCTATGTCAGGAGAGTCCTCATATTGGCCCCTGCTGCGATGATGACTCCTCTTCCTCTTACTTCTACGGGCTCACTTCTTAGAGGAACCTGCCCCGCTGTCAGAGTCAGGTTTCCCACTTGACTCCTCACTGGATGGTCTACTCTTACCAGTAGACTCCACGGAAGCTTGCCTCTGTGCCGCTTGCATCCAAGCATCAAGTTTAGCTTCCTCTTCTTCTAGCTGCTCTAAAGCCTCATCAGGTATTTCTCGAACTGCTTCAGAACCAATGACGCCCTGGTCACCGAGAAAGCTGATCTTGTGCTTCTCTCCAGAAAGGAAGCCCCAAACTTCCTCTCGCCGGACGCCATCCGACTTTCCAAGGCCCTTTCCAGATGCCAGCTTCACATCAAGCTCCTTCTTGGAAAGCCCCCGATATGCCGAAAAGCTCTCCGCGAACCACTTTGCAAAGCCGGCAGTCCGGGAAGTCGACAACACAGGATAAGAGATCATGGTTGTAGTGTCTTCAGCACCATAGAAAGCCCATGCATTTCTCCCGTCCTGTAAACCTCCAAAGTACTTCACCATGCTTGAAGGCGCTCCAACAATGCCTTGAGAAAAGCCTAATTGCAGAGCAAACCGAGAAGGTACATACAGCTGGATGTCGACGAAAAGATGTCTGCGGTACACCATCGTGCCGACACATATGCTGAAAAGCCACTCCTTCTCTGCGTTTGTCAAGGAGTAATGCCTTCCCGACCCCGCCCTGGTAGAGTCTCGGGAGGCACCAAAATCAAAAGCCTTCTTCCGCAACTTCGGAGAAAGCTTCACTGAAGACTGCCCCATCTCGACGTCCCTAAACTGTCGTATCCTCATGCGGGCAAACAAAAGTGATTCGGACACGGCTTTGCCCTTAGCCAGCCGAATCATCAGAGGATCATCATCCTGTGCAGCACCCAGCCGGTGGAAGCCAGGACAGTGGTACACATACCATGAATAAAAGATATGGGCTGAAAATACCCTGTTCATGGGAAGCATAAGCCGAACCAAAAAAGCAGCAGCCTGCAGTTCGGTACACAAGTAGGAGTAAAGAGCTGGCACCAAAGCAAGCTGCTCTCCAAACGCCATCTGACAAGCCGAAAAAATACAATGCGGCCTGATGTGCGTTCCATCTCCTCCAGCAAAAATAGCCTCACCAAGCCAATAAGTGAGGTAAACAGTGAGATCTCTCCGCAGTGCAATGTCAGGACATATGGCATTTGTACTCTCACAGAAATCTCTCAACTCTTCTTGCATAGCCAAGATCTTCTTCGAACTTGGATCCTGAGCCCTGGCTTCCTGGGTCGCACTATCAGAAGACTCCCTGCTATCAAAAAAGTTGGGGAACGAAGAGCTAGAACTCTTTTAACTGCTGGATCTAACTTTCAAACCCTCCTTCTCCTTAAAAAAATCCTAGAAGGCGACGAGCTGAAAATACAGAAGCCTGAACTCCTCAGACTGCTCCTCAAGGATGTTGTCGATCAGCATAAACTCCTCATAGAGTCTGCCAAGGATGGGCAATCCAGTAATGGCGCTCAGCTCCTTCAAAGAGAAACCAATCTCACCATTCGTCACAACGAAGGTATTGGTTTGTGGAAGGAATGACTCCAACATAGCCATGAAGGCCTCGTCGGAAAAGATCACGGTCTCCTTAAAGGCGCGGACCACATCAAAAATCCCGGCTTCCTTCAAAACGGCGCCACCGATCAGCAGGACGCGATCAGTCCACGACTTCCACTCGGAGTCGGCACTGAAACGGCCACGAAGTCGAAAAGGCTTCACCCAATTGCTGCCGTCACCGCTGAAAATGCCAAGGCCCACCGGCCTCAAATCAACCGACGGATAATCAAAGCCCTGGTAACCACTGGCTGGCATCAACATGTCCATGTCAGCAGGCGACTTCTCCGCATATCCAGGAGAACCGCCAACAAAAACCCCGGTCTTGATTACATTTGTCCTTCTCACCCAGCTTGGAGGATCTTCCCTCTTAAAGCACGTGGGGGCAAGGCTCATGATCGAGATGGTGTGATCAAACGTCGACCGGGTAGCAACACTCTTCTTCTCACCATCTGCAGTGAAAGAGAACTGAAAACATCTCCTCTGGTATGTCATGTCATCAGGGATGGCATCACCAAAGAAGAAGGTAGGCTTGGGTAAAACACTCTGATCTTCCATCACCCATGGACGACTGCTTACCATGATCTTATAAAAATCCTCTCCCTTGAGAGCAATCAGTCGCTGCCTCATCTCATCTCTGTTGAGGGAGTCGCACTCTTCCAGATTTCTCTCAACATACTGGACCTTCTCCCAGGCCTGCTGAACGGTCGGATTAGAAGATCTAGCAGATCGACGAGGTACGCTTGTAGCAGGCTCTTTACCCTTGTTCGTTCTGGAGGAACCACCTGCAAAGGTTGGAAAAGAAAAAGATCAAACATCAAAATGATAGAATTTCGCTAAAAAAAAATCTGGGGAAATTTTGACATGATGCCGGGGCAATTCCGAAGAAAAGGAACTATCCCGAAAGAAATATAAAAATTTTAAAAAGGGCTCAACATTGCTGGGAGCTCCGAAATCCAAACTTTCGAAACCTCAAAGTCTCCGTAAAATCAGGAAGGGCTCAACATCGCTGCGAGCTCCAAATTCCCAAATTTGCAAAAACTTTCAAGTATGGTATCACATCATGCTACAAATTTAATTTACAAAAGAATGCATGCATAAACATCTAAGTTTGCCAAAAAAATGCATTATCATGATGAACAAAAAAAAATAAAGAAAATTTCTCAAAAAAAAGGGGAGAAAGAAAAGAACAAAAAAAAGAGAAAACTTTCTTTAAAAAAAAAAGAGAAAAAGGGGCTGGCCCACAGGCCACGTGGCCGTACGGCCAGATCCTTACGGATCTATCCGTACGGCCCACAAAAGAAAAAAAAAACATGAAAAAAAAAGAAGAAGAAGAAAGCATGAAAAAAAACGTGTAAAAAAAAGAGCAAACACGTGGAAAAGAAGAAAAAAGAAAAGAAAAGAAAGAAACAAAAAAAAAAGAAAGAACTTTTTCCCTACAATGGGGTTTTCTCGAAAAAGGGAACTTACTTGAAGCCATTGATGGAGAAGAAGAAGAAAAGTCTTGAAAATCTTAAAGAAGAAGAACTCTTGGTCTTGAAGCCCTCTTGGGATTGTTACAAAAGAAAGCAATAGGAGCAAGAGATCCAACCTCCTCCTTGCTTTTATAGAAGAGAGCAAACCAAAGAAGGAAAGAAGAAAGAGGTAAGTGTTACTAATTAGTAACCTTACCAAAAGAAAGAAATTAGAGAGATTCTTTCCCTGAGGGATTCTCTCCCAAAAAGAAACAAATGAGAGATTTTCACCCAAAAGATAGGATCAATGAGAGATTCTCTCCCAAAGGAAGATATCTTGAAATATTCTCTCCCAAAATAAAGGGAACATGAGAGATTCTCTCCAAGTAAAGATATTCTTAGATATTCTCAATCCAAAAAGAGATATTGTCGGATATTCTTTACAAAAATGACACCATATGAGATTTAAGCCATTTCAAAAGCTTAAGGTCCCATGGGTTAGCCCATATGAGCCAGGTTTGACCACCTAGGCACTAAAAAAAAAATTTGGACTTTTAGTCAAAGAGAAATCCCTCTTACCAAGAGCATACAAAAATGGTTCCATGCCTCTTTTAAGTTGATTGGACCATACAAAAAAGAATTCCAAGCCCCATGAGCTTCCAAAAATCAAACCATCCAGCCTCATATACCAAATTGAGCCAAAATCTTGAAATTGACATTCCACAAAAATCTAAACCAAATCCTGGTCCCCTAACTTGCCACATACAACTTGTTAAGTCACAAGACCAAAACCTGATCCCCTAACTTGCCACATACAGCCTGTTAGGTCACAAGATCAAAACCAAAATCGACCCCCCAACATTCCACATACAGCTTGTTGGGTCACACGGTCAAAACCAAGCCCGACCCCCTAACCTGCTACATACGGCCTGTTAGCTCACAAGGTCAAAACCCAAATCCACAACCCTGATGCCATCTTCAAAACTTTGCCTCGAGATGGTACGTGATCCCTTTCACTACCATAAAATTCCCCTGGAAGCTCAAAAGGCTACAAATACCAAAAGAAAGACTGCTCAAAGACTCTTGGTCAAGTAACAACCTCTCCTTCATAAAATCTCTTCGAGGCACATCGACTACAAAAGTTAAGCAACTCGTCGCTGCACCTCGAGGGGGCATTTGTTGACACCAAAAATGTCACTTTGCTTCTACAAGAGCCAGAAAACTGTATGAAGTCGCAACCTGCCATAAATAGGCAATGTTACTTCCAAAAAATCAAATCTTGTCAGAATCAAACAAAAACTGCAAGATCCTTCAAGACAGCCAAAAGAGGAGTACACAAGAAGTTTCAGGGCCATTTCAAAATCATTTGGCCTAACTTTGCTTCTCCGACAGCTGAAAAGGAACTCCCGGCAGCGAAAGCATCGGAGACACCAAATCTTCGATCAGAACCGACAACGTTTGACCCTACATCAACCCTCGAACAGCTAAATCAAGCTTCTCGGCGGTGAGAACCTCAGAAGCCATCACTCATCGATAGAGCACATGGACGGCTTCAAAATGCTAACAAAGGGCTACTCATCAGATTTCAGGTCATTTCGACAACATTTGACCGTACTTTGACGCTCGGAAGCCAAATCAAGCCTCTCGGTGGCAAAGCTCCCCGGGATCATGGTTTCCAGGACAGATCCTGTGGATCATCTTAAAATGACTCCAATAGGTTCCCTATCAAATTTCAAGTCAATCGGACATCGGTTGACCGCACATCAAGCCGCGACATCTTCATCGCGATAAAAATAAGTCTACTAGTGATAAGACCCCAAACGGCTTAAAAAATCAAACAAAGTCCTATGGTTGGTCTTATTTATTGCTCAGGAGGCTTCACCTCAAATTTTAGGTCATTCCGACATCGTTTGACTCAGTTTCAGCTTCTGACGAAAAATCGGGAGCTCTGCGCAACAAAGTCTTCGGCTTCTTCAGAAAATTAGAGACTTTGCAAAACAAAATGCAAGGATTCTCATCAGGTTTTCTACAGGTAAATCAGGCCAATAAATGATCAAAAATGTCAAGGAAAAATACAAAAGAAAAAAGAATAAAAAAACAGCAAAAACGGACACAAAACGGGACAAAAGGGGAAAAACCGCCCCAGGGTCGCCGGCGACCCTGGGGCCCGGGATCGCCGGGAGGGCCCCGGAAACCCTGTTTTTCACCATTTTTTCGCGATTCGAAGCGTCCAGCCTCTGGTATTTTCCAAAATTCATACTTTTGAGACACAGAATCCTCTGACATCCGCCAAAATCACGGGTCAATCATCAAGAGTATCGAAATCAACATTGTTCGCCAACCGGTCAACCAAAAAAGTGTTTTTTCTACCCGACCGATTGAGAAATTGACAGGACAGATGGCACCGACCCGCTATTGGCAACCAATACCTGAAGTTACGTGGTCATTTGATGCCGATCTACATGAAGATCCATCATTGATCATCGCCAAAAGAATCCCAAAGGACGCGGCATGGCCCGCGACTCTTCAACTACTCGGCGACCACTTAATGCGATTAATTGACTAGCTTTATTGCAGTCATTAATCCAATTCTTTGGATGGCCCAATCAGAAGAAAGCATCCGGGAGTTACAAGTCAAGAGATTCATGACATTTAAACCATGAAACTCCTCCCATCATGGCGATTAAAGGCGATTAAATGACCTTAATCTCCTCCAGCCAATCAGAAGCCAAGAAAAAGGAGTTACAAAATAAAGGAATTAAATCTTGTAACTCCTTCCATTATGCGGCTTAATGACAATAAAAGCCCATAAACCCTCCTAAATGGCTACCAAAAAGCCTATAATTAGGAGAGCACTCCAAGAAGAAAAACACAACACAGCACAGACAATAGCACAAGAGACTGCAGAAAATCCGGAAACTCAGACAGAAAAATGCATTAAAGAGAGAAAACTCTGCGGAAGTTCTACACCGACCACCGCTACAAGGTGACAAAAGCCCTTTGGGGGGTACCCCCCCCCCCCCCCCCCAAGGTCCTTACCTTCTCCGTCTGCCTCTAATGGCTTAGACGTGGCTTTTCAGCCCGTCTACTTAGCTTTTTATTCGACATAGGACCTCCTCTTGGTCTTTGTCCTCTAAAAACCTGAGGTTATAGCCAAGCCAAGCGAATCAATAGCATCCTCTGTTCTCATCTGCATGGATGATGGCGAAGTCCACATATGGCTTGCGACCGTCAATCTAAACGGGTCCCCCACAATCTCCTGAGGAGTTAGATCCTCCTTTTCTTGCTTTTCATTATAGTTTGTATTTTTTCCAAAAGAGACAAAAATCACAACTCTTGTCTTTCATTATTGATAAGAATTGTAAATCGGCTATAAACGCCAAAATCGGCTATAAACGCCAATGTCGGCTATAAATGCCAAAAAAATCGCCTTTCACGGCAAATCAAGAAAATGTCTCTTTTCTTAAATATATGTGCAATGGAAAACTTGAAAGAAGTTGATTTCCTTTTTACTTGTGAAGGTCGATCTCCGGATCACCACTTGTAATTCCAAGTAAAATAGAAAATCTGGCACACCCACACAAAAAAATGTTGATGCGAGCCTCTGCCCCCCGGTTACGAAAGGGTTGGACCCAAACGGACTCCCACGTCCGCCGACCCCGGTAGAACCGGGCAGAATGCGCCGTTCCATCAGCCCCTGTAGAGATGAAGGGTTGAATTGCAGGATTGTAGACCATAGCAGGTGTTTGTAGAGGCCTAGTGATGCATGACTTGATTTTGGGCTTGTAGGAACAAGCTGACTCATGGTGGGTTGACTTGGTTGTAAAGTCGGAGATGGGTCTCTCCTCTTCCATGTAAGCAAGAGGGTAGAATTGGTTCTCCTTTAGTGGGGCCAGGTATGCTGGCTTGGTGGATGTTTGGGACCTTCTTTATTTTGGTGAAGGTCTTGGGGACCAAGTCTTGGGATAGACGTGGTTGTTTGTGGGTCGAGGCTTCGCAAGGGTGCCGCGGGCTTTTTGGTGTTCGCCTTTGGTGTCACGGTAGTGACACATTGAGAGGCGACCTTCTGCTTCTTGGAAGGAGCAGTTTGTTCTTCGGGAAGTGGGAATGGTCCCAGCATCCAAAAGACGATAGTCCGGGGAGTCGAGGTTGACCCAGAGTTTAGAGAGTTACCGAGCGAGTTGATGCTTTGGCAGCTGGCAAGGTGCTTGTAAGTGCGCGTGGTTTTGCTTCTGATGAAGCATGAGTTGGTGCTTGTTCCCATCAAAAGTAATGGTCAAGGAAGCTGCCATTGTTAGTTTTGAAATTTTCTAAAATAAGACCACATCCATTAGTAATTACAAGAATATAATGATCATAAATGGGAAATTCTATGATTTTGTCTTTTCAAATCGCTAGAGGGGCATGACCTAAGCGACATGAAGAAGGCAAAAAGGCCATAGATGGTACAATTGTTCTGATTGCAAGTATGGTGAGCCGAGAACGAGCGTCCCAGTGACTGCCAGAAGCAATTGTGAACCTAAATTCCACTTATCGAGAAGCAGAGCTTGCTCGAGGTAAGAAGAATATAAGGTTGGAGTTACAAATGTGCCGGTCGTAAATACAGTAGACCCTGAAAGGGCATACCAGTATCGCTAGGCACAAATGTTTGGAGACCGCATCCATGAGATGAGATTCTCTATTTTGAAAGGTCAAGATTGGACTCATCAAAGAGAGCAGATGGTATTCCGATTCAAATACGGGCTCAACGATTTCTTCGACCGCCAGTACCCAGTAGGAAGGAACCATAATTTCTCGGATCTGAACCCAAAAACGACGAGAGTTTTTTTTTTTTTTTTGAAAGGTCAAGATCGGATTCATCAAAGAGAGCAAAAGGCATTCCAATCTAGACACGAGGCTCAACAATTTCCGCGAGCGCCAGTGCCTAGAAGGGAAGAGACCAAAATTTCTCAGATCTGAACCCAAAAATGACAGAAAATTTTTTTTTGAAGATTTTTTTTAAAATTAATTTTTTTAAAGATTTTTTCTTTTTTTTAAAAAAATATTTTTTTTATTTTTTTTTTAAATATTTTTTTTATTCTTTTTTAAGATTTATTTTTGAAAAAAAATTATTTTTTATTTTAAAGATTTTTTTTATTTAAAAGACGAAAGAGTACACATAAGCCTCCTAACCCGGTCTTATGAAATCTCGATTGATAGAATTGCCCCCAGGTAAGGGTAGGATTACTTAATGAACCCGTTTGGAGGACCTTGCCTAGAACAATCAAGCTGTCTCCACACTCTGGACAAGGCTTTTCTTGAATCAACAATGATCAAAGAACGCAATTGGTTTAACCTTAGTGGTCTATGTCTTTTTTTTTAGATCTCTAATGAACTCATCGAAGAGAAACGATGGCCCAAAACCTTATTTGAACAGGCTCAGCATTTCTGCAAGCACGATGAATGATAGGAGAGGATCAAAGTTTCTCAATTTTGAATCCAAACTGAGAAATCTAATTTTTTTTAGATCTCTAATGAACTCATAGAAGAGAAACGATGGCCCAAAACCTTATTCGAACAGGCTCAACATTTCTACAAGCACGATGAACGATAGGAGATGATCAAACTTTCCCAATTTTGAATCCAAACTGAGAAATCCGATTTTTTTTGTTGTTTTTTTATTTTTAGATCTCTAATGAACTCATCGAAGAGAAACAATGGCCCAAAACCTTATTCGAACAGGCTCAACATTTCTGCAAGCACGATGAACGATAGGAGATGATCAAAGTTTCTCAATTTTGAATCCAAACTGAGAAATCTATTTTTTTTTAAGATCTCTAATGAACTCATCGAAGAGAAACGATCGCTCAAATCCTTATTCGAACAGGCTCAACATCTCTGCAACCACGATGAACTATAGGAGAGGATCAAAGTTTCTCACTTTTGAGTCCAAACTGAGAAATCTAATTTTTTTATTATTTTTTTTAAAAGAGAAAGAGTGGAAATAAATTCGAAGAATTACAAATTTCCAAAAAATCCCATCTCATTTTTTTTAGATACGAAATCCAACATAGGCCACCAACTAGAAAGTAGCTAAGGAATCCAGAAAAGAAGTATAAGCATAGATCAAAAATATGGTACGCAAATACTACATTTCCAGCCCCTTCGCGCTGGGAGGACGAAAAGCGTGCATCAACATTTTTTTGTGTGGGTGTGCCAGATTTTCTATTTTACTTGGAATTGCAAGTGGAGATCCGGAGATCGACCTTCGCAAGTAAAAAGGAAATCAACTTCTTTCAAGTTTTCCATTGCACATATATTTAAGAAAAGAGACATTTTTTTTATTTCCGTGAAAGGTGATGTTTTGGCATTCATAGCCGATTTTTTGCATTTATAGCTGATTTTGGCGTTTATAGCCGATTTACAATTCTTATCAATAATAAAAGACAAGAGTTATGATTTTTTTCACTTTTAGAAAAATACAAACTACAATGAAAAGCAAGAAAATGAGGATCTAACTTCTCAGGAGATTGTGGGGGACTCGTTCAGATTGACGGTCGCAAGCCATGTGTGGATTTCGCCATCATCCATGCAGATGAGAACAGAGGATGCTCTTGATTCGTTTCACTTGGCTATAACCTCAGGTTTTTAGAGGACAAAGACCAAGAGGAGGTCCAATGCCCAATAAAAAGCTAAGTAGACGGGCTGGAAAGCCATGTCTAAGCCATCGGAGGCAGAAGGAGAAGGCAAGGACCTTGGGGGGGCGGGGTACCCCCAAGGGACTTTTGTCACCTTATAGTGGTGGTCGGTGCAGAACTTCAGCAGAGTTTTCTCTCTTTCTTTCTCTGGATTTTTTGTGCTTTTTTCTGATCTAGGATCTGTGTCTTTTCTTCTTGGAATGCTCTCCTATTTATAGGCTCTTAGTAGCCATTAAGGAGGGTTAAGGGCTTTAATTGTCATTAAGTCGCATAATGGGAGGAGTTACAGGGTTTAATTCCTTTATTTAGTAACTCCGGACCTTGGCTTCTGATTGGCCGGTGGAGATTAAGGGCATTTAATTGCCTTTAATCGCCATGATGGGAGGAGTTTCATGGTTTAAATGCCATGAATCAATTGACTTGTAACTCCCAAATGCTTGCTTCTGATCGGGCCATCCAAAGAAATGAATTAATGACTGCAATAACGTTAGTCAATTAATCGCATTAAGTGGTCGCCGAGCAATTGAAGAGTCACGGGCCATGCCGCGTCTTTTGGGATTCTTCTGGCGATGATCATCGATGGATCTTCATGTAGATTGACATCGGATGACCATGTGACTTCAGGCATTGATTGCCAACAGCGGGTAGGTGACATCTGTCCTGTCGTTTTCTCGATCGATCGGGTAGAAAGCACACTTTTTTGGTTGACCGGTTGGTGATCAATGTTGATTTTGATACTCTTGAAGACGGACCCGTGATTTTGACAGATGTCAAAGGATTTCGTGCCTCAAAAAAGTATGAATTTTAGAAAATCTCAGGAGTTGGAAACTTCAAAATGTGAAAAACGACGGGAAACGAACCTTTCCGGGGCGAACCCGGCGATCCGGAGCTCCATGGTCGCCAGCGACCATGCACTGGGCCAGGGTCGCGGGATGCGACCCTGGGGGGAATTATCCCCTTTTGGTCCCGTTTCGCGGCCGTTTTGAGGCCTTTTCCAATTCTTTTTTCTTCTGTATTTTTCTTGACATTTTTGCACATTTGTTGGCCTGATTTCCCTGTAGAAAACTTGACAAGAATCCTTGCAGTTTGGAGTGCAAAGTTTCCAATTTTTCGGGAAAGCCGAAGACTTTGTAGCGTAGAGGTGCCGATTTTCCGTCGGAAGCTGAAACTGGGACAAACGATGTCGGAATGACCTGAAATTTGAGGTGAAGCCTCCTGAGCAATAAATAAGACCAACCATGGGCTTTTATTTGGGTTTTGAAGCCATACAGATCCTGTCGCGAGTAGATTTGATTTTATTGTGAGGAAGATGTCGCGCCTTGATGTGCGGTCAATCAATGTCCGATTGACTTGAGATTTGACAGAAAACCTATTGGAGTCATTTTGAGATGATCCATAGGCTCTGTCTTGGAAACCATGGTCCCGGGGAGCTTTACCGCCAAGAGGCCTGATTTGGCTTCCGAGAGTCAAAGTATGGTCAAATGTTGTCGAAATGACCTGAAACTTGACGTGTAGCCCTTTGTAAGCATATTGAAGCCAGCCATGTGCTCTGTCTGATGAGTGATGGCCTCGGTGGTTCTCGCCGCTGAGAGGCTTGATTTAACTGTTCGAGGGTTGATGTAGGGTCAAACGTTGTCGGTTTGACTTGGAATTTGACGTGGAGCCTTTTGGATGTATTTTGAGATCATCCACAGGCTCTGATCGAAGATTTGGTGTCTTCGATGCTGTCGCTGCCGAGAGCTCATGTTCAACTATCGGAGAAGCGAAGCTAGGCCAAATGATTTTGAAATTTCCCGAAACTTCTGTGTACTCCTCTTTTGACTGTCTTGAAGGATCTTGCAGTTTTCGTTTGTTTCTGACAAGATTTGACTTTTGGAAATAGCATTGCCTATTTATGGTAGGCTGCAGCTTCTTGTAGTTTTCTTGATGTTGAAGAGGCAAAGTGACACTTTTTTTTTGTGTTAACAGGCATGAGTACTTAAAATATCATGAATAGCAAATCCACATTGAGCTCAATCCTTTCTCCATCATATATGATGATAAGAGCAAGCAGAAACGAGCGAGCGAGCTAAACAAGACGAGCAAAAGCCCAAGCCACACAAGTGGGAGGGAACACCGGCCACAGAACCGGCACGAGCTAAAATGTGTATAAATACACGGCCAATCTTCAGATAGTCCTTATGTTTAAGGACCCCCCAACTAGTGGATCAGACTGAAGGGGTAGTCCAAGCTCAGTGGTGTTCACTTAAATCCATAAATGCATAAAACAAGACAATATACTTATCAGGCTCATCGAAACTGAAGGGAAATCACTTATCAAAACGAACAAGACATGGCTAGAAAAAAGGCATAATATATATGCATAACGAGCTTAGAAAGTGATCCCATTTTTCATTCAAAAATCAAACCTTCAAACGAGCTTATACTTGAAATCCAAAACAAGTACATGCAGATCTTTCGTATCAAAACTAAAATCCGAAGATAAAGTTCATCGAGCATGTGTTAAGACCATCCATTGACCTTTATGGACTTGAAACCCAATGTCGGAATTTAAAAAGGATTGGTGCCCCCAAAGCTAAAAGACATTTTAAGATTTCAAGTGCAGAATGTTAATATAATGGTTCTTAGCACAGTCAAGTTTTTCATTCCACCAAAAATCCTTCAAAATGGTTCACATTGCAAGTTCGGTCAGCCTCTCGGTCACATGTCGGTCAGCCGAGGTGGGGTTGTTGGCTAGCCGATAGCTGACCGACGGTTGGCCGTTAAGTCCCATGATAGGAAAATGTTGCTATTGGGAAAAGGGACCGAAACCATTTTGGTTGGCTGTCAGCTAGCCGAGACATGTCGTTCGGTTAGCCGCAAGCTGACCGAAGATTTGACTGACGAAACTTGATAAAATGCACGCTTCTGGAAAAGGGACCGACGCAGTTCGGTTGGATGTCGGTTGACCGAGATGGGGGTTTCGGTCAACCGACAGTTGATCGAAACTTGATCGACGGTCTGCGGACAGTACATTTGAAGTCCGATTTTTCATTCTTTGCTTCTCTTCTTCACTACCATTTCTGAACCACCTGCACTCCCCAAGCCACCATGCTTTCCAAGGGATAAAATTTGAACATTTAAACATCCATGTAACAACCAAAACCTTCCAACATCAAAATCATTCATTATCAAATCATGTTATTAAACAACTTGTAAAGCATTAAACAAGATATATGCTTCCATTCAAAACAAGATCTCAAGATTAGGAAAATAATTAGTAATCATGCTTGAAAATGCTTAAACAAACTAAGAGAGGTTTAATAAACATGAAATGAAAAACTTGATAACAATGGTAATATTTTCTCAAAGCAAAATGCCCAAAAATCACAATGCATCATAAAAACCCAAAATGATTACTTGCCTTTGTCCAAATGCCAAGCAAATCGTTCACAAATCCTAATCAAAGAGTTGATCCACGAAATCTACACAAAAGACCCAAAATAGGACACACAAAAATCACACTTTTGGTCATCACAAATCCCCATTTCGAAAATGGGTTTGGAAAGTATGAAAAACAAGCTCTTTATGAGCTAAGTAAACTTCATGAAAGAGATGGATTCAAGCTCTTACTTGTAGCTAGCCAAACAAGAAGAAAACCACTAGAAAGAGATGAAAAGTTGCAAGGATTTGGTTCAAAATCGTGGCCAACTGAAGCTTGAGATGAGAGGAAGAGAATGGCGGTCTTAGATTTGATATTGGAGCTCTCTTGCTAGATCAATCAAGAGGAAGAAGATGAAGGAAAATGGGTTTTCTCCACCCAGCTCTAGGTCAAGAAGTTGCAGGAATTTGAGAATAATGGGAGAGAGAGAAGAAGGAGATGACTTAAGTAGGTGGAAATGGGGCCCATCATGTCTGAAACTTAAAATAATAAAATCATGGTCTTGTGGGCTCCGGACGAGATCGACGAAGAAGGATAAAACGATCATCAAAATATCTAGTTTCTAAAAAGTATATTTTCCCTAATTTCTGAAATTTTTGAAATTCGGTATAGATTTAGTGTAAAATGTCATTTTTTGCCACTTTTTCTCGAAAAACGTAATTTTTGAGCATAAATCCCAAATGGTTAAAACATGAAAGTTGTTGAACTCAATGAAATGAGTCAAAATAAGTAAAAATTGGGATTTTTTTGAAATTAAGAGTAAACTCTCACAAAAACATAAATCACATGGGTCGGGTCAAACCAAAGTCAACGGTTTTAGAAAAATCTCCAAAGCTATGAAAAATCTAACCAAAACCACAAACGAAGTCAAACCAACTCTAATCTCACTCAAAAAGATAATCCACAACTAAGACAATACTAAACACGAGGATTGGGGGTTGGGGTCTTATAGCTATCAATGCCAAAAAAAAACTGACTCTCATGCCAAGATCGGCTTTCATGCCACAAACAAAATCTGGCTTCCGTGCCAAAACAATCATTTGACAAAAGATTTTCACAAAATGACAAGCTTTTGATCAAATCCCATTTAGCAATTTCTTTCATCACAAAAAGATTTAAGTGAACGTAGGGAAAACAAAAAAAGAGTACCAAAAAAATACATGTGGTACCAAAAAAAAAAGTGCTCACAAGCACTACAAAAAAAGGAGAGTACCAAAGAAAATACATGTGGAACCAAAAAAAAAGAAGAATAGTTTCTGCTACAAAAAATCAGGAGCTTAACCAAAAATAGACTTCAGCAAAAATTTCAGCTCCTCGAGCAAACTTTTGGCCTCAACCGTCGAAGTTTCCAGGGCACGCTTCTTCAGGAATTTTCTATGAGATGCTGGAGAATGCCGTAATCCTTCTTTTACACCGGGAAGCTTATCTCAAGCAGTTCGCCATCATTTGTTTTCCTCAATCCTTCTTTTGAGAATTCAATCGGCATCTGCAACTTGGCGAATCAGAGTACTCTCCCTGTTGCGAGCCTCTGTCATAGCAGCCCACTTGGCCGCGACTTGTGCCTCCAAACACTCAAGACATTGCCTAGCCTCGGCGACCTCCCTATCAAGGATGGTAATGTCGTGCCTCTAACTGATGATGGCTAACTCTTCTAAGTTCCTCTCCCGGACAAACTGCTTTCTACTCGGTGTAGCCTCATCTAAGTCAGATTGAGCCTTATTAGTAGGATCCTGGAACATCCCCTTAAAGAAGTCACCATCAGGGAAAGCCATGGTCTCAAACCACTTGTCACCCAGCGCAATGATCCTATCAACGATCGCCCTGGCACTGTGACGTCCAGACCAACTTCTTCGGCATCCGTGAGAATCTCCTGCACATGCGGGATCATACCAAATCCATCATCCAGGTGTCCAGAAAGAAGAGTCTCGATCCAAGAGCTCAAAACCCGCGCCAGCACCTTCTTTGCAAATTGAAGAGATGAGCTGGATGAAGATTCACCCTTCTCTGCTGGTCGGCTGCTCATGTCATGCCCTGTTAGAAGAGTAACAAAAGAACTCTTTCCAGTTGGAGCCGTTGGGGAAGGAATCTCAGCATGAGGTATCTCCTCTATCGTGTCAGAACTAATTGTAGGAGTCTCTACCTCCGGATCAACCTCTGGCATCCCTTACTCTGGTTCTGAAGAAAGCGATGGACTTTTTTGTCACTTTGAAACCTGCCAATGAAACACAAAAAGGTATGAATATGATCTTGTTTAAAGTCATTATCAGGGTTATTACTATAA
Source organism: Litsea cubeba (assembly GCA_012931725.1). Taxonomy (NCBI): domain Eukaryota; kingdom Viridiplantae; phylum Streptophyta; class Magnoliopsida; order Laurales; family Lauraceae; genus Litsea; species Litsea cubeba. The sequence goes on along the minus strand of CM022946.1, from coordinate 82,712,834 downwards.
AGTACCTTTTTTCAACGACTGGCGGAATACTCTCTTCCTCCATGAACTCATCGGAAGCATCGCCAACATTTGCGTCCATTGATGGTTCAAAGTCATCGGAATCCTATGGCAAGTCAACTGACAAGAAAAATATTAGCAAATGAAGTCACAGACAAAAAAAGGTGCAAAAGAAGTCATACCAGTTGAAGATTCTGGAACCACTCCAGAGTCCCTCGGTTCTTCTTCAGGTGCCGCAACCAGATCCATCACCGCCTCATTGGCCGGAACCTCAGGCATCGCCATGCCTTCATTCTCTGCAAAAAAAAAAGGGTGGAAGAAAAACAAATCAGAACATGGATAACTCCATGAAAGAAATAGAAAGAGAAGAGGAGGAATCATACCTTCCCTTATGGTTTCTTCTTCTCGGCTCCTCTTTTTCGAAGGTTTGTCAGCATTCTCTTACATCTCCTCATTAATAGTAAGAGGGAGTTCTATATCGGGAGAGTCTTCATGTTGCTCCTTGCTGCGACACCGGCTCCTCTTCCTCTTGCTTCTGTGGGCTCGCTTCCTAGAAGAACCTGCCCCATTGTCAGAGTCAGGTTTCCCACTTGACTCCTCACTGGATGGTCTGCTCTTGCCAGTAGACTCCACGGAAGCTTGCCTATGTGCTGCTTACATCCAAGCATAAAGCTCAGCTTCCTCCTGCTCTAGCTGCTCTAAGGCCTCATCAGGTACTTCCGGACAGCTTCAGAACCGATGACGCTCTGGTCACCGAGAAAGCCTATCTTATGCTTCTCTCCAAAAAGGAAGGCCAGAACTTCCTCTCGCCGAACGGCATCCGACTTTCCAATACCTTTTCCAAAAGACAGCTTTACATCAAGCTCCTTCTTAGAAAGCCCTCGGTATGCCAAAAAGCTCCCCGCGAACCACTTCGTGAAGCCAGCAGTCCGAAAAGTCGACAACACAGGATAAGAAATCATGGAAGTAGTGTCTTCAGCACTATAAAAAGCCCATGCATTTCTGCCATCCTGCAAACCTCTAAAGTGCTTCACCATACTCGAAGGCGCTCCAACAATGCCTTGAGAAAAGCCCAACCGCAGTGCAAAGTGAGAAGGTACATATGGCTAGATGTCGATGAAAAGATGTCTACGGTACACCATTGTGCGACACGTATGCTGAAAAACCACTCCTTCTCTGCATTTGTCAAGGAGTAAAGCCTTCCGAACCTTGCCCTGGTAGATCTCGAGAAGCGCCAAAGTCAAAAGCCATCTTCCGCAACTCCAGAGAAAGCTTCACTGAAGACTGCCTCATCTCGACATCCCTGAACCGTCGGATCCTCATGCGGGCAAACAAAAGTGATTCGAAGACGGCTTTACCCTTAGCCAATAAAATCATCAGAGGATCATCATCCTGTGCAGCACCCATTCGGTGGAAGCCAGGACAGTATTATATAAACCACGAATAAAATATGTGGGCTGAAAATACCATATTCATAGGGAGCCCAAGCCGAACCAAAAAAGGAGCAGCCTGCAGTTCGGTGCACAAGTAAGAGTAAAGAGCTGGCACCAAAGTAAGCCGCTCTCCGAACGCCATCTGACAAGCCATAAAAATACAATGAGGCTTGATGTGCATTCCATCTCCTCCAGCAAAAACAGCCTCACCTAGCCAATAAGTGAGGTAAATAGCGAGATCTCTCCGCAGTGCATTGTCGGAGCAAATGGTGTCTGTACTCGTGAAAAAACCCCTCAACTCTTCTTGCATAACTGAAGTCTTCTTCGAACCCGGATCCTGAGCCCTGGCTGCCCTAGTCATGCTATCAAAAGACTCCATGCTGTCAAAGAAGTTGGGGAACGAAGAGCCAAACCTTTTTCAACTGCTGGACCTGACTTTCGAGCCCTCATTCTCCTTCAAAAAATTAGAGAAGGCAACAAGCTGAAAGTACAGGAGCCTGAACTCCTCTGACTGCTCCTCAAGGACTCTGTCGATCGGCATAAACTCCTCGTAGAGTTTGCCAAGGATAGGCAACCCAGTGATGGCACTCAACTCCTTCAAAGAGAAACTAATCTCACCATTCGTGACAACGAATGTGTTGGTTTGTGGAAGGAATGACTCCACCATAGCCATGAAGGCCTCGTCGGAAAAGATCACGGTCTCCCTAAAGGCACGGACATCATAAAAAATCTCGGCTTCCTTCAAAACGACGCCACCAATCAGCAAGACACTATCAGTCCACGACTTCCATTCGGAGTCAGCACTGAAACGGCCACGAAGTCGAAAAGGCTTCACACAATTGCTGCCATCACTGCTGAAAAATGCTAAGGCCCACCGGTCCCAAATCGACCGACAGATAATCAGAGCCCTAGTAGCCGCTGGTTGGCATCAACATGTCCAAAAGGGCAGGCGGTTACTCCGCATATCCGGAAAGACTGCCAACAAAAACCCCGGTCTTGATCACGCTAGTCCTTTTCACCCAGCTTGGAGGATCTTCCCTCTTAGAGCATGTGGGAGAAAGGCTCATGATCGAGATAGTACGATCAAAAGTCGACCGAGTAACAACAATTCTCTCCACACCATCAGTTGTGTAAGAGAATTGAAAACATCTTCTCTGGTATGTCACGTCGTCAGGGACTGTATCACCAAAGAAAAAGGTAGGCTTGGGCAACACCCTCTGATCATTCATAACCCAAGGATGGTTGCTTACCATGATCTGATAGAACTCCTCTCCCTTAAGAGCGATCAGTCGCTGCCTCATCTCATCTCTGTTGAGGGAGTCACACTCTTCGAGGTTTCTTTCTACATACTAGACCTTATCCCAGGCCTGTTGAATGGCCGCATTAGAAGATCCAGCAGATCGACGAGGTACGCTTGTAGCAAGCTCTTTACCCTTGTTCGTTCCGGAGGAACCACCTGCAAAGGTTGGAAAAGAAAACGATCATCATCATAATGACAGGATTTCGCTAAAAAAAATCTGGCGACATTTTGGCATGATTCCGGGGCAATTCCGAAGGAAAAGGAAATATCCCGAAAGAAATAGAAAGCTTGAAGATGGACTCAAGATCACTGCGAGCTCCGAAACTCCAAACTTTCAAAACCTCAAAAATCTCCGCAAAATCCGGAAGGGCTCAACATCGCTGCGAGCTCCAAATTCCCTAATTTGTAAAGATTTTCAGGTATGCTATCACATCATGCTACCAATTCAATTTACAAAAAATGCATGCATGAACATTTTGGTATGCCAAAACGAAAAACGCATTATCATGATGAGCAACAAAAAAAAAAACTTTATCAAAAACAAAGAGGAGAAAGAGAAAAAAAAGGAAACTTTCTCAACAAAAAAAGGGGGAAAGATTAAAAAAAAGAAACAGCAAAAAAAAAAAAGGAAACAAGAAGAAAGGGGCTGGCCCACAGGCCACGTGGCCGTATAGCCAGATCCGTACGAATCTGTTCGTACCCCCCCCCCCCCCCCACAAAAAAAGTGTGCAAAAAAAAGGGGGAAAAGCACGAAAAAAAAACATGTAAAAAAAAGAGAAAAAAACACGTGGAAAAAAAAAGAGAAACAAATCTTTTTTTTTTACCATCCTACTTTCTACAATGGAGTTTTCTTGAAAAATAGAACTTACTTGAAGCCATCGATGGGGAAGAAGAAGAAAAGCTTGAACATTCTTGCAGAACTCTTGGTCTTGGAGCACTCTTGAGATTTTTGTAAAATCTAATTAGTAACCTTACCAAAAGAAAGAAATTAGAAAGATTCTTTCCCAAAGGAAAGATATCTTGAAGGATTCTCTCCCAAAAGAAAGCAATGAGAGATTTTCTCCCAAAAAAAAAGAGATTTGAGATAATCTCTCACAAAGAAAGACACTTTGAGATTTTATCTCCCAAAATAAAGGGAACATGAGAGATTCTCTCCAAGTAAAGATAGTTTAGATATTCTCTATCCAAAGGATATATTTTTAGATATTCTTTACAAAAAAAGAAACCATATGAGATCTAAGCCATCTTCAAAAGCTTAAGGTCCCATGGGTTAGCCCATATGAGTCAGGTTTGACCACCTAGGCACTAAAAAAAATATGGGCTTTTAGTCAAAAGAGAAATCCCTTTTACCAAGAGTATACAAAAATGGTTCCATGCCTCTTTTGAGTTGATTGGACCATACAAAAAAGAATTCCAAGCCCCATGAGCTTCCAAAATCCAAACCATCCAGCCTCATATACCAAATTGAGCCAAAATCTTGAAATTGACATTCCACAAAAATCCAAACCACTCCAATGGACCCAAATAGTCCTTTGACCAAAAACCACATTCTGATCCCCTAACTTGCCACATACAGCTTGTTAGGTCACGAGACCAAAACCAAAAACAAAATCCTGATCCCCTAACTTGCCACATACAACTTATTGGGTCACACCGTCAAAACCAAACCCGACCCCCTAACCTACCACATATAGCTTGTTAGGTCACAAGGTCAAAAACAAAAACCCAAATCCGCATCCCTGATGTCATTTTCAAAACTTTGCCTTGAGATGGTACGTGATTCCTTTCACTACCATTAAATTCCCCTGGAAGCTCGAAAAGACTACAACACCAAAAGAAAGACTTCTCAAAGACTCTTGGTCAAGTCAGAAGCTCTCCTTCAAAAATCTCTTCGAGGCACATCGACTATAAAAAGTTAAGCAACTCATCGCTGTACCTCGAGGGGCATTTGTTGACACCAAAAATGTCACTTTGCCTCTTCAACCTCAAGAAAGCTACATGAAGCCGCAACCTACCACAAACGAGCGATGCTACTTCTAAAAAAAATCAAATCTTGTCATAATTAAACAAAAACTGCAAGATCCTTCAAGACAGCCAAGAGAGGAATACATAAGAAGTTTCGGGCCATTTCAAAATCATTTGGCCTAACTTCGCTCCTCCGGCAGCTGAACGGGAGCTCCTGGCGGCGACAGCATCGGAGACATCAAATCTTTGATCATAGCCTGCGAATGGTCTCAAAGTACATCCAAAAGGCTCCACATCAAGTTCCAAGTCAAACTGACAACGTTTGACCTTACATCAACCCTCGAACAGCTAAATCAAGCCTCTCGGCGGCAAGAACCTCTGAGGCCATCACTCATCAAACAGAGCACATGGGCGGGTTCAAAATACTTACAAAGGGCTACACGTCAAGTTTCAGGTCATTTCGAAAATATTTGACCAGACTTTGACTCTCGGAAGCCAAATAAGGCCTCTCAGCGGCGAAGATCTCCGGGACCATGGTTTCTAAGACAGAGCCTGTGGATCACCTCAAAATAACTCCAATAGTCTCCCTGTCAAATTTCAGGTCAATCGGACATCGGTTGACCGTACATCAGAGCGCGACATCTTCCTTGTGACAAAAATAAGTCTACTGGCAACAAGACCCCACATGGCTTCAAAACTCAAAAAAATCCTATGGTTGGTCTTATTTATTGCTCAGGAGGCTTCACCTCAAATTTCAGGTCATTCCGACATCGTTTGACCCAATTACGACTTCTGACTGAAAATCGGCAGCTCTACGCGACTAAGTCTTCGGCTTTCCAAAAAAACTGGAAACTTTGCACTCCAAATTGCAACGATTCTCATCGATTTTTCTACAAGGAAATCAAGCCAACAAATGTGCAAAAATGTCAAGAAAAATATAGAAAAGAAAAAGAAACAGAAAAGACATCAAAACGGCCGCAAAATGGGACCAAAGGGGAAAATTACTCCCAGGGTTGCAGCCTGCGACTCTGGCCCATGGTTGCAGCATGGTCGCCCACGACCAAGGAGCTCCGGATCTCCGGATTCGCCCCAGATGGCCCATTTTCCGTCCTTTTTTGCGTTTCAAAGCTTCCAACCTCTGTGACTTTCCAAAATCCAGACTTTTGAGGCACCAAATCCGTCGACATCCATCAAAATCACGGGTCCGTCTTCAAGGGTATCGAGATCATCATTGATCCCCAACCGGTCAACCAAAAAAGTGTGCTTTCTACCCGATCGATCGAGAAATAGACAGGACATATGTCACTGGCCCGCTGTTAGCAATCAATGTCTGAAATTACATGGTCATCCGATGTCGATCAACATGAAGATCCATCGATGATCATCACCAGAAGAATCCCAAAAGACGCGGCATGACCCGCGACTCTTCGACTGCTCGGCGACCACTTAATGGAGTTAATTGACTAGCTTTATTGTAGTCATTAATTCATTGCTTTGGACGGCCCAATCAGAAGCAAGCAAATGGGAGTTACAAGTCAATTGATTCATGGCAATTAAACCATGAAACTCTTCCCATCATAGTGATTAAAGGTGATTAAATGCCCTTAATCTCCACCGGCCAATCAAAAGCCAAGATCCAAGAGTTACAAAATAAAGGAATTAAACCTTGTAACTCCTCCCATTATGTGGCTTTAAAGCCTATAAACTCTCCTAAATGGCTACCAAAGGCCTATAAATAAGAGAGCATTCTAAAGAATTCCAGATCCAGAAAAATCCAAGCATTGATCAGAAAAAAGCACAGAAAATCCGTGAGAAAGAAAAGAGAGAACTCTGCTGAAGTTCTGCACCAACCACCGCTACAAGGTGACAAAAGTCCCTTGGGGGATACCCCCCCAAGGTCCTTGCCTTCTCCTTCTGCCTCAAATGGCTTAGATGTGGCTTTTCAGCCTGTCTACTTAGCTTTTTATTAGACATAGGACCTCCTCCTCTTTGTCTTTGTCCTCTAAAAATCTGAGGTTATAGCCAAGCCAAGCGAATCAAGAGCATCCTCTATTTTCATCTGCATGGATGATGGTGAAGTCTACATATTACTTGTGACCGTCAATCTGAACGAGTCCCTCACAATCTCCTGAAAAGTTAGATCCTCATTTTCTTGCTTTTCATTGTAGTTTGTATTTTTTTAAAAGAGACAAAAATCACAACTCTTGTCTTTCATTATTGATAAGAATTGTAAATCGGCTATAAACGCCAAAATCAGCTATAATCGCCAAAAAACGGCTATAAATGACAAAACATTGCCTTTCACGACAAATAAAAAAATGTCTCTTTTCTTAAATATATGTGCAATGAAAACTTGAAAGGAGTTTATTTCTTTTTTACTTGCAAAGGTCGATCTCCAGATCACCAATTGCAATTCCAAGTAAAATAAAAAATCTGGCACACCCACACAAAAAAATGTTGATGCACGCTTTTCGCACTCTGGGCGCGAAGGGGTTCGATCAAACGGACTCCCACATCCGCCGACCTCGGTAGCACCGAGCAAAAAGCATTGTCCATCGGTTAAGTGTTTTATGCCAAGAGAGTGTACAAGGAAACGTTATCAACGGATATAGTTCATAAGTCAAGGAGGAATTACAATCAAAACCTAGGTAAGTGGTGTCATCCCTGTACCCACATGTTCTAACGGAGTACGAATGGAATCGGGTCAACAATGCTTCTAGGGAAATCCCTTGGTGTACAATCATGTTAAGCATCTATTGAGACAATTCTATACGCATTTGGTTATACCAAGCGTAATACATGAATACCTAGACAACCCATTTCAATTCCCATTAATGGTCAAATGAGAGTAGTTCATGGTTTCCAACATCTAGGGCCCAAACCTAGGTTAACAGTTTCATTTCCAAATAAACATGAGCTGGATCATTAATACGAGGATAGTATCACTTTTTGATCTCTGATCATAATGTAATCAGAACCATTCGATTCTACATCTCAAGGGCTTTCCATCAATATATTATATGTAGAAATCCAACGGACGGATTAAAACTTATAGAGATCCAAAGTTGTCATGTCCAGCGAACTTGCACCCTCCGATCGATCGGACAGAAGGTCCGATCGGTCGGCACTAAACACCATACAGTTAGTGCACCTGTCCGATCGATCGCACAGTGCGACCGATAGATCGACACTGGGCACCTCCCAGTTAGCTGCGGGCTTCCTCTGTCCAATCGATCGCACTGAGTGTCCGATCGATCGAACAGTGGACGACCCTTAGTTAACTTGGGCATGTTCACTGTGTGATCGATCGCATAGTGCGACCGATCGATCAGACATCGTACCTGTAACCCGAAAATGGGTTTTCTCTCCTCTTCCTCCTCCGGCCATTCCATGGCTAAACCTGTAGAAATGGGCAACCATGCTCCCCATTCATCATTTACATACATTCTAACAGGTTAGAAACATCTAGGGCTACCAATTTAACAATTAATTCAACCCAAACCTCAAACCTAATCTAGCATATTAACCCCCAAATCAATATAAGAAACATGCTTGGAATTAATGAATTCTAACAAGAAAACATAGCCAATCAATACAAAATGAACACACTATGTTTAATCATAAAAATGCAAATCTAGTTGCCTTAACCAAGAAGAAGATGGAAATGGGAGAAAACTTGAGGAGAAGCTTTCTACCGCGAAAACTACGAATCCAACCCAATCAAACACAACCTAAAACACAAAGGAAAGGAAATGGAGAAAAAGATCAAGATCAAGCCTAATCAAAGCAAAAGAGAAGATGATTGAAAAGATGAGGGTAAGAGAAGACTTACCAAACTGATATCAATTGAAAGAGGAGATTGAGAGGATGAAGATGAGCGGTTCGGATCTTCGAGGATGACCTCTCCTGGTAGAGTTCTGGGCCTGAGAAAATGAAGAGGACGAAGAAGGGGCTGCTGAAGCTTCGTTGCAGAGATTAGAAAATGAAACGATTAGGGTTAATCCCTGCTTAAGAAGAAAAGACGGGAAAAATGATTGATTTGCCCTTAAGTGGGTCCGGTGAAGGAATGAACCACTTGAAGGGTTTTCAATCATCGAATTGCAACGAGCCAAGAGACAAAAATGATCAACGCAACGAGACCTTTCCAACGAACAAAAAAATTACGGCGTTTGGAATTTTCCAAAAAACACTCAATTTTTCCTAAATTGCAAACTACCCCCTGCTAGGATCAAACGAACTCAGAATCGCACGAAACTTCGCAAACACTATTCTAACTCTAAAAGAAACTCGCTCATGATCTAAACCCACTTAAATATCTAAAATACAATTAATTATAATAATTACTAATAAATGGGTCAATAAGCCTGCTGTTGGGCCCAACTGACCCAGTAAGGCCAAGGACCTTACAACTTGCTTGTTAGCTCTCTCCTCGGTCTCGATCGAGTGTGAGAGAATATAGCTATATGTGGTTTTACCATTTTGCTGGGTTGTACATGTAACCGGTTATCCATTGTTTCCTTATTTATTTTTGTCCGTACATTATTCATGCTTTATTGCCTAGTTACAGACTTTACTTGTATTCGGTTAGATTTAACTGTCTTTATATTCATTCTTGCTGCAAACATATTTTCATTTTCATTTTCAATCACTTGCCCGGCCGTTGTACTTGACTTAGCCCATGTTTGGCGCCTCTATTTCTAGCCTCGATTTGTCTAAATGTCTAAAGCGGACATAGGCTGTGAAAATAAGAGTGTTTGGCACAACATTCTGACCTCTGTCCATTTTAGACATTTAGAGGCAAATCCTCTAAAATCCAAATGCTCAAAAAGTGGGCAGTTGATAGAGCTTTGGCCTCTTCTTTGTATGACTCTTTTTTTTATGGTTCTACTTTTAATGGGTCTGTCAGAAAAAGAGTAGAGATACCAAATATGGGCTTAGATACACTTTAGTGATCTAGGTACTGAGATCCTTAGCCCTGAGCTGGAGTGTGAGGAATTGGCCGTGGAGCCATAGGTAATGTGTGGTTGTTGTGCCGATGATGCTATCTAGACATCGAGCCGAACATCGGAGTTAATGCTATCATCTTGGGGGAGTAGTTATACTTTTGTTGCTGTAGTTGTATTGGCTTTTATTAACCTTTTTCTTGGATTGTAATAAATGCACTTTTTTATAATTGTAATTTGAACATATTCGAAAATAAAATATCCTGGTTTATTGCTTTGCTCTGTATTACTTATGTTAGTTTTATGGACTCAATCCAGTAGATGATATAATAAATTGATTAAATTCTTTATTTATTCATATATTCATGTTTACTTTTCATGAGATGAATGGTGATTTATTATATACTTGCACATAACCAATACGAATGACATGATGGTTCATGAGATGAACCGGGGTCCACAAGTATATTAGATGTAACACATGTGTATGGATGAGATCCACATACGGGAGACATGTGTTAGGATCTTTCTATGTTGCTAATTTGATGGATGCACTATCACTTTCACTTTCATCTGATCACACACTCATTCATCGTATGTTAGACCTTGATTTCTGAATCTTAGACTTGCATATTCAATTGATTTTCAAAGACCTCATCCTGCATGTTTTAGAACTTAAAACACTCTTTCGAAAATCTATTTTTTCATGCATGATTTTGAAAAATCAAGTTAATCATCGAGGTTCTTGGAATGCATACAATCTCATTCTTAAAATCCTTTTTAGCATGCATTAAACATAATGGCTGGAGTTCATGTTTCAGAAAAAAACACTTTTTCAAAATTTGCACAGAACTCCTCCCAGGCCTGTGTACCCGGTCGACCGACCCCTGTACCCGGTCGACCGAGCCAACTAGCCGTTGGCAGAGAGCTGTTGGCTCTCCAACGGTCAGATTTCTGACCGTTTGTTCCAGGTCGACCGAGAGAGAAGGAGGTCGACCGAAGACACTAGCCGTTGGACTGTTTTTGTCTATAAATGCTCATTTCATTCCTTTCTTGGAGAGGTTGGTTGGGTGAACTTTTGGAACCATTTTGAAGCCTAAGAAAGGGGAATGAGCTAAGAAGGTTAGATAGCAAATGGAAATCAAAATCCTTGAGATTCAAAGGTATATACCTCTAAGTTAAATTTGATTTCCATACTTTTGAAATCCATGCATGATCAAACTTTTGTAAATTCATTTTTGCATGATTGCTAGCCTTGTTTGAGTTGTTTTGCAATCATCATATCACGTTACCATATTGGATTGTTTTGCAAAACACTCATTTCCAAATCACATGTGTTTTTAGTATTTAAACCTTCATACAACTTGTGTTTTAATAGGAATGTCTTTCCAAGTTGTTTCAATTACTTCATGTGATTAGTTCATCTCTTCAATCATTAATTTATGTGCTTAGAATTTTAAATGCATCAAGCATTCATTTAAGAGCTTCATTTTAGAAATTGATTGAAGTACACTTTCATACACCTTGAACACTCATCTTAGTTAATTGTTAGTGTATGATTGTAAATTGATTTTAATTTTTATATCAGCCTATTTAAGAGGCAAATGTATTAAGCTATAATTGTTTCTCTTCTAGTGTTTAGACACTTCATTGAGAAAGAAAAATCTATTGCTTGTAAAGGTTAGTGCTAAGCCTAAGAAAAGCATAGTGTAAAGGTTGTTGTTTAGCCTAGAAAAACATCATTGTAAAGGTTATTGCTTAGCCTATTGTAAAAGCATAAATAGTGGAAATCCGGTGGGGTGTTGAGCACAAGCCGGTAGTGGATGTAGGCATTGAGGCCGAACCACTATAAATCTTTGTGTTATGGTGATTGGGTTGTGGTGATTGATTTGTTTCTCTTCCGCATTATGTATGTTAATCATCACATATAACTAGTTTGTTTTAAAGAAATTAAAATTGGTCATAGTTGGTCACTATTAGTAGATCACCCTATTCACCCCCCCTCTAGGGTTAAGATCCCGGACTTTCAATTGGTATCAGAGCCTCGTGCTCTAATATTAGGATCAAGTGTTTGGAACTCTTGATTAGGTGTAAAAACCTAGAGTTTAAACCCTAGTGTGCTTTTCATGAAAATCATTAAAATGGACTCCACTATGCTAGATTGTGTAGATTCTCTTGTAGATTCTTCTAGACCCCTCCTTTCTTCTATTGGAGATTCAAACCTTGAATTTAATGAATCTAAAGTTGAATCAAAAGAAGAAGAAAATGATGATTATGAAGATGATATACATCAAGCCTATGAGGAATTATATGAACTATGTGAAGTCATAGCTAAGAAGAATAAAAAGTTAAGAGAAGAATCAAAAAGGCTAAACAAAGATTTAATCTCTTCAAATGATGAACTTAGAGAGAAAGAAGAAGTAATACATTGCCTAGACTCTAAGTTCATGATCACTTTGCACAACCTATCAAAAGCTCAAGATGAACTAAATGAAATAAAATTAAGTCATAATGAGCTAAATAAAGAAAATGTAAATCTAAGAGATACATTAAAAAGACAAGATGAGAACATTATCCATTTAGAATCCAAATTGAAAATTTCTAAAGATAATTTGTTAAATCTTCAAGATGAATTAAATGCATCTAAGAGAAGTTGTGAAGGACTTACCAAAGAAAACTCAACTCTAAGTGATCACATAAAAAATCAAGTTGAATTGTCAACCTTGAATCCAAGTTAATAACCACCAAAGAAAATTTATTCAATGCTCAAAGTAATATAAAAACTTTACAACTTGGATCTAATGTAAATGAACTCAAACTTGAATTAAAACTTGCTTATGAAAAAGTAAACAAGTTTAATGGAATTGGAATTGAACTTACAAAAGTGAAAAATGAAAATTCAATTCTTAAAAATCAAGTCACTCAACTTGAAACTCACAAACAAAAGTATGAGTGCAAATTTACCCAAGGCGAAGAGAAATTTGAAAAATTATTTAGATTGGGTAAATCACAAAGAGATAGGACGGGTATTGGATTTGATAAGTATACTTCTCATGGCCCTAAAATCACCAACACATTTGTGAAAGGTGAGTCCTCAATCTCTAGCACTCACTCTACTTTGCCCAAAACAAAATGTCATTATTGTGGTAATGAAGGGCATTTCAAATTTGAGTGCAAATTAAGAAAAAATCATTTGTCTAAACCCATCTATGAACCTAAAAATGGAAAATCTAATTCTATGATGGTTAAGGCATCAAAATCAAAGGAAGACTCTAGAAAGTTCAAGCAAGTCAAACCATTCCAACAAGAGTCTCCCAAGATAGATTTTAAAAAGACTAAACAAATCAAAAGTAGTCAAATTAAATCTATCAAAAAGAAACCTCTCACTTTACCTCCTTTAACCTTGGAAATGAAAGAACTTTTGAAAAATGTTGAAAGACTAAAATTAAAATTCAAAAGGCATAAAGAGAGAGGAAAAGCTAAAAGAAATGAGAAAAATAAAAAGAAACATCAACCACCAAAGACTAATCATCAATCCAATTATGAAATTGTCAAACCTCAAGGATATGATGTCAAGAATAAAAGAAATCAATATTTATCTCCTCTAGTTGGTGGGATCTCATACATAGACTCCAAAACTCAATACCTTAGATGGAAACCTAAGGTTAGACTCTTAGACAAATACTAAGACCTTATAATTAGATTAGACCAACCCTTTCCCATAAGTTATATGTGTTGTTGGTCTTAAGTCTAGTTCCTTCTATCTTTCTTAGTATTGTCTTCTTGTTCAAGTATCATTTGTTTGAGTTTTACTTGTTGAAAATGCATTTTGATTTTAAAAGGTATGTTATGATAAAAATGCATGTTTATGATCAATCTGACTTGAAAAAGAATTGCTTAAAGATACATCTTCTCAATCAATTGATTTGTTTTTCAAAATTGCTTTTATTTGAATGGATACATAGTTATTCCACATTTGTCAAATCAAATACTATTGAAAAATGAAGTGTCTTGGACTCACAAGTTTTCAATCATTTAAATGGACTTATTTAGAATTAATTTTGTAAAATCTCTTTTCCTAAATTGATTGAGCTTGTAGGATAGTTAGATTAAGGGAATCATTTGTTCAGAGAGTTTTTCAAGAGTTGGCAAGTTCTTCCTTGAATCTGAACAGATATTCTGTTTTCTCTGTTCACGCGGTCGACATCCTGGATTGGCCGGTCGACCGAAGAATCGTACACAGCAACTTAAAAACCCTGTTTTCCCTGTTTACTCGGTCGACATCCTGGATTGGCCGGTCGACCGAAAACACGTGAACAGCAACTTAAATAAGTTGCGCTGGCCTGTTCTGTTTCATTCAGAACCTTCTCCTTGGAGCAGGTCGACCCCCTGGAGCTTCTCAAATCTGAATGCTCCTCGTTTCCAATCCGTCTCTTTCATTCTTCCTTGGCAAGATCATCATTCTCCCAAGGATTTCTCATTGGATTGTCTTCTTCCAAACCGAGGCTTGTTCAGCACTGTGTCGCACGGCAGCTGTGCTCCCCTTCTCCTCTGAATTCCGTCTATCTGTCAGCATGAAGACGCATTGGTTCTTAGTATGTGCTGCTTCCATCTCATTCAAAAACTCATGAGATTCCATCTGCTCTGGCCGTCCAAGACTATGGAAATAATCTTCTTCAACCGACTGTGTCTGTGTGCCGAGTTTGCTTCCCAGATCTCGGTTTATGGTCATTGTGGGGATCTGATCAATGGGTTGTCTGCATGCTTTTAGGATCAATTGTAGTCATTTGTACACAGTTTCAGGCAGCCATAGTTTGTGGAAGTATTCTGTCACGGAACATGCACCACAAGTGTTTGACAGAATGCCAGAACCACTGATTAATCCATTTTAGTATCTGTTTTTGCTGAATTCGAGTGGGAACGTTGTGCACCCGAGTCTTTCATTCTAAGAATCATCCCAAGCTATTTTCAAGTGCTGTCCATCTCTTCTAAACATCAACTGTTGAGTGCTATGGCTCGCACAAAACAAACCTTCAGGCAGCCTATCAAGAAGTCAAAAACAGGCCAAGCTTCATCTTCTCATAGATCTCCTCCATCCTCTCCTGAAGCATCCCCTCCTCGTGAAGTCAGATTCAAACCCATCCCTTCTCCATCTTCGGTTGTCAAATCCTTCCGAAACAAAGGGATCATTGTGGAGAAGAAATGTGTAGTAGAAGATCTAGTGGATTATGGTGTCCCTGCTATCATGGAAGATATTGGCTGGGGTGGTATTCTAAATTGGAGTGGAAATGCCTTTCCATCCTTGGTTCATGGCCTTTATGAGTCTATCTGTGCTTCCACCAACAATTCATTCACTATCAGATTTGAGCATGGAGAAGAGGTGGTTACTACAAAGAAGATTGCATCCATCTTGGGGGTTCCTAGGTCAAATGGACCAAAGATAATATCTGAAGTCTTACCTCTTGAGGAAAAAGATGGAGTGACTCATGCTCTTTGTGGAAGAGCTGAAGTTTGGACAGCCAAAAATTCTCTTCAAGCTTCTCTCATGGTTCCTTCCCTTCGGATCATCCATATCCTTTTCACTCATTCCATCTATCCAAGGAAAGGGAATAGGACTGAAGTAACTCCTTACATGGCAAATCTGTTGTTCAAAGTTATATCTGGAGATCGGGTATGCTTACCTTCAGTTATTATGCACCATATTCTCCGAGTTATTACTGGATCGCAGCCGTGTGCAGCTCCATTTGGATTTCTCATTACCCAGCTTGCTAGATCATATGGAGTGGTTCCTCCAGCTTCTGAGAGACCAGTGACATCCACTGTTTTCAACAAATCAAACATTCTCTTGATGAAGCTTCCACCACCTCAGCAAAGGAATCCAGTTGCTGAAGGAGATGACGAGTTAGAGGCTGCGGAGATAGAGCCTGTAGATCCAGTAGCAGGTCAGCCTCCTCATCCAGAGCCCCCTCAGCAGCGCAGTCTGGAGGACCGTATGACCTCTTTAGAGCATATTGTTTCTACCATACGTACAGACTATCAGGAATTTAGGCAAGAGGTATCAGGAATGATGAAGAAGACTTTGAAGTACCTCTCGAACATCTCCAGCAGCTGCAGGCGTCATGATGATGCAGTGCCCCCGTCTCCTACAGATTCATCTTAGATCTTAGGAAAGTTTTTCACTTTTTGTGGGGAGGGTAGTGATAGACTTTTTAACTCTTTTAAATATTTGTCTATCAACTGACTGATAGCTTGAATTGATTACTGACCATTATTTTGATTTTTGGTTTGGTCAAGTAATTATTGAAATATGTAATAGTCTTTTATGGAAAAACAATGAATTTACATATTCAAATTGTTCATCTCATATCTTCTTATCATATTCCTCAATTGATGAATGTTTATGATGCTTTGAACTAAATTCTCTTTCGATTAATATTTTTTTTCTTAGCATCATTCATAACAGCATAGACAACCTCTATACATGATAACCTGTTCAGCATTTCATTTTTAATTTAATTTGGTAACAGGTGCTACTGAAAGGTATTTGTTTTCTAATGTATACAGGTTCCTTTGCAATTCGATGACAAAGGGGGAGAGAACTCAAAAGAGCAAGAGAAGATCAAACAAAGGGGAGATCCAACAAAAGGGAGAGAAGACCAGATCTAACTAAGGGGGAGATCTGTCCAAGGATAAAAGAGGGAGAGCTCTAACGAAGGGGGAGAGATTGTTTCAAGAACATAAGAGCTGAAGTCTTAGAAGTGTTGTGATCATCTTAGTTGCCATCAAATTGCAAAGGGGGAGATTGTTAGGATCTTTCTATGTTGCTAATTTGATGGATGCACTATCACTTTCACTTTCATCTGATCACACACTCATTCATCGTATGTTAGACCTTGATTTCTGAATCTTAGACTTGCATATTCAATTGATTTTCAAAGACCTCATCCTGCATGTTTTAGAACTTAAAACACTCTTTCGAAAATCTATTTTTTCATGCATGATTTTGAAAAATCAAGTTAATCATCGAGGTTCTTGGAATGCATACAATCTCATTCTTAAAATCCTTTTTAGCATGCATTAAACATAATGGCTGGAGTTCATGTTTCAGAAAAAACACTTTTTCAAAATTTGCACAGAACTCCTCCCAGGCCTGTGTACCCGGTCGACCGACCCCTGTACCCGGTCGACCGAGCCAACTAGCCGTTGGCAGAGAGCTGTTGGCTCTCCAACGGTCAGATTTCTGACCGTTTGTTCCAGGTCGACCGAGAGAGAAGGAGGTCGACCGAAGACACTAGCCGTTGGACTGTTTTTGTCTATAAATGCTCATTTCATTCCTTTCTTGGAGAGGTTGGTTGGGTGAACTTTTGGAACCATTTTGAAGCCTAAGAAAGGGGAATGAGCTAAGAAGGTTAGATAGCAAATGGAAATCAAAATCCTTGAGATTCAAAGGTATATACCTCTAAGTTAAATTTGATTTCCATACTTTTGAAATCCATGCATGATCAAACTTTTGTAAATTCATTTTTGCATGATTGCTAGCCTTGTTTGAGTTGTTTTGCAATCATCATATCACGTTACCATATTGGATTGTTTTGCAAAACACTCATTTCCAAATCACATGTGTTTTTAGTATTTAAACCTTCATACAACTTGTGTTTTAATAGGAATGTCTTTCCAAGTTGTTTCAATTACTTCATGTGATTAGTTCATCTCTTCAATCATTAATTTATGTGCTTAGAATTTTAAATGCATCAAGCATTCATTTAAGAGCTTCATTTTAGAAATTGATTGAAGTACACTTTCATACACCTTGAACACTCATCTTAGTTAATTGTTAGTGTATGATTGTAAATTGATTTTAATTTTTATATCAGCCTATTTAAGAGGCAAATGTATTAAGCTATAATTGTTTCTCTTCTAGTGTTTAGACACTTCATTGAGAAAGAAAAATCTATTGCTTGTAAAGGTTAGTGCTAAGCCTAAGAAAAGCATAGTGTAAAGGTTGTTGTTTAGCCTAGAAAAACATCATTGTAAAGGTTATTGCTTAGCCTATTGTAAAAGCATAAATAGTGGAAATCCGGTGGGGTGTTGAGCACAAGCCGGTAGTGGATGTAGGCATTGAGGCCGAACCACTATAAATCTTTGTGTTATGGTGATTGGGTTGTGGTGATTGATTTGTTTCTCTTCCGCATTATGTATGTTAATCATCACATATAACTAGTTTGTTTTAAAGAAATTAAAATTGGTCATAGTTGGTCACTATTAGTAGATCACCCTATTCACCCCCCCTCTAGGGTTAAGATCCCGGACTTTCAACATGTGTGGCAAATCTTATACTTAAAATATATTCACAACCAGTGATGAGACTGGACATCTCATACTGACAAGGTTGCAGTACTTTGATCACTATGAGATAGTGTGGTTTGTCTCGATCATCAGAATGGAAGATTCTGGATCATAGTGCTGGTACATTGGATGTATTGAAGGACCATGAGAAGCACCTTATAAATACTGTCTTTTCTTTAAGGTCTGCTCTCATAATTCCCTAGCAATAGGCTCTCAATCCTGAGACATTAATGAACTCAAGTTTCTATCTATTCATTTGCTTTGAGTCACCAATGAGTGAGGCCAACTGTAGGTCAACACCTCGGTGATTTGGGTACATGGTAGTAGAGCTGTGGGAACATTCAATAGTCAAGAAGGAATCTATCTCTAATATCCCCTTCAGCCAATTAATGGATTTATCATTGGTAAGTGCGCACCCATTCCGATTAAGAGTTAATTAGAAAGGTACCTATTGATCATTATAATTAATTGGGGCTCAAGGATAATAAGATATGGATCTAGTTTGGAAGACAGGTCCAATTGATCCATGGATATTGATAGAGGGGTCTACTTGTGGTAATGTGGAAGTTTAGGGTCTTCTATGTAATATTCCTAAGACTGGAGTTCAATTGCATTTATATAGTGGAGTTATTTGCAATTAACTGTGGGCCCGGATTACACATGAGATGTGGGGTCGCGAGTCCCATTTGGAGCCAGCTTTCTAAGGAATCCCTAGTGGTCCCCACGCTAGCCCAATTATTAGAAAGTATCTAATTCTAGTTGAACTCTAAAAGGAAAGTTACTATTTCTATTTGAAGTGAGACTTCTAATAGTGGTAATAGTAGACTTACTAATTTTAGTAGAAGTGAGACTTCTATTTTAAATAGAAAGGAATTGGAAAGTTACTAATCATATTTGAAGTGAGACTTCTAATTATGATATGGTAAGTTACTAATTAATGGAAGTAAGACTTCTATTGTAATTAGTAAAGAGGAGGCAACTTGCAAAAGCTATAAATAAGTAAAGAGGAGGCCTTGGACGTCCATGCTTGCTCCTTCCATTGGGATTCACGCCCAAGGCTCTCTAAGAGCAAGTGTTGCTCGAGTTTTTCCTCTCTCCCTCTTCTAGTTCTCTTTCTAATTCCTCCCTAGAGTTCCTAGTAGTTTTCTCTTGGAGATCCCACCATCTTCTTGAGAAAAAGGAGAATCTGATACGGGTCATAGCGTGGAAGATCAAGAGGTCTTGAAGATTCCTATTTGATTAGTGAAAGCGTTTCATCATCAAAGAAAGACGCAACTCCTCCATTATTGCACAACCGAGCTCCAAAGGTATAATCTACTTCCTTGCATGTTGTAGATTTATTTGTAGCTTATATGTTGCTGGTTCTATCTTCTAGATAGATTGTATTTACTGATCATGATGACTGAGATTGAGGACATAGATCTTGGATTGGGTTTTATAGCCTTCTGGATAGTTGATCCCTGCGTCAAGTGGGTCAGAAGTTTTTGAAACCTATCCTAGAGGCCCACCCTATTTCCAGCAACTTATCCCAGTCTAATGACGTATTATGCTAAGACAAGCATATATTTAAGCTTTGAATTGTCACATGGAATCCAAGGGCCACGGACTTCGGATTGTATCGCCATGCAAGCTTCTCCGAAACATTCTTGCTAGTGATGGGGAGTTTTCTGTCCTCCCACACGTGGATCCTAGGGATTGAAATGCACTTGATCCCCTTAATTCTAATTTGATGCCTCGACTCGAATGGTTTGTGGTAATTCGGCCCAGAGTCGTCACATGATCCTCTTACGCTCCCACTTAGATAACATTCATGAGGGTCTTCATTGGCATCGATACCATCAAAGTGATTATCCCCTAGTTGTACTTATAACATACATAAATAAAATATTATGCAAAATTAAAATATTATTTACTGACTAGTTTGACAATAAGTCTATTTTATATTAGAGTGAAGTTTTCCAATGACATATATAATAAGGGACATTTACTTTGAATGGTTTGATCTTCATGCATAAACCACACCAATGAATCTCGTGAATTTCTCATGAATGGAATCATTCTCAACTCAGCCCACCTCGAAAAAATATATTTTCACCATATAGGTCCTCAAGAAGCATCTGGCCCTTTTTGTATGCAGAAGGAAGGTGCCTCAATGTCAATGAGGTCCCTTGTTTTTTCTAAATGGGTAAGTGGTAAGTAGATAACCTAGTGGGCAATTGCGTTAAGAGGAGACACCCCTTTCTACTAGTGTATCCTTTGTATCTGGTCTACATATTTTATATATGATCCATCTGGTCGAATTTCTATCGGTGGAAAATTATGAAAAATTATCTTGGGGGCACCTACAAGAGGAGGAACACCTTTGGTTCAGATTCTTAATAGGTCCTTGTGAATTTCTTATGAATATGAGCGCGTCTTCTTTTATCAGTTTTTATAATAAGAATTTGAAATGTTGGAGTTTTTTGTGATATCTTCTTCCCTAGGGGTGTGTTTGTGCAGCGTCGGATCCTACGGAAAAAGGAGCCAAAATTTCCAACGCCATTCCTCGCTCCTTTTGTGCAGCACCATAAGATAAAATGCTCGTTTCGTAATGGATTTTTTTACGCAGATAGAATCCGCATTTCCTATCTACCAAGGTAGGAAAAGGGCCATTTTGTACTGTATTTTCCGCACGGGATGCATATGAAATTCCTACCCAGGTAGGAAATTGGTTCCGTGGAAGAGGAAATGTGGATTTTCTTTCTGTAAAATTACACAAACATACCCAAAATGTCTCAAAATACCTTTTGAAATTACTAGCATTTCAATCTCTTTGTATTTCAGTAGAAATTTGAAATGCACATGCAAGAGGAGGATTTTGGAATTTCCATGGGACAGCTTTTGTTAACCTAAATCCTTGGGATTCTAACAAAAACCCCGACTACCATTCGAACCGTCCATTCCCATCACCACGTCCCACCAGATGAACACTTGGATCATCAAACAATTAAAATAACCCAACCGACGGTCAGGAGACGCGATCGACACATAGCGACCTACGCGGCTCTACCTCCTCCTCTCCCGTCATCTTATATAAGGCAGTTCGTTATACAAACTTCTATTTCCCCCTCCCCTCTCTCTCTCTGAGAGAAAACCGAAGGAAGAAGAATCGTCCTTTTGTTCCAATGGCTTGTCGAAGGAGGCATCCGATTTCTAGGGCTTCGACGTTCACAGAAAATCTCTCTTCTTCCAATTCTTCGTCTTCAAACGATTTCAACCCTCAGATTTCTAGGTTTTCTACCTTCAAGGAGGATTCTCATTCTCATTTCTTTCGGGATGAAGCTTCATCTCCTCCTCCTGCCTCTCCTTCTTCCTCCATTGCCGCTCAAGCGATTCGAGCTGCCTCCGCTTATCGCGAGTCGGATTTTTCCTCCACCAATGGTGAATCTGCTTCCATGAAATTGAATTCTCCGAATTCGCAGAGATTAAATCGGTCACAGCAGGTAAATTCCCCTTGTCTTTCTTCTTGTTTCTTTCTATTAGTGACTTGATTGGTGGTTTTATTTTTGAATTGGAGTTTTGGAGGGTGACTTTGGAAGAGCTGTTATGATTACGCTTCGATGTAGATTATTGGGTGGTTAATAGGTCGCAATCATCATCTACAGAAAATGGAAATGGATTCCAGGGTGGACCCCACCTCCTCCTTATTTTCTGAGGTAGTGGCAATCTCTGCCAACTTTTTATTTAATGCTGAAAGCAGATTCAAACTCATGAGAAACTTTTTTCCTCCTCCCGTCTCTGATGGGTAGCCACTATGGTTCAAATCCGGAAAAATATCCAAAAGATCCAGAATAATATAAAATGATAGAAAACAATCTTTTTTTTTCATTAGTGCACACTTTAAAGCAAAATAATGGTCCCCTCAAATTATAACATCCCGTATCATGGCTGTATTGATGTATATAGTAAAATAAGTTGAAATATAATAAATTTTACACAATGCAACCATAATTTTGGGCAAACTAATAGTGTCAAACATTTTGATATCAAGAAAATCCCCAAATTTTGAAAATAACAAAATCTAGATATACACTTTAAAACACCATATCTAGGGAAAAATAAGTGAGTATAAGTGAGTAACATCAAATCTAACTCATTATAAAGCCTTTGTTTATGTATCATACAATCTTTAAAATAATAATAACAATAAAATAATTCGGATTTAAATAATGAAAAATTAAAAAAATATTACATAATGTGCTAAAATTTGTAATTTTTTTGCTCCAAAAGTATAGATCTAACACACATCAAACATCTCTAAGTCATTTTGATATTGAATCTTGAAAAGAACTCCAAAAAACAAAAAAAATAAGCTTACCAAAGAGGTCTCTTGAGTTTCATTTGATTTTTCCACGGACAAATCTACCCAAAAGCGGCTTAGATCCAACCTTTTAGGTGCCCTCTAAGCCATAGAAGCTGTAGCAATTCTTAGGAAGCTCTCAGAGAAGAAAGACAGTGAAAGAAGTGAAAGAGAAGGCTAAAAGGGAAGTTTGAAAAAAAAAATTCCCGTTAGGCAATATAACGGCCGTTATAACGGTACAACCATTATATTAAAAAAAAAAAGGTAAATATCGGCCGTTGTATTGGCAATATTTACTGTGGTATCGTAACGTGGCCGTTATATACCATTTAACGTAACGTTAATGGCCGTTACCGTTACATAAGGGCCATTATGTAACGGTAATGGCCGTTATTTTGAACTATGGTAGTGACACATTTCATCGGAAAATACTTCCCCTCATCAAATCTTGGAAATTGAAATGAACTCTTCCAATTTTCGAAATAAAGTGGGGAGGAAAGCTTTCTTGGAAAAACATGGGTGGTAGGCTTTTGCGGCGTGGTTATTTGGGGATGAAATTGATGGAGGTAATTGGATAGGATGATATTCTATATCTTGATGAATTGGTTAGATTTTCAGTGATTTATTGCAATGCATGATTGCTGTAGGAAAATGTGGAATTGATTGCATCCATGTTATTATTTGGTGTCATGTTGGTGTAAATTTTAGGTTTTATTTTGGGCGGCGGATGAATTAGCGGAGATGATTGACTGTATTCTGTAATTTACAATAGTGAGGGGGAATAGTTTAATTTTCCTTTGGTAGAACTGTTTAGTGGAAAGAAGGATTAGAATAAAAAAGGCCGCAAAAGGCGTGTTGGCCACCTCTCACAACGATATGTATTGGTTACGAAGATACACATTGGTTATCGATGTAAATTTAAATTGAGGTTAAAAAATTATATTAAAGAATGTTAGATTTTTTTTGTTGGGATATTGGTCAAGGATTGATCCCTGAGCACATCACTCAACCATGTTAGATTTTAATGTTTGTTTTCCTAGTAACTAAAGAAATGTGAGTATCATACCCTTTATTATTAAGTAGAATATTAATGCATTTGTTAATTGTGAGAACTTGGTCCAGGTGGCACCCTTAACCACGGGGCGTAGCGTGTCAACCACAGGCTTTAAACGGTGAGTCTCCACTAACTTGTATTGGAAATATCCAAGTCCTAACTCTGGGCTTATAAGTCAAGGCTGATTCTATATGCACCCACTATTATTGCTGTATGCACCCACATTTTAATTTTTTTTTAATCACCAAAATACCCTAAGGTCAAATGACCAACTCACCCTTTACCATCAACCTCTTCCTTTCTCCTACGTTTCTTACCCTCCTCTCTACTCATCACTTCTTCTTCTTTTTCTGCTTCTTCTTCTTCTTAATCTTAATTATCCATTACATCCACTGTTCGACAGTATTCATCTGCACTCATTCATCCCCATTGATCTTCATCTCCTTCCTCATCATCTTCTCCAACTCTTACAAAGTTTGCTCAAGTCTCATCCATTTGGTTGAAGATATTGGAGGCACTCATCTCCCTTCATCACATTGTCTATTGGAAGTAGGCATTTTCAATATGGACAAGCAACTAACGATCTATCCAGAGGAGGTATACATTTTAGTTCGTTTTCAGCATTTTAATTAAAATTCGCGCGTCATGTTCGGTATACCAGAGCCGTGCAAGTGAATATTGCACGGCGAAATAGCATCAAACATTCTATTTTTACACGGAATAAATATGACGTGCAAAATAATTTTGCACGGAATAATTATTCCGTGCAAAAGTATTTTGCACGAGAATTTATGCCGTGCAAAAACATTTAGCACGGCGTATTTATTCCGTGTAAAAATGTTTTGCACAGCATGAGTAAACCGAGCATATTTCACAAGGACAACATATAGTCTCGTGCATTAATATACTAATATTTAGCAATTATATTTTCAGGAGATTCAGTCAACCGGTGCCAGTGAGTGCTCTATGGATTTTACTAATGTCTTCACCACTGACATGATATTTAGAAGCCGAGAGGACCTAATCCAATGGACAAGGGAAGTTGGAAAGAAACATGGGTTGGTTATTGTAATCAAAACTTCAGATGCTGGTGGAGATGGTAGGAAGCCGAGAATAATGTTATCTTGTGAGAGAAGCGGAAGCTATAAGGGTCAATCGAAGGTCCCTCAAAAGAGAAATCCTAATAAGGCAACGGGAACGAAGAAGTGTAATTGCCCTTTCGCTTTGAAGGGCCGAAAGTTGGCAAATGATGATGATTGGATGTTAACAGTGGTTTGTGGGTTGCACAATCATCCAAACGCACAACATCTCGAGGGGCATTCATTTGCTGGAAGGCTATCAGGGGAGGAACTCAATGTTTTGATTGATATGTCGAAGAGTATGGTGAAGCCAAGGAACATCCTTCGTACGTTGCAAGAAAGGGACGTGCACAACACTAGTTCGATGAAGAGTATTTACAATGCCCGTCAGAAGTGGAGGGTGACTGAGTTGGACGGTCGATCACAGATGCAACAACTCATGATGCATTTGGAGCAGAACAACTACATTGGGTATCACACTAGCAACCCCGCTACAGATGCTACGATGGACCTATTCTGGGCACATCCATCATCTATTCAGTTGTTACGTGCATTTCCAGAAGTTCTGATAATGGATTGTACGTACAAGACTAATAGATATCGACTTCCCTTGCTTGAGATCGTTGGTGTGACATCCACTCAGCTGACTTTTTCCGTTGCTTTTGTGTACCTTGAATCAGAGAGGGAGGCCAATTACAGATGGGCTTTGGAGAGGCTTAAGGAATTGATGGATGGATGTATTATGCCCCGTGTCGTTGTAACTGATAGAGAGTTAGCACTCATCAATGCAATACACGTTGTCTTTCCGAATGCAGCAAGCTTATTATGCAGGTGGCATATTTCTAGGAACATATTGGCAAATTGTAAGAAGTATTTTGAGACCAACGACAGATGGGATGCGTTTATATCTAGTTGGAACATGTTGGTAGTCTCTCCCACTGAAAATGACTACATTCAGTTTTTAAGTGCATTGGACCGGAATTTCTGTGGGTATCCAAACGCCGTTGATTATGTGAAGAAATCATGGTTGAATAACCATAAGGAACAATTTGTAGCTGCTTGGACGGATCGGCATATGCACTTTGGAAACGTGACTACGAATAGGGCTGAGAGTGCACATGCAAAATTGAAGAGACACCTTGGCACATCGAACAGTAGCTTTGATTCGTCTTGGCAGATTATCCATGCATTGCTTGAGTTGCTCTTTACGGAGATAAAGGCTTCATTTGAAAAGAGCTTGAACACCGTGCAACATAAGTTCAAACCTGCACTGTTTCGCGAGTTGAGAGGATTCATATCAAGGAATGCTTTGGATATAATATTGAATGAGTCGATCAGAGCTGGTTATATTGGTCCAGATTCCTTGGCATGTGGGTGCGTAATTCGACGGACACATGGGTTACCATGTGCACACGAGATTGCCGAATACATAAGGGAAGGCACTCAAATACCACTGAGTTGTGTCCATCAATACTGGAGGAAGCTCAATTTAGAATCCACTAAGGAGAATGCAGGCCCCGAATTAACCACCACTTCCGAGTTCGAATTGATCAATAAGAGATTTCATAGTACCGATCAAGCTGGTAAAATACAAATATTGAAAAAACTAAGAGAGTTGGGGTGTCCGTCATCTACTTCTCTTCTTGAGCCGGATGTTAAATTGAACACCCGGGGTCGTTCATCCTCGAAAAAGAAGAAGTTGGATCGGTCTACGCGTCGGGAACCATCTGCTTTTGAGTATGCACTCTCGATCGAAGCTACCGTTCCATCGAGAACCAACAGTCTAGATTCACAGAAGGGGAAGGATAAATTAAGTGTTCGACGCACTCGTTCAAGCACGTTCGAGCATCAACTTCCTAAGTCATTAGGACCCTATATCGAGACTATTAAGGATGTCGAGGCGGATGGTAACTGTGGTTTCAGAGCAGTAGCTGGTCTATTGGGAATGAGCGAGGATGGTTGGATGCAGGTTAGACTGGATTTAAGCAATGAACTACAGAGGCATCAAAATTATTATTCATTGCTATATGGCGGAGATGATAGGGTTGGGGAACTGTATTATGCCTTGGCGTACTACGATAGCCATCCTCCATTTGCTCGTTGGATGACAATGCCAGACATGGGTCATCTGGTAGCTTCATATTATAATGTTGTATTGATCCATCTTTCTTTGCAACAGTGCCTTACTTTCCTGCCTTTGAGATCAACCCCGATTCCATCTTCTGATCGCAAAGTTATCGCGATCGGTTTTGTCAATGGTAACCATTTTGTTCAAGTCTTCATGACACCCGGGGCTCCCATTCCTCCCATTGCGACAAATTGGTATAGACACCACCATCCTAATGCTGACGGATGGCAACTACCATATGCGCAGAACATCGAGCGATTCAAAGAAATAATTGGAGACAGTGTCGCAACACGCGAGTCGGTTAATATTGACAGTGATTAATTTCTTGTACTTTGAACTCGATGTAAACAAATTGTAAGAAATGATGTTGAAATGCAATCAAGCTCTTATGCTTTCCATCCTTTTTTTTTTTTTTTTATTCCATCATAACCCTCCTTAGTTGATTGTGGGTTGGCGAATCTATCATACAATAAATCATCTATTACAAGGCACACAAAGACAAGGCACACAAAGTATATGTGCGAAACCATTCTGCACGGACAACAGTTGCTGTGCAGAATGGATCTGCTCGGTACAATTTCTCCGTACATAAATAGATCTGTTCGGTATATATTAGCCGAGCAGAATGGATCTGTTCGGTATATATTAGCCGAGCAGAATGGTTCTGCACGACATATGTATACTGAACAGATTGCATTTGCACGGCATATGTTGGCCGTGCATTATTGGTATGTGTGGATTATTCATGCATTAACTTAGACTAGTGAAACTATTTGTATCCAAATTCGAAGAGGGATGTAGATGTTTTAAAAAAAAAAATTGAGATGAACTATATATCACAATTTCACAACCAGAATTCCAAAAACAAACAAGTTCTTGTACAAAAATCAATATTCATTGATTGAAATGTGGCAGTTTGTAGTACACTGTTTTCTTGTAATTACTTACACATCTGAAAAGAAGGATACATTGTCAAATCCAAAATTCCATAAGAGCCTGGAGCAATCTTAGCTTACAGTATCACCGTTGGAGAGTATCATTGGGTTACGTTCGCTTGTCCATTGAACAAGGCATTACCAGATGAATTCCTCAATCGTATGAAGGGTAAGTGGATTCTGACACATATGGGCTTTAGAAATCCATACCAGTGTTTTATGGGGTTCTAATGCCCATATGTATCATACTCCACTTACTCTTCATACGATTGAGGAATTCATCTGGTAATGCCTTGTTCAATAAACAAGCGAACGTAACCCAATGATACTCTCCAACGGTGAAGCTGCAAGCTAATATATATCCCACCTCCATCAGAAAAAAAAAAATACTTACACATCCCACAAGTCTCTATAAAAAAAAAAAAAAAATATATATCCTTTATACAAAAACAAAAGCATGCTATCAAAAAGTCCTCCGAGCGTCATTGTTGCGCACGCCGACGATACGTCACCGGCAAGCCATCAAGAATCTCGAGGGTAGTCCGCAGTGCCCTCTGGTAGAAGTCAACTGGCTGGTCACCTCGTTCAAGCGTGGCACGAATATCTCTTAACTTTGCTCGAAGGACCTATAAGAGACAATAGAATGTGTCATAGTAAATTTTAAACAATACTTGCTACAATGTACGAAATAAGATAGTTTACAATGCACTTACCGTTCTCGGAGTCGGGTCCTCTCTACCCTCATTAGGGTCATAGTGGGAATGGCGGGCGGGGTTCTGTACACGAGGGTGAGATATCCTAGTGTACCAATCGAGGTAGTCCCGCGAACACTCCCATGCATGATGTGCACGATGGCCGCGGTGCGCAATAGATAATACATGATCCTCCCAAGTAATCCAATACTGATCCAGAAACGTATAGGAGACCTTGTATTTACCGGCAGTACTACCCCGAGTAGCACGGATGGGGGCGAGAGGTGCGGGTGGGATGGTCTGTACGTAGCCGAATTGTCGAAGAACCCTGTGTGGGTGGTAGGGTTCAATGACATCTAGGGATCTCAAGCAACCACAGAAGAAGGATATTTGCTGTAGTGGATGATGGGCCCTAACACTAGCATACGGATCCCAAGCAATCTGTCACAAGTAAACGAAACAAGTCACTAATATAATAAAACATGCTCCTTTTCAAAAAACGTAAAAGAAAAAAATAAAGAAAGTCAGAAATATATAACATAAAACGCTCAAATGGGTGCTCACCTCACTCGGGTGTAAGGCATCCAATCTCTCCCGCATCAGCTGTATGTTTTCAATGGCATTTCCGGAATCCTGTCCAGGATTCCAGCGGCTTGCTAGAGGCATCCCTGCGGTGTGTCCCCATTGTGCAGGAGGACGTGCGAATGGGAAGTGCTCGTACACCCAAGACTACAAATGACAAATATTAATAATTATACAGTACTTATATCAATTATAATGATAAAGGTATATGAATCTATAAAATGTACCGTTCTTACCGTGAGCAGTGTCAAATATCCAGCAATCTGCCGCACATCTGCCCTCGTGGCGGTCCCCAACTGGCGATACAGATACGCAAGTGCGGCAGCCCCCCATGCGTATTGACGGACCCGTGGCAGGTCCATCAATAAGGATAAGTAGTAGACAGGAACCCTCGTGGCGGACTTATCAGTGAATAGTGTACAGCCCAACAGGTAAAGAAGATATCCTCTGGCTGCACACTCTACCTCCTCAACCGACGATGCGGGAGTCACTTCGCCGCACACCCGTCGGATCCACCCCATCCTCACTACCCCACCCCGTGCCAGGTTCAACTCGGCTGATGCAGATTCCCTATCCACACCCAGTCCTAGCTCGAGTAGATCTACTTGGTCAGTAAATCCCATAGTAGCAGATACGTGGACAGGAAGTCCAGTGACTGGGATGCCGAGTAGAGAACTCACATCATCTAATGTGATCGTCATCTCACCAAACGGCATGTGGAAGGTATTGGTCTCGGGCTGCCATCTCTCCACAAAGCTCGAGACCAAGGGGCAGGAGATATATCTGTAGCTGAAATGCCTCAGGTCTGCCAATCCAGACTCTTCTATGATAGCGCGAAACATAGGCACCTCAATATCAAGACGATCTCCAGGCCGAGGTATGTACCAGTCCTTCAACTGCCGCCAATGACTGATACATTTGAGAGGGCCACGTTCCTGCACATTACAAGTATAGTATAAATCTTCATTAGCATCTGGTATTATATAAAGAATTAGTTAAAACATATAAAGAATGAACGTGTACCTCCCCGTCCCATATGGATATGGCCACGTGAGTCCTGAAACTCACAAGGACGGACTCGTCGGCCGGACCGCCTGGAATAGGTCCATCCCCTGCTGCCGAGGCATGAGGACTGGGTGGCTGTGCCTGGTCCTCTGAGGAATCATCCTCCCCTACTGGCGCAATCGGAGTACTGGACGGTTGGGGAGGACTAGACGGCCCTGCCTCATCCTCTGAGGAATCATCCTCTGAAGAGCTCTCAGGCAGTGGATCCTGCCGTAATTTGCGTCTTCGTTCAGACGCCGTTGGCCGTTGACGGCCGGCGGTCGAAGTAGTAGCATGCACACCTCGGCGAGGAGGTCTACTAACGCCAACCTTCACCCGCACTCTAGATGGATCGCTAGAAGTACTACCACGTCCACCAGTAGGATGTGAGATGTCACCAATACGGCGAGCTGGTCTTCTCGGCATATCTTCCAATCTGGGTTTCAAATAAAAATCAGTAAGAAGAAAAAAGCATTATAGGAAGAAATCTTTTTTTCTTGTACTGCTCGGTTCAATAGTGTAGTGCAAAATCGTTCTGCACGGTACTATTACTGCGTGCAATAATTTTATGCACGGTATATATTAACCGTGCATATTTGTTTTTCACGGTCTACATGTTACGTGCAAAACGATTAAGCACGGTTTCTTTAATCGAGCAAAAAATCTTTACACGGTAAACATTTACCGTGCACAACAGTTGGTGCACGGTTCTGCAGTGCCGAGCAGATCGCGAAAACTGCCACGAGTTTTGGCAAAGTGTCGAGGGTTTCAGCAATTCGAATGCACATGAATTAGCTCTTAATAAACTTATCTACTATCTAACAAAGAAAGTATGACCTAAAAGGAATGTGAAAATGATAAGCAAAAGAAGAAGAAGAAAATGAAAAAGAAGAAGACGATTCACCTGAGCTTCCTGTGAAGAAGAAGAAGAAGAAGAAGAAGCGATGTACACTGCTTTGAGGGAGAATGACCAACAATAGGGAAATGGAGAGGAGGAGAACGACCAGAAGAGGAGGTGCACTGCTGCTCTTTGCTCGGTTTTTCAAAAATGCTCGACGAGGGAAATGGAGAGGAGGAGAACGACCTGATGGAGAGGAGGAGAACGACCTGGTTTCCTGCAAGGGTAGTTTGGGGAATACTGTGGGTGGGCTCAGCAAAATTAGTTTAAAAAAATAAAAGAAGGGGGTGAGTTCAGCAAGTGGGTGCATACAGCAAAATATGTGGGTGCATATAGAATCCCCCATAAGTCAAACCCCGTCTTAACTCAACATGAGGCCTTTTAAAACCATGCAGCCTTGGAAACCGTAACAGAAACCGTAACAACTCTGGAGTTAAGCGTGCTCAGGACGGGAGGAATACTAGGATGGGTGACCTCCTGGAAAGTCTTTGCTTGCGCACGTGGGCCAAAGTGGACAATTTCATGCTGAGTTAGGCATGGCTGTGACAGTTGGTATCAGAGTTGATGATGGCTCTATTTCTGGTGGAGGAGAATGTGAGAACCTGGTCCGGGCGGCAACCCTTAACCACGGGGCGTAGCGTGTCAACCATGGGCTTCAAATTGTGAGTTTCCGCTAGCCTGCATCGGAAATATCCAAGTCTTGACCCTGAGGCTTATAAGTCAAACCCCGTCTTAACTCAACATGAGGCCTTTTAAAACCGTTTGGCCCCGGAAAACCGTAACAACTCAGGAGTTAAGCGTGCTCGAGAGGGAGGGGGGGGGGGGGGGGGGAAGCAATGCTAGGATGGGTGACTTCCTAGGAAGTCCTCGCGCACGCACGTGGGCCAAAGCAGACAATTTCATATTGAGTTGGGCGGGCTGTGACATTAACCTATATTCATGATGCTCACTTAACAATCAAAATATTATTAGTATTGATTATGCAGAGAATTTTCTCCTATGTCTATCGGGCTTACTTGGGCCCACCTTTGATCAATGCAACTCTTTTCACCCTTTTTTTCCCTAAATGATCTGCCATCATGCCCATTTTATGTTCATCAAACCTTTACTAACTGTTGGATTCAATCCAAAAAAAATATTTGGTTAAAAGACCATTAAACTTTAAGATTGTTAAATCAAGGGATAAGATAATTTAATGGAACTATTTTTTGCATGATCCTTATTGGTAAAGAGACCTTTAACCTATCATAACCCCAATGATAGGAAAGCATCCAAGTGGGCCCCACAAGCTGGACTGCATGAG
Organism: Litsea cubeba; assembly: GCA_012931725.1. Taxonomy (NCBI): domain Eukaryota; kingdom Viridiplantae; phylum Streptophyta; class Magnoliopsida; order Laurales; family Lauraceae; genus Litsea; species Litsea cubeba. The sequence continues at coordinate 82,680,796 of CM022946.1, read as the reverse complement.
CACACATGCAGTCTGCTGGTAAGTGAACATCCTCCTTGTCTATGACTTTATGTATATCATATGTAGTATCATGACATCATCAATCATGTACTGTGCACTAGGGTTGCAAATGAGTCAGTTCTAGAATAGAACGATTCTATATCCATATACGGATCATTTTTTAAAGGATGGATCCACATCTGGCCTGAACCTATCAAATGAATAAGGGTCCAGTTCCGACTCCATCTTCCGAGTTCTTGTTCCAATTTCTGTTATATTTCATCTTTAGGCCTCCCGCAGAGAATGATTCTATGTACTAGGGTTGCAAACGGGTTGGGTCCAGAATGGAACCATCCTGCATCTAGATCTGGATCCCTTTTTTTTAAAAGGATGGATCCAGATCCGGCCAGAACCTATCAAAAGAATCTGGACCTGGTTCTGAATCCACCACCTGAGTTTTGGTTCCAATTTCTCTTCCGTATCACCTCTAGGCCTCCTATAAGCAGTCTCAATGAGCCCAAATATGGGTTTTGGGGTGTCGTGACTAGAAAAGCCAAGTCAATTCTTGAGGATGATGATAATATAGCATATATTGGAAACACCTGGAGCTACTAAGCCCCTGATTGAGACATCAGTGGGTGGTCAGGTGAAGCACGTTATTTTAGTCACATTGTTCTCAAATATAAGTAGTGGTTTATTTCTCTCTTAGGGCTTGTGATGTGTTCCACTTGAGGTTAATTTGATCTTAGGGAGTTACTTGATTTTAATGGAACCCTTAAAAATTAATCCATCGAGCTTAAAAAATTCCAATATTTGGCATCAACATAAGTTGTTTTCTTTTACTATGGTTGGTCAGTCTTAGGACTCAGTGTCAATGTGAGAGACGAAACAGAAACATATGCTGAATGGCGTGCCCTTTGAGGGACGACTGTGTTTCATATATGTAGGGGCTGAATGCCCTAAATACAGCCAATTAGTAATATCTAATCAAATCTAGATCCTAAAGTGTAATACCCCGGGCCCAGTATAAGGGCTAGATTATTTTCTGATATTTAATATTTAATTATCTTAATTTTATTTAGATTTATTGGGACCCATAATTTGATGGAGGAATTCGAGTGGGACTTGTGTTGGTTATACCATAGACTCCTAGTATTGTTTGGAATAGGATTGGCATGTGAGAAGGAAATAATAAAATTAGAAAGAGGACTTTGGGAAGGATTCTAACTTCTAGCTTTTATATATTGATCAACCCAAAGCCTAGTTTAGTATTAGCCTTGAAGAAATTAGGAGGAAGAATCAGTTCTAGTCAGCCATAACAGGTGAGTAGAGATTCTGACCTAATTGTATGATTTCGAATTTTTGGCCTTGCTCTTGTATAATTTTATTTTATCGTAAGTAGAAATTCTTGTTTACTTGTGTGTGGTTCCAAAATTCCTATTGGATTCCTTGCTATACAATTTTATGATGAGATCATGATGCATGTGATTAATCCACATGATTTTCCACGTTTTTGTATCATGCTACAGTGACTGTCGACCATAGAATACTCTATTTGAATTGGAAATCTTCTTTTTAATGCTCAGGAATCTGGCAAACTTATGGAGTAATGTTTATAGGATTGTTAGGCAGACTTCTCAACTCAAATCCACCGGAAATCTGTAAGAAAATAAATCTGAAATCAGAATTCAAGAACCCAGGCAGTTTTTGTGCTATTTCACGTTTGTGGTTGTGGGACCACATGGCCCACCTGATGATCAATCAGGTCCGTAGATCTGGAAGGGGACCCATGGGCGACATCACGAGTGGTGGACCTATGTGGAGTGGGTCCCAGTTGGGTCTCCATCCAATTGCTTTGTTAGAAGAGAGGCGGCAGTTTGCAGGTTTTTGGCTGAATGTCGACACACCTTAGTGGGACCCCCTGGCCCACCTAATCAGAGATCAGATACATTCAATGGGTTGAGGACTGATGGGCGACCATGGAGTTTAGGTCCATCTTAGGTTTGGACCATTGGGGCCCACTATCTAACCATTCAGAGTATACCAATCGTGAGGCTTATGAATACAGAAAATAGAGTTCTGTTAAGGATCCTATCGTGGCTACTTGCCCTGGTAGTTTATAATAAACTCAGATTAGGCTCTTTTTCTTGGGAATTCATCAAGATAGGGTTTTGGGTAGAAATTTCCAGACTTATATGAAGTCTGAATTTACAAAAAAGGTCCTCCCAGTCTTAAGAAATTATGATTAAACCCTTTTGCTTACTTTTATTAAGTTTTGAATGTGGAGAATGCTATGGATGGAATCCCAAGTCTCTTGGAATTACAAACAAAGGCTGGTTATTCATTGTTTTAATTGAATCCTTTAATTCTTGATTTGTCAAATATGTATTTTTGGACCCTGTTATTGTTCCTTATTATAACCTGAAGCTGTTTTGAGATATTTCTCTAATGATGGACTTCTGAAATTACAGTTAAGGGCCTGATATTTATTGTTTTCATAGCTGGGCCTGTTTTGATTAATTTGAGACCATTCCTTGGATTTCAGACCTTATGAAATTACAAATAAGGACTGTTCAATTGTGGGTATTATATTTATTGTTGGAGTTGTTCTCTATTTCGTATCTTGAGTAATTATGGTTTGAAACATATTGTGGATTATGATACCTGTTGTATACCATTGTTATTTGGGGATCTCACATGGTAGATTCTGTGGTTTGTATATGTATATGTCGTGATTAATTTGGTAATTGAATATTTTCCTCAAAACTGTAAAGGGTGAGTTATGTAATTGACCTCTCTCACCTCGTGCACCAATTTTGATTCGGACTGGGGCAGATTAAATCCACATAATTTGAGAAGGGGTTGATTATGGAATTTGCCCATTACTAATGTTAAGGACATGCTAGATATCATATTTTGATGAGACAACTGAGATAAGATGATTTTGAGGAACCTTTTGGACACCCCTAGACCACGAGCATGTATGGCCAATTTTGTGAGGATTGTTGATGTTGGACTTGGTGTCCGGGCCGTTATAACGGCTGGTCCTTAGTGGACGTGAGTGGCCATTATGATGGCTGGTCCTTAGTGGACGTGTCTGACGAGACAGGGTCATGGTGACCGGTATACATGTATACGATGGACCTTGGTGGTCGATGATTTTGGACCTTAGTGGTCGATGGTTTTGGACCTTGGTGGTCGGTTTTTGGGCTGGTGCTAACAGGTGGCTAGGAGGTTGTCGTTTGTTTGACGTATTATATTCCAACCTTGGCTTGAATGAGACTTTGGATGTTATTTTAATTTATTGTGTAATCTTATCTAAACATATATTTAAATGTGCAAATAGATTAGAATATCTATTCACTCAATTGTACTGATATTTTTGTGGATTTGCCCCAATCCAGGTAACCAGAACTTAGCAACTCAGGAAAACCGTGATGACCGGGAGATAGACTTTGGGATGCGTAATTGAGCGTCGAAGCCACATAGATGGAGAAGAAATAGATTTATTAGATTGTTTAGAGTATTTCATTTGGAAGACATTGCAATTATTTTATTTTATTCGTCAATGTTACATTTGTTTATTAGATTTGGATTTTTAATACAAGTTTGCTTAAGCTAGTAAATGCCTAAATCTTTATGTGATCTTTGATTTAACCTATGTGTGTGATGCTTACGAGTCTCGGCACGGAATTCGAAGGGCCCCGGATTCCGGGTCGTTACATAAAGATTAGCTAACAAACTAAGTATGTACATGTGTGTTTTGACTAAAATACAATGACTGGGCCTAATTGGGCCTGTGAGATTGGGCCTCATTAACACCCCCCCTCAAATTGATGCCGATGAATCAACCGGCATCAATTTGTCTGTCAAGAATTGATGACGTGGTTAAGGAAGTGCTTTTGTAAAAATATCAGCAACTTGGAGGCTTGAGGAGATAAATGGTAGAGAAATAACATCATGGAGATATTCATCTCGGATAAAATGACAAGCAACCTCGATGTGTTTAGTTCTCTCATGAAACACTGGATTTTCAGTAATCCGTGGCACTGGTGTTATCCGCATGTAATGGTGTGGGAGAGGTTTGGGAGAAGCAAAGTTCCTTAAGAAGTCCACAAAGCCATATAATTTCGGAGCATGCGGCAGACATGGCCCGGTATTCTGCCTTAGTTGATGATTTAGACACTTTGTCCTGTTTTTTCACTTTCCATGAAATAAGAGCATCACCTAAGAACATGCACCAGCCCGTTGTGGAACAACGAGTATCAGGGCAACCTTCCCAATCGGCATCAGAATAGGCAGTCAATGTCATTGGAGGGCCAATAGGAAAAAACAAGCCTATGTTGAAGTGCCAAGAAGATAACGAAGAATGCGTCGAACAGCTGCTAAATGGAGATGATGGGGATTGGTCATATACTGACTCATCAAGTTAACTGCATAACTGATGTCAGGTTGAGTAGTAGTTAAATATATAAGACTACCGACAAGCTGTCGATAATATGTCGGATCAGGAAGGGGATCACCACTGTCACTATGGAGTTTAAGATTCAGTTCCAGAGGAGTATCCATTGGTGTGGAGGTTGACAGGCCTGCTGATTCAATTAAATCCATAGTATACTTATGTTGATGTAAAACCAACCCCTTTTCAAAGTGATGAACTTCCAATCCCAAAAAGTATTGCAGAGGACCCAGATCCTTCATGTGAAAAGATTGATGCAGATAAAATTGTAGATCTTGAATCATGGTTGTATCTGTGCCAGTGATTATGATATCATCTACATAGACTAGAAGAATGGTGATTCCTGTAGATTTCTGATGCAAAAACAATGATGGATCAAAAGGACTTTGTTGAAACTGCAGCTGGAGTAAAGCATCCTTGAATTTGTCAAACCATGCTCTGGGTGCTTGTTTTAGCCCATACAAGGACCGTTTCAAAAGAGCAACTTGTCCTTTGGATGGTTTTGGAAAACCTTGAGGCAGTCGTATGTAAACTTCCTCTTTAAGATCACCATGAAGAAAGGCGTTTTTCACATCAAATTGGAAAAGGGGTCAGGATTGAGATGCAGTTATGGCAAGGATGGTGCGAACTGTGGTCATCTTTGCGACAGGCGCAAAAGTTTCTTCGTAGTCGATGCTATATTCCTGTTTGTTGCCAAGGGCCACAAGTCTTGCCTTGTATCTATCCAAAGTACCATCTGCCTTCAATTTGATAGAGTAAACCCATTTACTCCTAATAGGTTTAACCGAGGTTGGGCATGGAACAACAAAAGCATTAAGTTCTTCTTCCATAGCCTGTCTCCAGCAGTCCTGCTTTGCTGCTTGTGAATAAGAAAGTAGGAATGGAAGCAGATGACAAAGTAGCAAAATATGAAGAATGAGAAAAACCATATCGATCTGGTGGGCGAGAGAGACGAGAAGAACAACGAATAGCAAGTGGAGGGAAATCTGATGCTGGACAGGATTCGGGGCCGATTCTTGCAGAAGAGGTAAAGTGGTGGCATTTGTTCCTTGTCGACGAGCATACACCTTGTCTGGATGAAATCGCAAAGGTGAAGGAAGGCATTCATCATCAAAGGATGGTACTTTAGAAAAGGAGAGTTCTGGAGATGAATCAGAATAAGACTGAAATAGGTACTGGTGTTCAAAGAAGACAACATTTCTAGAAGTCCGAATACGCTTGGAGATGGGGTCATAACAAATAAAACCTTTTTGTTGGAAAGCATAACCAAGAAAGGCACATTTTGCAGATTGTGCGGATAATTTTGAACGTTCATGTGTGGGAAGATGAACAAAACAAACACAGCCAAAAGTGTGTAAGTGTGTGTATTGTGGTTCAGTTTTAAAAAGAGGGAAATGTGGAGATGTGTTTTGAAGTTTTGGAGAAGGAAGGCGGTTGATGATATAAGTTACAATGGTTAAAGCTTCTGCCCAAAATCGAGGTGGAACGGAGGATTCTAATAATAAACACCCGACCATGTCTAAAAGATGATGATTTTTCCATTCTGCAACACCATTCTGTTGGGGAGTGTAGGGACAAGTCCGTTGGGATAAAATCCATTTTTCTTGTAAAAATGCCTGAAATTGTGCGGACACATATTCCCCCCCCCCCCGAGTCTGTACGAAGAACCTTAATACATGTTGAAAATTGATTTTGAACATAATTCAAGAATTTTTTAAACACATCAAAGACTTCAGATTTGGCATGTAGAAAATAAACCCATGTAAAATGGCTATAATCATCAATGAAAGTCACAAAATACTTATACTGTGAATGAGAAACAATTGGTGCAACACCCCAAACATCACTATATTCTAAATCAAAACATTTGGTAGCAGAAGAAACATGTAATGGAAAAGGCAAAGTTTTACTCTTTCCCAGCTTACAAGTGGTGCAATCAAGAGCAACATCGGATGATAAAAACTTCATTTTATTAATATGACCAGATTTGAACAAAGATAACAAAACTGTGGAATTGGGATGGCCCAATCTATTGTGCCACAACTACACATTATTCTTAGAGACAATTAATAAAGCAAACACAGACATATCTGGATTCGGTGTTACTATGTGAAGAGGAAACAAACGCCTACACTTAGGCCCCTTCGCGATCACCTTCCCCGTCTCCTGAGCTTACACCACACAACCAGAGGAGGAAAAAGAAACATTGCAGTTATCATCAACCAATTGACCGACAGAGATTAAATTTGTAGAAAGAGTTGGGGAACAGAAAACATCATGTAAGGGTAGAGAATGAGAAATATCACCAACAGAGGTAATTGGTATTGTGGTACCATTAACAGCATGGACTTGAATCCGTCCATCATATGGTTTAATTGTAGAGAAGTTTCTTGATGAAGATGTCATATGATTGGAGGCACCAGAATCAAAATACCAGTGAGAGAGAGATTTTTACCAGAGATACCAAGAGTTGAAAAGGCCTGGAGGATCATCTGTTGGATCATGTCAGGGGTAACTGGAGAAGCAGAAGTAAGGGTAGAAGAAGATATGGAAGATGAATCAATAGTGCCAGAAGTAGCAGTAACCGCCTGGTAAACTTTTGGATTTCTGTTCTGAGGACGTTTGCGGCATTCATTGATGGAATGTCCAGATGCTTTGCAATAATTGCAGATCCGCTGCTTACACTGATTTGCATAATGGCCAAAATTCTGACACTTAAAGCACTGCACTTTACTTATATCTCTGCTTGGTTGCTTTCCTTTGGTAGAATAAGCAGCAGGTACTGGTGAGTTCGGTGTCTGATAGGAAGTGGGTACACTATAGGCAACATCAATAGCACCAGGAGAAGCTTGTTGGAGCATACTAGATTGAGTCAATTGTCTCTGTTCCTCCCACAGTAATTCATTGAGACACTCATCTAGTGATGGAGAAGGTACCCTACTCATGAGATTAGATCTGACCGATTCATATTGAGGCCATAATTTCATAAGAAATTGATCCCGATGACTAGTTGCTAGTATTATTTATAATTCGGGAAGAGCCTGTGCAGAGATATTTGCATATTTGATTTCATCTAATTCTGTCCAAAAATTCTGGAAACCAGAATAATATTCTTGAATGGAAGAAGTTCCTTGCATATAATTTGCAATTTCAAATTCCAACTGATACTGTCGGGCAGAATTCCCCTGATGATACACCTTTTGAAGATAGTTCCACATATTTTTGGCAGTTTTGTATGGTTTTAAATTCATGAAAAATCGTGGTTCCATGGACCCGAGAATCAAAGATTTGATCTTAGCATCTTTTGTGTTCCAGGAAACAATTTCCTTCTCATCTTCTGTTGGTTTTGGATCAGTTCCAGAGATATGGCCCCATAATTCCTTACCCTCTAGGTAAAGTTCAAATTGAAAGGCCCAAGATGGATAATTTTTACCATTAAACTAGATTAAGTTGATTTCAGATTTCTCCATATGTAAAAACGACTCAAATGAACCAATGGAATGATGAACAAACCAAGCACGCAGCAACAAATCCTCTGATCAAGCCAAGATCTATGTTTGAAGATGTCTAGATGAGCACGTGGGTGGGGCCCACAGAGAGATTGGCAGAGAGAGTGAATGCAGATCAGGTGTAAGATCTGATTGCCAGTCTAAATTTTCTTCAGCAAATAGGAGAAACATAGCAGCACAGCAAGCAGTAAGCAACAGAAAAAAAAAAAGCAACAGGAAGCAGAAAGCAGCAACACGTCCTTGGATGTTAGTGGAAAAAAATCCACGTGGGCCCCAGTGGATGATCAGAGATCTGATAAGAGGGTGGGGATGAAAAGGCAAGGATTTTCCGTACTACTGGAAGAAGTCCCACTCGAAACAGATCAAAATCCACAATCTTGGATGGCTGTGATGAAAACGTCTTGATAAAACTGAAATATCACAAATTATGCTTGATGGCCTACCTCTGATGATCCATAAATCTTGAAAAATTTGTCATAAATACGAAGAGAACCAGGCGACCAAGATGGGCTGATTCCGCTGTTATGGTGAAGATGATCGCAGGTGGGCCACGTCTGATCTGAGTTGATCAGGGATGATCAGGCTGAAGAAAGGGTCTCTGAATGGCTTCCAGATCTTGGAAGATGACTAGGAGGATCCAAAGATCATTGGATCTTGAAGAAGAAAAAATAACTGACTAGTTGTTGACTGGCTTTGATACCATGTCAATGTGAGAGACGAAACAGAAACATATGCTGAATGATGTGCCCTTTGAGGGACGACTGTGTTTCATATATGTAGGGGCTGAATGCCCTAATTACAGCCAATTAACAATATCTAATCAAATCTAGATTCAAAGATTAGCTAACAAACTAAGTATGTACTGTTAAACAAGCCCAAGGCCCAAAGCCCATTAGTAGTCAAATGCCTTATCTCACGTGGAATTGATTGGGTCAATATTGAGACAACTGTAGCTTTCCTAACTTAGAATAGCAATTGTTGTAATTAGTTGATTTCCTAACTTAGGTTGATGATTGATGTAATTAGATTGTTTTCCTTTCATAGAGCCTTAATTAAAGGCATGTAAATACCTATATAATGAGGTACAATCTTCATAGAAATACACACAGAAATAATACAATCTGTATTCAAGAACTCTCGTTCCTTTTCTTGCATTCTAAAATTGTGAGAATGACATGGTATCAGAGCTATGATCAAAGAAGTCTAGGTATTTGTTCTTACACAGCATCAAGGCAATAGATTAGAGAGAAACCAATCTCTCTCGTGAAGAAAGACAGATCAGGGATCTGTTCCGAAGAAATCCACAGTGTTTTGAACAAGACAGATCACGGATCTGTATGGTGGCCCACCTCTGATGATCAAGACAACCTCAGCAACCTATCCAGACATGGTCGCCTGGATTTTCTAGGAATATTGAACATTTTTTCAGATTTTTTCATCTCTTCCAGGTTGGTGATTTACACATTCTCGTCATTGTCCAGATTTTTAATATTGTTTTCATCTGGACCGTCCAGAATCTTGGATCTGTGGTGGAATTCGATCATTCTTTTTTCAGTTGAAAGCAAATTACTGCACTTATTCAGATTAGTGATCTGATCCTTGACCAGATCTTTCAGTGGGGCCCACATAGCAGATCAGCAGGCAAAATCCAGGTCGCCTGGGGTGTTTTTTTGGTTCTTTTTAGTTCTGTGTTGTTTTTTTTCTCTGATTGATCAGATCTGAGTATCTACACACAGCACAGTTTCTTATTAGCATTTAGAATTCATCTCTTCACTGTTATTGGATTTTCTTTGCAAACAAGATTTGAAGATGGAAAAATCTGAGGTTACCTTGATAAAATTCACGGGAAAAAATTATCCCGCATGGTCGTTTCAGTTCCAGATTTACCTTGAGGCTAAGGAATTGTGGGGTTATATTTCTGGATCTGACCCTAAACCCAAGGAAGATGAGAAGAAGATATCCGCCTGGCTTACTAAGGATGCAAAAATAAAAACATGGATACTAGGTTCCGTCGAACCACATCTGATAATGAACCTCAAGCCTTACCCCACCTCAAAAGCCATGTGGGGCTATTTGAAGAAAATATACCATCAAGATAACTCTGCCAGACAATTCCATCTTGAATGTGCAATTGCTGAATATACACAAGGGAATTTGTCCATACAAGACTACTATTCTGGTTTCCGTACACTATGGTCGGAATACGATAGTATTAAGTATGCGAATGTGGCTGACGATGTGTTGACCGTTATTCAAGATCTTCAGGCCTCTAGTCAGCGAGATCAGTTTTTGATGAAACTACGGAATGAATTTGAAAGTGTCCGGTCTGCTCTGATGAATCGGACACCACTACCTTCATTAGATGTCTGCTTGAATGAGCTTTTACGCGAAGAACAGCGTCTTATGACTTCGGCTCATATTGCTCAACAGAAGACTGATACCTATTCAGTCGCGTTCTCGGCTAATAAAACTTCTCCGCCTCCACCTCGGGACTTGAGCAAAACCCAATGCTACAGCTGTCAAAAATTTGGGCACCTTGCCTCTCAGTGTAAACAGAAAGTCTGCGGTTACTGTAAACGGTCGGGACATATCATCTCTGAATGTCGCCGTCGTCCACCACGTCCGTCAACACAGTCTCAGACTCCACAGTATCCGGCTCAGCAGTATCAGACTTCACAGTCTTCGACTCCACACGCATATGTGGCTTCCTCAGTTATGCCTGCTCCTTCATCTGTCTCACAGCCTGTGCCCTCCTCATCTCTCACTCCTGAAATAGTGCAACAAATGATTATCAATGCCCTATCTGCTTTTAGTCTCTCAGGTAAGTCACCTTCATCTTCTACTTGGTTCATTGATTCTGGGGCATCTAATCATATGACAAATTCCACCACCCCCTTCTCCACTATGACAAGTTACAATGGTCCTCTTCAAATTCAAACTGCTGCCGGTGAACATGTTCCCATTACTGCTGTTGGTGATATCCCTGGTCCCATTCCATTGAGAAATGTTTACTTTTGCCCTAATTTAACTTCCAACTTATTGTCCGTAGGACAACTTGTTGAAAATAATTGCAATGTCTCTTTCTCTTCTTCTGGTTGTGTTGTGCAGGACCAGATGTCCGGGAAGGAGATCGCGAGGGGACCTAAGTGCGGGCGCTTGTTTCCACTGGATCTTTTTCACAATTCTAGGAATCTTTTTGACAATAATGTATTTTGTTTTCTCTTAGAGATAACTGCAAATTGTGGCATAATCGTCTAGGACATCCAAATTCAAAGACTTTCTCTCTTATGTTAAATTCTGGTTTATTAAATAAATCTCCTGGTTTCTCTTCTTGTGTGCCTTTTGACTGTGCTACTTGTAAAATGGGGAAGAGCAAAACTCTTCCATTTCCTCATTCCACTTCACACACCTCTAAGTGCTTTGATTTAGTTCATAGTGATGTATGGGGGATTGCTCCAGCTCTTTCCCATGCCCACTACAAATATTTTGTGACTTTCATTGATGACTTCAGTCGGTTTACATGGGTCTACTTTCTCCATTCAAAATCTGAAGTTTTCTTTGTTTTTAAAATTTTCTTGGCTTATGTTGAAAATCAATTTTCCACCTGCATTAAAATCTTACGATCTGATTCTGGCGGGGAATACATGTCCTCTGATTTTCAACAGTTTTTTGCAACACAAAGGCATTATTTCTCAAAAATCTTGTCCTTATACTCCCCAGCAAAATGGGATCGCTGAAAGGAAAAATCGACATCTCCTTGATGTCACACGTTCCCTTCTTCTGGAATCCTCCGTTCCTACTCGTTTTTGGGTTGAGGCACTGGCTACAGCCGCTCATCTTATCAATCGCATGCCATCACCCTCCATTGAGAATCAAAGCCCATATTACCGTTTGTACCAAACCGATCCATCCTATGCGGATCTTCATGTTTTTGGCTCCACTTGTTTTGTGCACTTGCCTCCTTCTGAGAGGACAAAACTCACAGCACAATCAGCTCAGTGTGTGTTTTTAGGTTATGCACCCTTCCAGAAAGGGTTCCTTTGTTATGATCCTCACATTCGTCGTGTCCGTACCTCTAGGAATGTTGTTTTCTTTGAACATCAGTATTTTTTTCAAAATCACATTGATCCTCCTGACTTCTCTTTTGTGTCCTTACCTGGTTTTTTCTGACGACACGTCAGTTGTTCGTTTTAATCCCAATTTTGTGTATCACAGACGGAACAGCACAGCGCCTACAAGGGATCCCCCTCCTGCTCTTCCTCCGGCATCTGATCCAACACCGGCAGTTGCTCCTTCCGGCCATTCTTCATTGCGTCGCTCCACTCGGATTTCAGTCCCACCATCCCGTTATGGGTTCTCCCATACTTCCTTAATGGCCACTTTATCTTCCTCTTCCATTCCCCAATCCTATTCTCAGGCTATGCAGGACCCATGTTGGAACAAGGCTATGCAAGAGGAATTGGAGGCGTTAGCACAAAATCATACGTGGGATATTGTCCCATCTCCTGTGGGTGTCAAACCTATTGGCTGTAAATGGGTATTTTCTCTCAAGTTAAAATCTGATGGATCTTTAGATCGATATAAGGCGCGTCTTGTCGCTCTTGGAAATCGGCAGGAATATGGCATTGATTATGATGAGACTTTTGCTCCGGTTGCCAAGATGACCACCGTCCGCACTATTCTTGCTATTGCTGCATCTCAGTCTTGGCCTCTCTATCAAATGGATGTCAAAAATGCATTTCTCCATGGTGATCTAAAAGAAGATGTTTATATGCGCCTACCTCCGGGGTCCTCTTCTGGGAAGGATATGGTTGCTAAGCTCCGTCGCTCCCTCTATGGTCTGAAGCAAGCTCCTCGTGCATGGTTTGAGAAATTTCAGGCTGCTCTTCTACGATTGGAGTTTCATCCAAGTCCATATGATCCTTCTATGTTCTTACATCGTGCTCCATCCGGGATCACCGTACTTCTTGTCTATGTGGATGACATCGTCATTACTGGTCCTAATGCAACCATGATTCAGGAGCTTCAAGCATCTCTTCGTCAGACTTTTCACATGAAGGATCTCGGCCCTCTACACTATTTTCTCGGTCTTGAAGTTCATCAATCGACTCAGGGTATAGTTCTAAATCAACATAAATACACTGTTGATCTCATTACCTTGGCTGGTCTTACTGCTTCAGCTCCTGTAGATACGCCGGTCGAATTGAATGTCAAACTCAGTCGCGAGGAGGGCGATCTTCTTTCCGATCCTACTGCCTATCGCCAATTAGTTGGCAGCTTGATCTATCTCACGATCACTCGTCCTGATATATCTTATGCAGTCAACCTGATGAGTCAGTTTATGACTGCTCCTCGTCACCTTCATCTGGCTGCTGTTCGCCGCATCATTCGGTATCTTATCCGCACACCGACTCGTGGGTTGTTCTTTCCATCCAACAATCCTCTATCTCTCAAAGCTTATTCTGATGCTGATTGGGCTGGTTGTCCGGATACTCGCCGATCGACGACAGGATGGTGCATGTTTTTGGGTGATAGTCTCATTTCTTGGAAATGCAAGAAACATGAAAAAGTCTCCAAATCCTCTACCGAGGCCGAGTACCGAGCCATGTCTGCTGCCTGCTGCGAAATTCTTTGGCTCCGTGGTCTGCTCTCTGACATTGGTTTTCCAGCAGAAGGAGCTACCCCTCTCTATGCTGATAATACAAGTGCAATTCGGATTACTGAAAATCCGATTTTTCATGAACGCACTAAACATATTGAGGTTGATTGTCACTTCATACGTGATGAGTTTAAACGTAATGTCATCAGCCTTCCGCATGTCTCCACTGAACTTCAAATTGCTGATATTCTTACCAAAGGTCTTCCACGACCACGCCATCAGTTCTTGGTTGACAAATTGATGCTTGTTGATTCTCCCGCATCAATTTGAGGGGGGGTGTTAAACAAGCCCAAGGCCCAAAGCCCATTAGTAGTCAAATGCCTTATCTCACGTGGAATTGATTGGGTCAATATTGAGACAACTGTAGCTTTCCTAACTTAGAATAGCAATTGTTGTAATTAGTTGATTTCCTAACTTAGGTTGATGATTGATGTAATTAGATTGTTTTCCTTTCATAGAGCCTTAATTAAAGGCATGTAAATACCTATATAATGAGGTACAATCTTCATAGAAATACACACAGAAATAATACAATCTGTATTCAAGAACTCTCGTTCCTTTTCTTGCATTCTAAAATTGTGAGAATGACATGTACATGTGTGTTTTGACTAAAATACAATGACTGGGCCTAACTAGGCCTGTGAGATTTGGCCTCATTAACACTCAGGTCATCAGAAAGTCAAAGTCACATATTTTATACTTTCTTTCCACTTTATGCGATTGCTACAATTTATATTAGCAGACAGATATTTCATTTCTGGCTGATTCATACAATCAAATTCACTTATTATATTTCCTTCAATGTAATTCATTATTGCAGTTTCACCAGTCTTATTGATCACCAAAGGCAGGAAGTCCTAGACTTCAAAAAGATTCAAATGCCATTACTTGTTCCCTTAATTACATTGGTGACACCTTTGGGGATGCATTGGAGGTAAATCTCCCTCAAACTTCTCCTAGGATAATGGTTATTTAACTGTCCAGAGTAAAAATCTTTGTGAGTAGTTTCTTATTTTAATTAAATGAACCTAACTCTTCCTTTATTCTCTACTGTAGTTTTTTTTTTTTTGTATGCTCCTCAGTGCTAAGCTTTAACATAAAGGTGTTGAATCTAACATATCGGTAGAGATAAGTCTGTAACATAAAAGAACGCATATCAAAGAATTTCTATATTTGAAAAATTATTGTTCTACACCTAGAGAAATCATAATTTAAGGGTCATTTCTTTTGGTGCAATGGTAAAAGTCTCGGGTGCCATGCATGATAACGCAGGTTCGAGACCTGCGAGCAGCCACTTTGTGCAAAATTGCCAAAGGTTAGGTCTGTCTCTAGTCTGTGTCAAACCCAGCAATAGGAAGAAAGGTTGTGAATTCGATGATCCCTTTGAGGGTCTCGATCTTTCAATATATAGAGATAATGTTTACATATATGTTTACAGTGATTGAGTCAATTAACTAAATTAAAGTAATCCTAATCTAATTAACATCGAATCATATCTCCTAACAAGGCACATAATCAATTACATATCACTACAAACGAGATTTGATTTGACCCACAAGTTGGGCTTTATTTGTCATGGGCTGAGACCCACTGACCTAGGCCCATTAGCCTATTTGACACCCCCCCCCCCTCAAATTGATGCGGGTGAATCCACTAGCATCAATTTGCCAACTAAGAATTGGTGTTATGGCCGAGGAAGTCCCTTGATAAATATGTCTGCGATTTGAAGCCCGGTAGGAACATGAGGAAGAGTAATTGCTTCACGCGCAAATTCATCACGAATGTAATGACAAGCCACTTCAATATGCTTTGTGCGTTCATGGAAGACAGGAATTTCAGTAATCCGTATGGCACTGGTATTGTCCGCATAGAGAGGTGTAGGGCCAGATTGTGAAAATCCAAGCTCAGGAAGAAGACCCCGAAGCCAGATAATTTCAGAGGTGGCAGCCGACATAGCACGATATTCTGCTTTTGTGGATGATTTGGAGACTTTATCTTATTTCTTACACTTCCATGAGATCAACGAGTCCCCTAAGAACATGCACCAACCCGTGGTAGACCATCGACTATCAGGACAACCAGCCCAATCAGAATCTGAGTAAGCGATGAGAGAAGTTGAATTGTCCACAGGAAAGAAAAGGCCACGAGATGGTGTATGAAGAACATAGCGAAGAATGCGCCGAACAGCAACGAGGTGGAGATGTCGTGGTTGTGTCATGAATTGACTAACCAAATTCACCGCATATGAGATATCGGGCCGAGTAATAGTCAAGTAGATCAAGTTGTCGACTAAACGGCGATACATTATGGCATCAGGAAGATCACCCGTATCGTGTGCGAGTTGAAGATTGGCCTCAACAGGTGTATCTACAGGAGTGGAGTTTTGAAGGCCAGCCGTCTCAATCAGATCCATAGCATATTTGTGTTGATCAAGGATGAGGCCTTTTTTTGACTGATGAACCTCAAGGCCTAAAAAATATGTGAGTGGCCCTAAGTCTTTCATATGAAAAGATTCATGTAAGGATGCCTGCAGATGGGTGATCGTGCCAGAATCTGTCCCAGATATGATGATATCATCCATGATCCACGTACACCAAGAGGACAGTATCCCATTTTAGGAGCGATGAAGGAACATAGAAGGATCAGAAGCACTTTGAGAGAACTGTAGATGAAGGAGAGCATCCTTAAATTTCTCAAACCAAGCGCGCGGAGCTTGCTTAAGACCATATAGAGAGCGTCTTAAGCGCGCACAGTCTCCTGCCGAGACGCCCGTAATGCCTTGGGGAAGTTGGTCAAGAATGCCTTCCTTCATGGTGATCTCAAGGATGTGCTTTAAAAAAGATGAAATTGGTAAAGAGGCCATGAGTGAGAAGCAACAATAGCAAGAACAGTACGGATTGTTGTCATTTTTGCAACTGGAGTGAATGTTTCTTCATAGTCGATGCCATTTTCCTGTCGGTTGCCCAGTGCGACTAACCTTGCTTTATAGCGATCCAACGAGCCATCAGACTTAAGTTTGACTGAAAAAACCCATTTGCAGCCAATAGGTTTTGCAGAGGAGGGACATGGAACAATATCCCAAGTATGATTCTCTTGCAGTGCAGCTAATTCTTCGTGCATAGCCTTTTGCCAACAGTCATGCTTCACCGCCTGTGAGTAAGAAGGAGGAATAGCAATAGAGGAGAGAGTAGCAAGCAAGGATGTGTGAGTGAACCCATATTTTTCTGGAGGCTTGGAGAGACGAGTAGATCGTTGAAGTTGAAGTGGAGATGAAGCATCAGGTGATGAAGCGGGGGCAAGATCAGGTGCCGGTGAGGGATCCGGAGGGGGATGCAGTAGTGGAACATCCTTATGACGACGACGTTCATAAACAATGAGTGGAGAAGAGTGTGTCAGAAAAACCTGGTAGATGAGAAAAAGATGGTAAATCCAAGGAATGGGTAGAGAAAAAACGTTGATTTTCAAAAAATGTGACATTTCGAGAAATGTGAAGGCGGTTGACAGCAGGATCGTAGCATATATACCCCTTTTGGTGAGATGCGTAGCCAAGGAAGGCACATTGGGCGGATTGAGCAGTTAATTTGGTACGTTCAGTAGGAGGAAGATGAAAAAAACAAACACATCCAAAAATGCGCATGTAGGTATAAGTATGAATTTTATGAAAGAGACGAAAGTATGGTGTTTGATTGTTGAGGCGATGGGATGGTAAGCGATTGATTAAGTGAACCGCAGTGGCTAAAGCTTTGGCCCAAAATCTTGTTGGAATTGATGATTCTAGGAGAAGAGAACGAACAGTATCGAGGAGATGTCTGTTTTTTTCGTTCTGCAACTCCGTTCTGTTGAGGAGTGTAAGAGTGCGATCGCTGCGATAAAATCCCTTGTTTTTGCAAATAATTTGAAACTGATGGGACATATATTCCCCTCCGGAATCAGATCGGAGAACTTTTATGCGAGTAGAAAACTGATTTTCAATGTACGCCATAACTTTTTGAAAAGCATCAAAGACTTCAGATTTAGAGTGCAAAAAATAAACCCATATGAATCTACTATGGTCATTTATAAATGTGACAAAATATTTGAAATGTGTATGAGAGATTACAGGAGTAATCCCCCATACGTCACTATGTATAATGTCAAAGCAATTGGAAGCCATAGTAGATGTGGATGAAAAGGGAAGAACTTTGCTTTTTCCAAGTTTGCAAACAGAACACTCATCAGAAATATGACTAAAATATGTTTTATTTTTATTAATACCACCAGTGTTCAATATCAAAGATAACAATTTTGAATGAGGATGGCCTAATCTATTATGCCAGAGCCTCCAAACATTATGAGGAGAAACACAATAAAAAGCAGAAATCTGTTTATTCTGATAGAAATGCATAACAAGAGGAAACAAGCATCCACACTTAGGCCCCTTCGCGATCACCGTCCCCGACACTTGATCCTGCACAACACAACCAGACCGAGAAAAAGAAACATTACAATTATCTTCAATCAGTTGGCCAACAGACAGAAGATGAGGAGATAAAAAGACATTGGTGAGATGTAATGAATGAATGATATCACCAGTAGCTGTAATAGGAAGCTTTTAACCATCAGCAGTATGGACTTGCAAATTGCCATTGTATGGTTGCAGGTTAGAGAGATGAGTGGTGGAAGAGGTCATGTTGGAAACTCCAGAATCAATAAACCATATAGAGGAAGAGGATTGGTGGTTACCTGAAATGCCAAGTGCAGAGAAGGCATTTATGATCATTTGTTGAATGAGTTCAGGGGTGATCTGATGAGCAGTAGTTGAGCAGGAGGTGGCGAAGGCATGACCGATGCTGAAGGACTATTACTGGAAGTAGTAGCATCTGCAGTGTTAGCATGATATGCTTGTGGAGTGCGATTTTGTGGCCGCCTTTTGCAATCATTAATGACATGACCATTTGATTTGCAGTAATTACAAAACTTGGTCTTACACTGTGAAGCATAGTGTCCATAATTCTTACAGCCAAAGCATTGGATTTTGCTGAGATCTCTTGCAAGGGGTTGTCCTTGAACAGCAGTAGTAGTATGATGAATGATCCCTCCCGGACCGTGAGAGACACCGGGGTGTAATGGGCAGTGGTAGCATATGCGACATCAAGAGAGTTCCCTGAGGATTGTTGCTTCAAAACATGCTGAGTGAGATGACTTTGTTCCTCTTGCAAGAGTTCATTAAGACATTCAGTCAGGAATGGAGATGGAACTCTGCTCATCAGATTGGAACGAATGATCTCATATTCAGATCTCAATTTCATGAGGAACTAATCTCTATGAGAAGTTGCCTGTAATTTTTGAATCTCAGAAAGGGCTGCCTCAGATACATTGAGGTATTTAATTTCATCATATTCCGCTCATAAATTTAGAAATCCTGTAAAATAGTCCTGGATGGAAAAGGTACCTTGGGAATACTGAGCAATCTCCAGTTCAAGTTGGTATTGACGAGCAGAGTTCCCTTGGTGATACACTTGTTTCAGATATTCCCACATCTCCTTGGTGGTCTTGTACGGTTTGAGGTTCAGGATATATTGTGGTTCAACAGAACCAAGAATCCAGGTTTTTATCTTGGCATCCTTAGTATTCCAAGAGAGTATTGTTTTTTCATCTTCTTTAGGTATCGGATCCCATCCTGAAACAAGTCCCCACATTTCATTTCCTTCAAGATAGACTTGAAATTGATAGGACCAAGAAGTATAATTCTTTCCATTAAATTTGATCAATTTAATTTCATGTTTGTCCATTTCAGAAAGCTACCAAAGAAGATAAACAGCCCTCAGTTTATCCAACAACAAATAGCACAAAAGAGTGCCTGTTTTGTTAAAAAACAACACACAGCAGCAGTAGAAGATAGCAGATGAGGTAACAGAGACGTTCTAGCAGCAGCAGAACACACACAGTGCAAAGAATTTATCCACAGATTGATCTGATTGAGAATCAGATTAGAGACCAGTATCAATTTCAGCTCGTAAAAAAAATGCAATTTTTCAAAAAAAATTGACCCAGGCGAGCTTGTTTTGGCAGATAGAATGAAGGAAAAACAGATAACAGATGTGATGAATGATCAATTAGAGATCATAGAATGATAAAGAAGCAAAATTCACACCAAACAAGCTAGATTGCTCCCCAAAACAATCTAGATCCAAAAAACTGGACGGCTATGATGAAAAGATACTGCAGAAACTGGATTTTCTCTAGAAGGGGTAGAAAGCCTACCTCTATGATGCCAAAAATCCTCAAAAAATGTCCATAAATACCAGAAGAAACAGCCGACCAGGCTGGTTGCAATCTCCAGAAACAGTGATGCTGATCTGAGGTGGGCCGCGTATGATCACACCTTGATCAGACTGATAGATGAAGGTTTCTTGAGTAGAGAAGATACTAGACGACTTCCAATGCTTGGAAGATGGAGGAGATCACTCAGAAAACTCTGTATAGAGTTGTGTTTACTTAGGGCTGTGATACCATGTCAAACCCAGCAATAGGAAGAAAGGTTGTGAATTCGATATATAGAGATAATGTTTACAGTGATTGAGTCAATTAACTAAATTAAAGTAATCCTAATCTAATTAACATCTAATCATATCTCCTAATTAGGCACATAATCAATTACATATCATTACAAATGAGATTTGATTTGACCCACAAATTGGGCTTTATTTGTCATGGGCTGAGACCCACTGACTTAGGCCCATTGGCCTATTTGACAGTCTGGACCCTCTCAGGACCCTACTTCGGCGAGACGACATTGGATGATGATGACGACCTAGAGAACTCATAATTTATTTTGGTATTCATTGTGCATTGTTACTATTTCCAAAATGGTTTTTTATTTTTTCTTTGGTTGCCTGCCACATTACACAGTCAGATCATAATTCTTGTTTAAGCTTTATAGGGATCAAGTCCATTACTCCCACAAGGAACTTACTATTCTGCCCCATTTATATATCGATTCAGAATCCTACCTTTCTGGAAGAAAGTCACTGGATCGAACTGTTTCCTGTTTCCTCATGGTGGATGTCTTTTCTTAAGGCACACTAACTTTTTTTTTTTTTTTTTTTTTGCAAACAACACTGAAAAATGGAATTTTTTTTTCTGTGGAAAAGTTTTCATTGTTTCGAACACTTTTCTAAGAGGAAAAGCATTGAAAGCAGTGCAATTTTCCATGCATCCATGGAAAAATTGTTTTGGGGTGGGGTGGATTTCCATAGAACTTCTGTGAATTTTTTTATTTTATTTTTCAGAAGCTACTGCACAGATGTGCTTTAATCGTTTTTGATCAAATTGTTGTTTATTTTTGGATTGGAACACAACGTAAAACATCACACAACAAAAAACACATGATTAATTCCAATATTATTATAACTTTTGTTGTTAACCAATCCAACCATGAATATTACTATATCAGAGTGACATTTGAATGAATGCCAATCCACTAAGGATTGTTTGGTATAACAGGCTTAACAGCCTTGCAATGTGACCTCGCTACATGGATATTGCAGTTGAAATTTAGGAACTACATCTCGACAAAATTCTTTTATCTGTTTTATTGAGAAAATCCAATGGCAGTTTAATTTTGGGTGGGGTGGGTTGGGGATAGGTTTGATAAATGACTTTACACACAAACATGTGCTCATGCACAAAGGATGAACCGGCATTTAGACAGATGTTTTCTTTATCATGACATGGAAAAGAAAAGGCAGTAAATATTTTTTTTTGTTCTGGTGGTTCATCTTTTCTATGCCTTTCCTCTTTACTGGTTTTTGTTTTACTCTCTTTCAGGAGGGTCTCACAGTTGTGGAGAACAGAACTGCTGAAATCATCTCTGAAAATCGTAAGCTGCATGCTAGGAGAAGAGGAAGTGATCCTGCTGCTCTAAGTCAAGTGACCAATAATTCTAGTCCCCAGCAACCATTTCAGAAGCGAGCAGATCAAGAAACCCAACTGAAGGCATCCTGCGACGTAAGGTGGCAAATGTGTATGCTGGGATCATGAAGTGTGCATAATTTAGTTAGCATCTTTATAGTCGAGATAATCCATTCCCCATGCCTTTGACCAGATGAATTATTTAGTCTTGTCACTTGGACTTGGTTTGGCCAGGAACGAAACTGACTGCTGATAACATCAATCACTTGAGTCAATTGACAGTCTTCTTTTAGCAGAATCACCGGCTTGCTCTCTGACTTGGCCCTTAACATTTGAAAGAATTTCTGAAAATTATGTAACTGATATATCCTTTGGTTGCCACTCAAAAGTTAAAGTTCATCATTTGGATTGGTTTGTAGTGGACTGTTAGCAACTTTTAATTTAGCCAAGACTAAGATGATACTATTTTTCCTGTCGTAAGGGATGAGCTGCTAATGCCACAACCAAAAGTTCTCTTTCCACATCCCTTCTCTCTACACACACCACTTAAGTAAAAAAAATGCCAAAAATTCTCTCTACACACCCCTTCTCCCCCAAATTACCCTTCCTCTCTTCCTCACCTTCTCTCTACACTCCCTTTCTTCCCCTCACCCTCACCTCCTCTCCCTCTCCCTCTCCCTCTCCCTCTCCCTCCCTTTCTCTCCCTCTCCCTTTCTCCTGGTGTCTCTTTCTCTCTCCCTATCCCTGCCCGCCACCGCCCTCTCCTCCTCTCCTTGCCCCCTCCGCCCGCCACTGTTCACTCTTCCTCTCTCCCTCTCTCTCTCTCCCTATCCCTGCCTGCCTCCATCGACCGCTCGCTGCCACCCTCTCCCTGCCTGCCTTTGTCTGCCGCTTACCGCCTCCTCTCTCTCCTTCTCTCTGTCCCAGTCCCTATCCCTCCCCACCTCCGGCGGTGCTGCCGGAGGGGGCGGTGGTGGCTTGGGGGGGGGGGGGGGGGGGGGGGGGTTTGAGTGTAGAGAGAAAATGGGTGAGGTATGAAACTATGAATGGTGTCCTATTTGGTAATTTCACACATGGGTATATTATTCTTAAAATGAGGGATGTGGAAAGAGAAGTTTTGTCTGTGGCATTAGTAGCTCTCTATAAAAAAATTTGGCAGCTTATTTCATAGACATTTTGGTAAGACCTTTTCTTTCTCATTTGGGTAAAAGGTTCTACTATGGGATTTTGGTTGTCTTCAGGTTGCATTGGCAATGGCAGCCAAAACCAAGCTTCTTGTACGAGAGCTAAATACCATGAAAGCAGACCTAGCTTTTGCAAAGGAGCGTTGTGCACAGCTGGAGGAGGAGAACAAAATACTCAGGGAGTCCCATGAAAAGGGAGGTAGTCTAGAGGAAGACGATTTGGTAAGCATCTGCCTTTCTATTTCAATACAGCACCATGCTGAGGCTCCTCATTTAAGTAGGATTTTAATTTTAACTTCTTAGACTTGTGGATGCATAGCATGTGCGAGATCCTACCCATGGAACAAAATATCAGCCATTATGCAGCGTAGCAGCCGATACATCAGGCATAGCGACCTAGACAATAGTGCTTCAGCGAAGGCTGCCACTGGTCCAAAGATGGGACAGGTTTTATGCAACACATCATCATAATTGGAATCATATTACAAGTAACTGGGGCTCTTAGATTTTATATCACAGATGCACAGGTAAAATTGGATGGCAATACATTTTAGTAATCAGTTTGCTGTTCCAGCATACCTGTGGCATCTGCTTGATAAGTGGCTGGCCTATCCTTTGCTCAGGCCTCAGGGCTAGATTTATTGGGCTTCAATCCTTCCAGAAGTAACTTTCACACTTCTCATTCAATGATGCTTCATTAGTCTCCATTTCCTTGGAATGATCGTCTTATATAGATTCATGGATTAATACTATAGATCAATTAGAATAGTGGGGGTTATTGGAGTAAATCCCACTGCATCTCAGTGCCAAAGGCTGTTTCGAAAGAAGGGAAAGTGCCTTGAGTAGGCATCAGAGCAATCACAAGATCCAGCTCTACCAGCCAATCCAAAAACTAGCCCTTGATCCAGATGCATTGCAGCATGCACCATTGGATTGGTTGGACGCTCTATGCACCTGGATGTATAATCTGTTGTATGATTGCTATTTTTTCTGCTTAATATTAAGTGATAATTGTAGTATAATACATTATTATCTCATTATTATTGTAAGTTTAGAATTATGCATCTACAGGGGGAATCAAGGGGCCAGATTTGTTTTAGGGCTATAACTAAAGTTATAAATATCATTGCTTAGGAATGACCCAATGCCTATTGTTTAGCATGTCATATATTAGTTTGGGAGTTTGTCCCATTTGCTAGATGTTCTATTAATGGTTCTGTCTTGTTAGTTGTCATCACTCTTTGCCAAACCAAAATTGATGAAATAAGGCTCTCCTGCTAGTGATGATGGTTCTTATATAATTTCTGTGGACAAGCATAAAAATGTTTTAAGAGTCCTAATTTGGAGACTGAAATTTCTATTTCCAAGTTTGGCCTATTAACTGAAATCATTCAAGTAGTAGATTATTCTTTTTTCTCTCTGCTTGAACTGATGAATGGTCCTTCTTCAAATTAGTGCTAATTTATGAGTGTAGTGTGGGTAGTTTTTTTTTTTTTTTTTTTTCTTCTTTTTTTGGATTCCCTTTGGAAGCTTATGATCTTGTACAGTGTTTACTTCCTGGGCCCGACGTTTAGGCTTGCAGGCTGGATCTGGACAATGGGCTGGTCTCTCACATGCTTCAGCCATGACAGATCCACATGCAACCATATCTAGAGCTAGACCTGTGCTGGTTCTACTATCAGATAATGCATGCTATGATAATCACCTATCTACATTTGTCCTAAGCCCGAACCCTCCCATTGCGGGCCTGAACAGTGGCGGACCTACGTTGTATTCGCCCCAGGTCAAAATTGAAATCCATAAAGATTTCAATGGTGTCTTGGTGCAGGGCGGAGCAATTTGGGGCACGATCTAGTGTAGTCGCCCCACGTCATAATTGAAATCACCATATAGTTGAATGGGGCCTTGGAGCATGTCCCACATGTCTAAACTTGTCGCTTTACATATGTCTAAAGATAGCCCCACATATATAAAGCTTCGTTGGTAAAAAAAATAAAAAGAAAAAAGAAAAAAAAGAAGACGTTGCGGCAATAAATCACTCTCCCTCTTCTTTTGAAACCTCTTCGCACCAATTGTCGATCGAGCTCCTCGTTGCCGGTCCCTATGTACTTTGTATGTAGACTACTACATCTTTATCTGCCAAACATATCTAGTATAATCCTTCCGAATCACTCTATACCTAAATCTAAACGCTTAATCTCCAAATCCTAATTCCAAAAACTGAATCCCCAAATGCTAATCCATACACTAAGCCTTAAACCACCAAATCCGAGCGTATCCGCAAAAACCCAAAGATAACCAAATCCATTTCTGTTATTATGTCTTCTTACCCCACTATGATTAAGATGGAATTCCACTCCCATTGTCCAAAGATTGGAGGCTTTGAGAAAGTGAAAAGGGAAAGGATGGGTGTCCTCAAAATGTTCTTGTATTCGGTTTTTCTCATACACCCAATCACCTTGAATTTGCAGTGACCCCCATTGGACATTGATTTTGACATATAGATTTAGTGGAACATAATAATGTGAGTTTGAGTATATAAGATTAGATTAGAATTATTTTTTATCCGTCTAATACTTTTTGGTACTTCTGATTAACAACCTCTTCATTGTCCAATCTTCACTAACTTGATGTATCTATTTGAGTTCCATGAGTTGGACATTTTCTAAAGAAAAGTGTACAAGTACTATTTGATAATGTAAAAGAAGTCAAACAAAAGTCCAGAAATTTTTTTTTTCAAATGTCAAGTCTAGCAACATTTTAGCCCCACCTAAACAAAAATCCTAGATCCGCCACTGGGCCTGAACATGGTTAAAGGAGAGGAAAACAGCAAGCCCAAAGTTGGGGACAATTCTTTGCCCCATGTTCTGTGAGAGTTACATGGGTTCGCCTGTCATTTAAACTTTTCCAAAGCAAACCTCACTCGAGCAATAACTAGTGTGAACTGCTGTCCTTTTCAATTGATATTAAATGCCATCTCTGATAACTTACAATGCTTTGAACCTAATTCTTACTGACTCATTGTTGTAACCCAGATACGCCTTCAACTTGAGACACTGCTAGCAGAGAAGTCTCGTTTAGCAAACGAGAATTCCATCTATGCCCGCGACAATCGGTTCCTGCGGGGAATTGTGGACTACCACCAGCTCACCATGCATGATGTTATCTACGTGAATGAGGGCACTGAAGAGGTTATGGAGGTCTACCCAATTCCAGATACAGTGGTGGTCTTGGATGCTGTGCCCTCTAAACCATCTGTTTTGGCAGCTCCACCAGTCTCTGCTAATCAAATTGTCCTGAGCGGCCCTCCCACACTACCCACTGCACTAACAAGCACAGATGTGGTTTCCACTGATGTTGTAGTTATTCCATTAAGTGAAGACCAGAAACAAGACAATGCTCTACGAGCAAGCTCTATCTAGCATTTGCTGATAACCAAACCAAGCTCTTCTCGAGGTTGCTTCTTGTACTTGCCTGTGTATGTAACGTCCTTCAGCCTTGCCATTTCATCAGCTTGGTCAGTTGCCCTGTTTCTATTTGTTGTCTGTAATTGTCTTTACGTCATCTCCTATCTCTGGTCCTTTCTATAATTGATTTGATTAATTATTTGTTACTGTATGTATTGAGATTTGTTGTATGTAATCCTCAGGAAAATGAAAATGACTGATCTGTATATCAGCAATAGAATGAAATGTCAATTTGTTTTGCCCTTTCCTTCTTTTGAATGAAAATTTTAGAACTGTTTGTGGAAATGGAGTTCGCATCTTAAACTAATATATTATAAGCAGACAGGCCAATATCTTTTACATATGGAATGAGCTTTAAAGATGAGCCTTCACATATTCTTCTGCTTGCCTCAAGAAGACTTTCTCTGCTTTTCCTCGGAAGTCTGTGTTTTGGAATTAGATTATATCATTCGGCACTATCATTTTTTTTTCTTGCACCGGTGAGTACCTTAGTGCACAGAACCTCCTCTCAGCCTTCTCGATCCCTCTCCGAAAACGCGGACCCGCATTTTCAGAGGGGATTCGTGTCCTCGAAGCGCGGTTTGACCGAATATGGAGGGAACCATGCAGAATTTTTGATTTTATCTACATTTTTTTTCTGTAAGCTTGGCATTTATCTTTTGAATGAAGAAACTTCTTCTCACTTATTAATTATTGTCCATTTTATATGATCAAATTGCAAAGTTAAATTTTTTTTCTTCATTTTTTATACTTGAATATATCAATAAAATATATTTGTACATATTAGTTAATTGTTTATAAATCCACAAGTACTATGTTGTATAGGCTCTCCGGACGTGCTCCGGACGTGCTCTGGGCACTTAGGTGAATATACACCTAAGTCCCCCACCATCAGCCTACAGCCAGGTCAACATTCAATATCATAGGTCAATGCATGGCGAGTAGTTTATTGCTATCATTATTGACATTCCCTTCTGCATCAATATGCTCACATTTTGAGGTAAAATTGATACATGTGTTACCCATTACCATATCATATTATTGGAAGGCACAATTTTAGAAACACAAAATGATCTTTTTTAAATAAATTATTTAGGGCTGCTTTGTTTGTGTGGAATTGAATTTCTAGGAATTTTAAAAAATATATTTCTATCGAAATTGGAATTTATGTTTGGGTTGTGACAGAATTTTACGCTAGTTGTCAACCTCCCTAACACAATCCTCCTTTATCCGAGCTTGGGATCGGCAGTAAAAACTGGCGGAATTTTATAGAACTGGCGGAATAAAAAAAAAAACTGGCAGAATTCATGTAGCCGACTCCGACATATAGTTGGGACAAGGCTTTTAATGAAGATGATGATGATGATATCTCTATGGAAATGGCTAGAATTGAAGAAACAAGGGTAAATGGAATAAAATAATCCATCCTTTGGTGGAAAATGACTCCCAAGCCATCATCCTAACCCTAATAAATCAAATCCTAAGAAAGCAAGTGCAATGACCCGAGCCCGTTGTCTACATGATATTGTCCTTTTTGGCTTATGAGATTTCAACCTAATATTGTTGCACGGTTTTAAAAAGGCCTCATGCGGGATTATGGTTGTAAGTGCCTAAAAATTACGGGCTTGGGATCAGGGACTGGAATCCCTGTCTTGGGTGGTTTGGATGAAGATGATCGTAGCTCTGGTCGATCCTGAAAAGAGGAGAAGACACGTCAGAGGACCCTGGCTGTAGGCAGCACAAGGCTCTCCGATGCTTAAGTCAGTTCAGAGACTAAATAAGGGAGATGGAGATAAAATAGCAAAGTGAGTCTGCGTATTATGGGTTGCGTACCTTAGAATGGAGATGGAGATGCTATTTATAGGAGATGAAGACGACTCGCGTGGGCGAGTTCCAGGATGGGCCCGACCACTCGGGTGGCCCTGTCCACTCAGCCCACAATTCATTAAATGCTCGCTTTACCTAGCCATGCCTCATTAAATGCCAATCTTATCGGGTCAGGCGGCGGTTTGACTTTTGGGCCAGGTCCCATCGAACCTGGCCCGGAGCCATGCTTTGGGGGCGCACGTGCTCTGTATACGCCGTTTTGTCAGCAATGATGGATCGCAAGGCACGCCTCAGTATGCGCCTCCAATCCGTCGACAGTCCTTCAATGCCTGTCAAATCTGCCGCGCCGAGGTCGGTCGTACAATGCCTCGTACCCCTTGACCTCGGGAGTGCTTCACCTCGGCGAATGCCGTTGCCCTTTAGCCGCGATCCATCTCGGCCGAGTGGGGGGCGAGATTTTAAGCTCTTAAGACCAGGACTAGCTTTGGCCTCGGCTTAGTGAAAATATCCCCACACAATTGCCCCCCAGCTTTTGAGCTCTTAGAGAATCCCAACTCTTTGAGGTCGGAAGCTGATGAGGACTCGCAGAGGGAATGCCGAGATGCCGCGATGCCCATGCATTCCAGCTTGGAGGAAGTCCGAACGGCTTGTCGCTTTGAAATCTCATTTAATGCCGCGCATCCCCTCTGTACTTATCTACGCCCGCTGTCGCTTCGGTGTTCGAGGCATTAAATGGTGCACGAAAAACAGGCTGGCGCTTCCACGTGTCTCTTCTGGTTTGGCTGGCCCGTCTTTTCATGGCGGCGCGCGCAGCGAAAAGACGCGCCTTCTTCGAAATTCGAAAAGGCGCCATGATTAGGTGCGCTATTTTCAGCTATAAGTAGGGGGGACGCCTCCTTCCTTTCTTATTTCTTCTTTATCTTTACTCCAAAACTCTGTCTCTCTGCTTTGCTTTCGCTTTCGCTTTCGCTTCCAGAGTTCCCTTCCCCCTTCCCTGTCTTCGTCTTCTTAGGAGAGACCGCTGCAAAGATTTTCCAGACTTTTCGCCGGAAAGAGGTGCTGTCAGGGCTCTGCTCTGCTGTTCGACCTTTTCGTAAGTTTCCTCCCTTTCATCCTTGTTTCATTCTGCTTCCTAGGGTTCTGTCTAGGATTTTCCTTCGCTTCCAGTACATTCTTCCTTTCTCCTTGCTTTTTCGTTCGAGAGATGGGCATTTACAGCCACTGGATAGAGTCCGAGAGAGGGTTAGCTGACCTTAGGGCAAGTATAGCATACCAGATGGGGTCCAAGTCACGGCGGCCCCTCTTGCTGCCGGGATCCTAGGTGACTTTTACAACGGCTGGATGGCGTTTCCTTTAGTGGCCGTAATCGAGGGCGGGGTCAGGTTTCCCCTCCGCCCTCTGCTTAGGGAGTGTCTCAGGGCGTGGAATCTCTGCCCCTGCCAACTGATGCCCAACAGTTTCAAAATTATAATGGGCACGGATGTGCTCAATACAATTTTGGGCATCGGTCTTGGCGTCCACGATATCGAGGACGCCTACGATATTTGCAAATCCGGGAAGGATACGTACTACCTCCGCTTCAAGCCAGGTCGGAGGCCATTTGTGCAAGCCTTAGAGGATTCCAATAAATATGCCGGGGACGACCGCCTGATGGTCACGGGCAACTGGGAGTTCAGTGACGATGAGGCCATCGAGGAAAGAAATTTCAAGATCCCTCGTCACTTCGGCACCCCTCCAAGTAATTACAGCCTTAGTACGCCTCTTTACTTCTTCTATTCCTTCGTTTTTCCAGGCTTATGTTTTCTGTTTTCTCTGCAGGCATTCGCCAGAGGAGATCGGCTGCTTCCCGGGACGGCTGGAAATTGAACAAAGCTTGGATCCGGGCTTTGGAGAGCTACCACGGCCACAAGAATAGGTCGGCGTGGAAGCTGCTGGGATACGAGCCCAGGTACCGCGGTTACAGGAGCAAGAAGCACACCGCTCACCGTGCGCAAGCCGCGGCGGAGGTAGAGGAGGAAGGTAGTGTGGAGGAAGAGCGGACCGTGGCCGACTCTGAGGACCGCGCTGCGTCCAATTCCGAGACCTCCACTTCGGGATCTGAGGAGGACGACGCCGAGACGATCGGGAGGGTTGTTCTGTCGTCAGAGAGCGACTCAGGGGAAGCAATGGACAAGACCTGCCCGAAGCCGGTCTTCAAGAACCTCAAGGCCCTGCCCTTAGGAGGCAGAGGTCGGGGCGCCGCGTCTACTTCCCGCGCGCCTCCGTCGTCGAGCGCGCCTTTGTCTTCCACCACGCCTCCTTCAGCGCGGATGCCGATGCCTCACTCCGCGGCCGGGCCCAGCACGTCCGTGGTCGCCTCTCCCCCGGCAACACAGGGGGATGACCTGGCCAGGAAAAGGGCCAGGGTCGAAGGCTCTACGGGGGAGTCTTCGGCCGGCGGAATGTCGACGCGGGCTTCTCCTGCCCCCTGGAGGCCGAGCTTCATGCTCCAGCCCGGGAAACCACTGACGGTAGAGGACCGTCTCTCCGGGGGGCCTTTGGTAATCGCCTGCCTGGGTAGTGCCTGCGCTCTACCGCGGGACATGGAGAAGTATGATGAGATGGACGACATCTCCCTGCTGGCCTCACAGATGAAGGCGAGCTTGAGCGTAAGTACGGTAGCCTTTAATCCTTTGCTTTTCCTTTTGACTATAGCTTTTGCTTACGAGTAGTTCGGTTTTCTTTGCAGATCGTGCAGATGGCGCAGGTCTCGGTATCGCGAGTCCAGAAGTGCCATAACGAGCTTAAGCGGATCCAGGCCAACTGCGAGCAGCAGAAAAAGACCCTGGAGGAGGGTCAGGCAAGGGTGAGGGAGTATGAAGAGACACACCAGTCCCTCTTTGCCGAGCTCGACAAGGTGAAGTCGAATTTCAACTTCGTCAAAAGGAGGGAGGCCGAGCTGGAAAGGAGGATCTGGGAGCTGGAGAGGCAGAAGGCTGAGCTAGAATTCAACCTCCAAAACGAGGTCAAAGCTGCCTTTCAAGATGGCGTTGACGTGGCCGGCGGTGAGTACGCAGCGCAGGTCAACGACATACGCCTCTCCTCTTGGGAGATGGGGTGGAAGGCGGCCTTGGACAAGATGGGCGTCCCCCACGATCATCCTGCATACGCGAGCCCGGACGAGTATCCACGCTCGGACATTGTGGATGAAGCAGAGGGGGGCCGCGCTATCGAGCCGGAACTGCTACCTCCTCCTCCTGTATCTGAGGCGCCTGCTGAGGCTGCGACTCCGGCCTCGGCCTCCATCTCCGAAGCTCCCCTTGCTGCCGCGAATCCAGCTGCGGATGGCGGCGCGCCTGCTGCCTGAAGCTCTCTCCGCCGCTCCCCTTCTTTTTGTCTTTTGAATGTAATTTTTTCCTTTTTAGCTTTTTAATGTAACAACCCCTTTTATTTTGAATGAAGAGCTACTTTTTGTGTCCATTCTGCGTTCTGATTTCCTTGCGCTTTTGTTTGGTCTGAATGTGTCAAGTGTTTCATTTCGGGTATATGACCGAATCCCCACATCTTGGACGCCCGCAATCGATTAGCCGTGCTTAATAGCCGTAGCTTTCGGAATGCGATGTAGGGATCCTAGGGAGTTGAGTGTCGCGATGGCGAGCGAGTGGAGTTTCCTGATAGTAGAAAGAAAATTCTTGTACAAGTATGTGAGCTTGGCAGGTGCCGAGCTGCCTTAGTCCGGGATTGAACTGTTTAAGACAATTGCCCAGCGATTAGGTGTGTAGGTAAGGCGATCTCTCTGGCTCGTCGCCAGGGGCCGTGCTGGTCATCTGGCGCGAGGGCCGAGATGCGCACGAATGGAGAAGTCCCCCTGGCTCGTCACCGGGGGCCGTGCTGGCTATCTGGCGCGAGGGCCGAGATGCGCTTATTGCACGAATGGAGAAGTCCCCCTGGCTCGTCACCAGGGGCCGTGCTGGCTATCTGGCGCGAGGGCCGAGATGCGCTTATCGCACGAGTGGAGAAGTCCCCCTGGCTCGTCACCAGGGGCCGTGCTGGCTATCTGGCACGAGGGCCGAGATGCGCTTATCGCACGAGTGGAGAAGTCCCCCTGGCTAGTCACCGGGGGCCGTGCTGGCTATCTGGTGCGAGGGCCGAGACGCGCTTATCGCACGAATGGAGAAGTTTCTGCCGAACTGGAGAATTGCGTTGTTGCCGCGGTTCTTGACTTAGAACAATCTTGATTTAGAATAATAAGAGAAACTCTTTGAGAGGAAATGATCTTCATTGACTTGCATAAAGTGAATACATTTTAAAAGTAAAATTTCTTGAGGTGCGTGGCGTTCCACGGCCGTGGTAGTGGTTTTCCATTCATATCCTTAAGCTTATATGCGGACCGGCCTGCAGTCGAGACTACCTTGAACGGGACGCGCCAGTTTGGGGCCAACTTGCCTTGGTTCGGGTCCTTGTCCGCGGGCAGAGCCTTCTTCAGGACCAGCTCTCCAACGGAGAGCTTCCTTTCCCGAACTCTCTGATTGTAATCTCTTGCAAGCCACTGCTGATAGGCTGCCAATCGGATGGACGCTGCTTCCCTGCGCTCTTCGGCCAGGTCCAACCCCAGGGTCAGGTTCTTCTCGTTTTGAATTTGGTCGAAAAGTTCAGACCTGAGCGTTGGAAGGCCGATCTCAAGCGGGATCACGGCCTCCATTCCATATGCCAAGGAGAACGGAGTTTCCGAAGTGGATCGCCTCGGGGTAGTCCGGTATGCCCACAGTACGCTGGGTAACTCTTCCACCCATCTCACTTTGGCCCCATCGAGTCTCTTCTTAAGTCCATCAAGGACCACTTTGTTCGAAATCTCGGCCTGGCCGTTGCTCTGGGGATAGGCTGGAGTTGAGTAATGGTTCCTAATGTCGAGCTCCTTGCAGAAATTTTTGAAGAGGCCGGAGTCAAATTGGGTCCCGTTGTCCGAGACTAAGATTCGAGGGATGCCGAACCTTGTGATGATGTTCTTCCATACGAAGTTCTTGGAGTCCCGTTCAGTGATGGAAGACAATGCTTCTGCCTCTATCCATTTGGTGAAATAGTCAGTGGCCATTATCAGCCACCTCTTATTCCCTGGAGCCCGATGGAGAGGTCCCACGATGTCCAGCCCCCACTGAGCAAAGGGTCACGGGCTGGAGAGTGGGCTCAGGTCCTGTGCAGGTTGATGGAGGTTGTGCGAGAACTTCTGGCACTTCTCGCATTTCATAGCGTACATCTGTGCGTCCTTCTGCATGTATGGCCACCAGTATCCTTGGCTTATATCCCGGTAAGCTAGTGACCTTCCTCCGATGTGACTTCCGCAGATGCCTTCATGTATTTCGTAGAGGAAGTCTTCAACTCGGCTCGGGTGGACGCACTGTAGATAAGGACCTGTGAAGGATTTTCTGTACAGTTTTCCTTCTGGAGAGAGCCAGAACCGGGCTGCCCTGAGCCTGATTTTATGAGCTTGTGCCTTGTCTTCGGGAAGTTGGTCGTCTTTGAGGTACGCAATGATGGGATCCATCCAACTGGGTCCGAGGTCGATGCACAAAATTTGCCGTGGTGGACGGAGCTCTATACTTGGCGATGTCAGCGAGCCTACTTCCACAGTCCTCTTCTTTCCAGCTTTGACGGCGGAAGCTAGGTTGGCGAGCGCGTCAGCGTGTGAGTTAGAGTCTCTGCCAATCTGTCTGACTTCTGCTTCCGGGAATTGGGATAGAAGCTTCTTGGCGAGGGTCAGATAGGCCGCCGTTCTATCGTCGCGAGCCTGGTAATCTCCAGTAAGCTGGCTCGTCACCAACTGAGAGTCACTGAAGACTACCAGTTGTCGAGCTCCGAGAATCTTGGCACTATTCAGCCCTGCCAGCAATGCCTCGTATTCTGCCTCATTGTTTGATGCTCGGAAGTCGAGGGTCAGGGCCTGCTCAATAACTAGCTCTTCTGGAGACTGGAGAACTACGCCGATGCCGGCCCTCCTAGAGGTAGAGGACCCGTCAACGAAGACCTTCCAAGCCGAATCCTGGGACATATCCCGGGATTGCTCGTAATCAGTCCCCGAGACTAAGTCGTCATGCCCCTTGCCCCCTAGTTCGGGGTCGAGTGGGCTCGGCGTCGAATTCGGTGAAGTAAACTCGACGATGAAATCTGCCAAAACCTGCGCTTTGATCGCTGTCCGGGGCTGGTACTGGATGTCGTACTGTCCCAACTCCACGGCCCATCTTGAAACGCGTCCGGAGAAGTCGGCATTCCGGAAGAC
Organism: Litsea cubeba; assembly: GCA_012931725.1. Lineage (NCBI taxonomy): Eukaryota > Viridiplantae > Streptophyta > Magnoliopsida > Laurales > Lauraceae > Litsea > Litsea cubeba. The sequence goes on along the minus strand of CM022946.1, from coordinate 82,646,566 downwards.
AGACTTGAGCTGATGCTCAGTGACCACCATTATCGTGTGGGCCTGGAAATAGTGTGACCACCACTATCGTGTGGGCCTGGAAATAGTGTGAGAGCTTTCGAGAGGCGCTGACGAGGGCCAGCGCGAGTTTCTCCATCTGCAAGTATCTAGTTTCCGCGTCGAGGAGGGTCTTGCTTGTGTAATAAATGGGCTTCTGCTGCCCTTCATCTTCCCTGATCAGTACTGAGCTCACGGCATGATCGGAGACTGCCAAGTACAAATACAACGCTTCTCCTTTCTTCGGGGTCGACAGCAGCGGAGGCGAGGCCAGGTAAGCTTTGAGCTCTTGGAGAGCCGAGTCACATTCCGGGGTCCACTCGAACCTCGGGTTTTTCTTCAGCAGCTAGAAGAAAGGGCGGCACTTGTCGGAAGACCTGCTGATGAAGCGGTTGAGTGCGGCGGCCATGCCAGTGAGCCGCTAGACCTGCTTCATTGTTGCCGGGCTCTGAATTCCTAGGATTGCGGAGATTTGGTCTGGGTTTGCTTCAATACCTCGTCTCGTGACGAGGCTCCCTAATAATTTGCCGGAGCCGACTCCGAAGGCGCATTTGGAGGCGTTCAGTTCTAATCCGAACCTCCGAAAAACGTCAAATACCTGGCCGAGGTCCGTCAAATGGTCCTGAGACTGGACGGACTTGACGACCATGTCGTCAATGTACACCTCGACTGTTCTGCCGAGCTGGTCTCGGAACATCTTGGTGACCAACCTCTGGTAGGTCGCCCCTGCATTCTTGAGTCCGAACGGCATCACTTTATAGCAGTAGGTCCCCCTAGGAGTGATGAACGCCGTTTTTTCTTCATCTGGTCCGCACATGGGTATCTGGTGATAGCCGCGGTAGGCGTCAAGAAAACTCATCCTTTCATGACCGGCAGTGGCGTCGATCATTTGGTCGATCTTCGGGAGCGGGAAGCAGTCTTTGGGATATGCTTTGTTAAGGTCAGTGAAGTCGACGCAGACCCGCCACTTCCCAGTCTTCTTTTTTACTACCACGGTGTTCGCCAGCCATTTCGGGTACTGGACCTCTCTGATGGCGTTTGCCTCTAGCAGTTTCTCCACTTCTTCGACCACTGCCGCAGATTGCTCGACTCCGGATCTTCTGGCCTTTTGGACCACGGGCTTGGCTTGAGGGTCCACGTTCAGCCTGTGGCTCGCGACCTCGGGGTCCACGCCAGGCATTTCCTGCGGGGTCCAAGCGAAAACCCCCCGGTTCTGCAACAGGAAGTTGAGCAACTCAGTCCTCTCCTGCTCGGTGAGCTGACTCCCAAGCAGGAAGTATCTCTCGGGGTCACTGGGGTCAAGCCTGACCTCGGTGAGATCTTCAGTACTCTTTTCTTCTGGGTCGCGGCCAACTCTGTCCAGTTCTGCCTCCAGCTCCGCCATATGCACTCGCTTTGGCTCTTCCTCGCCGGACACGACGGCCATCATACAACGCTTGGCCATTTGCTGGTCTCCGTCGACTGTGACCACCTCGATTCTGCCGTTCCTTTCCAAAGGAAACTTAAGTTTCTGATGGTAGGATGAGGGGACAGCCTCTATCTGGTGTAGCCAGCTTCTCCCAACGATGGCATTGTAGGGGGAAGGCGTATCTACGACGAGGAAGTCAGCCACTACCGCCGTGCCTCCAACTTGGACTTTGAGGGAGACTCTTCCCTTTGGGTACACAAGCTTCGCGCTGAACCCTATCAGGGGGGTCCGCGCTTCTTCGAGATCTTCTTCGGTGAGCCCCATCTTGGTAAAACAGTCAAAGTAGAGGATCTCGGAGGAACTGCCGGGGTCGACGAGGATCCTCTGCACCTTGCAGCTCCCCAGCTTCAGGGTCATGATCAACGGGTCATTGTGAGGGAGCTGGACTCCTTCCAGGTCCTTTTCTGAGAACCAAATCTTTGGCCTCTCTTTCCGAGCCTTTTTGGAGGCCGGTCCGAGCTCAGCCGACATAACCTGTTTTCCATGGGAGGCCCTCCTGGCCTCGGCACGGGCTTGGCTGCCGTTCTGCTTAGCGGGGGCCAGGTGGATGACGCTTATGATTCTTTCTGACCCGTCGCTGTCGTGGCTCTCCTCGGCTCGGCGCCGAGGTTGCTCATTGCTTCGGTTGTCTGCTCCCTTGCAGTACTCCTTCAGATGCCCACTCTTGACGAGCCTTTCGAGATGGTCTTTGAGGGAGTAGCAATCCCCAGTGTTATGCCGGCTCTGCTTGTGGTAAGCGCAGAACCTTGTCTGATCCCTCGTGGAGGGGTCGCTCTTCATGGGCTGCAGCCATTTAAAGTACGGCTTCCCTTGGATCTTGTCTAGTATCTAGTGAATCGGCTCTTTGAAGACTGTATTGACCCTCTCGCGCGAAGAATAGGACGGTCTATGTCTCTTGCCTCCTCCTGAAGTGTGAGTCGGAACTGTCAACTGGCCACCCGAGTGGTGGTCTCGGCCTGTCTCTTCTCTGCGGAAGGTTCTCTTCTCCCTCCCGGAGGTCCGATCTTCCTGCCGGGATCGATCCTCCTGCCGAGAGACCGGCTCTTGGAAACGCCAAAACTCTCATTGGCCCGCGCCTCGTCCTCTTCTTGCTCGATGTATTTGTTCACCCTTGCCATGAGGGCTGTTACGGAGAGGACAGGATTTCGGACGAGCTCTTTCCGGAGTTCGCACCCTGGCAGGAGGGCGTGCTGGAAGGACCTGATCGCGACATCTTCAGAGGAGTTGTCGATTTGGCTATAAACCGTCCAGAATCTTTTGGCGAATTGAGTGACGCTTTCACTCCACCTCATTCTGAGGGCCATGATGTCGCTGTCAGTCTTTGGAATGACTCTGTTCGCCTGGAAGTTGCCTAGGAAGGAGTCTCGCAACTGAGACCAGTTCGTGATCGATCCTTCCGGGAGCGCACTGAACCATTTGAGGGGAAGATCCCCCAGGCTGGAGGAGAAGACTCTGCAGTTGAGGTGTCCGACGTCACCCCAGACGGATAGTTTCTGGGTGAAATGCCGGAGATGTGCTGCGGGGTCCGAGGTTCCGTCGTAGAGGACGAACCTCGGGACGCTGAACTTCTTCGGGAGGGGATAATCGATAATTTCTCTGGAGAAAGGAGACGAGTCGAGGCCTGCGAAGTCGGGGATGTCTGGCTGGTTCTGAGCGAGCCCTGCCTCCTTTAGGGTGTTCTGGATGGCCTGTTTGACCAGGCGGTCAATCAGAGTCTTCTGATCTCCCGCCTCTGATCTCGGCATTGACCCCCTGCCAATGTGGTTGTGGCAGGAGCTCCCAGCGTGACTCCGCTCGTGGCTCTTGTCGTTCAGATGCTGCCTTAAGTCCTTGCCGGTGATGGGATCCTTCCTACCTACGAGATCATCGCCCCCGGGGACCGTCTCCTTCTCCCGGAGCTGCTGCCTGAGCTGGCGGATAAGATCGTCTTTCTCCTGGAGGGCGAGGTTCTGAGCCCTGATCGCTGCTTGAGCGGGGTCGGCTCTGTTGCCTTCGTGGTTCGAGCGGCGCTCGGATCGATGTGATCTCGCCGCTGCCGGGGCTTTACCCTTTGAGAAACGCTCTTGGAGGGGAGCATCCAGCCGCGGCGGACTCCCTATCTCTAACGGGGATGAGGCAGACTCAGTATGGTAACTGTCCACCTCTGCGGTCTCCCCTCTCGGATCGCGCTCTTCTGGATGGGACACATAGGGCAATGGTCCGAGGAGAACCAGTGGCCCTGGAGGGAGGGGCTTCGGGTGCTCTCCGCCTCTTTTGTTTCTCGGAGCCATGGCAATTGGAAAAGTTTTTTAGCAAGGTTTTGGGAAAGGTTTTTGGGTATGGATTAATGCTTTCCCACAGACGGCGCCAATTGTAAGTGCCTAAAAATTACGGGCTTGGGATCAGGGACTGGAATCCCTGTCTTGGGTGGTTTGGATGAAGATGATCGTGGCTCCGGTCGATCCTGAAAAGAGGAGAAGACACATCAGAGGACCCTGGCTGTAGGCAGCACAAGGCTCTCCGATGCTTAAGTCAGTTCAGAGACTAAATAAGGGAGATGGAGATAAAATAGCAAAGTGAGTCTGCGTATTATGGGTTGCGTACCTTAGAATGGAGATGGAGATGCTATTTATAGGAGATGAAGACGACTCGCGTGGGCGAGTTCCAGGATGGGCCCGACCACTCGAGTGGCCCTGTCCACTCAGTCCACAATTCATTAAATGCTCGCTTTACCTAGCCATGCCTCATTAAATGCCAATCTTATCGGGTCAGGCGGCGATTTGACTTTTGGGCCAGGTCCCATCGAAACTGGCCCGGAGCCATGCTTTGGGCGCGCACGTGCTCTGTATACGCCGTTTTGTCAGCAATGATGGATCGTAGGGCACGCCTCAGTATGCGCCTCCAATCCGTCGACAGTCCTTCAGTGCCAGTCAAATCTGCCGCGCCGAGGTCGGTCGTACAATGCCTCGTACCCCTTGACCTCGGGAGTGCTTCACCTCGGCGAATGCCGTTGCCCTTTAGCCGCGATCCATCTCGGCCGAGTGGGGGACGAGATTTTAAGCTCTTAAGACCAGGACTAGTTTTGGCCTCGGCTTAGTGAAAATATCCCCACACAATGGCCATGTCTCACACATATATAATAATGTTTCCGAAGTGGGACTTATGCACCACTGCATACTCAGTCCTCGTCGGACCCAACGCCCTTCTACATGAGGACACGGGTTCGATACCATATGTAACGACCCAAGCCCACAGTCTATGTGATATTGCCCGCTTTTGGTAATGGGATTTCAACCTAATTTTGTCGCACGGTTTTAAAAGGCCTCATGCGGAATTAAGGTCAGGTCTCACACATATTTAATCAAAATCAGGACTAACATGTTTTCACTGTTGGACTTATGCACCACTGCATACTCAGTCCTCGTCAGACCCAACACCCTTCTACAAGGAGACCACGGGCGTGACGGTAAGGTCCCATCTGCATTTCCGCCTTTTATCATGCGTCACTTATCTCTTTAATATTCCTTTGTTCATTTTATCATAAATTCTTTCACATATTAGTTAGTTTGGTATGTCTATAATTGGACCCGAACCAGAAGCTATGACCCATATCCATCACTGCATAAACTATATTAACAGAGCTCAATATTTCAAATTCTAGTAATCAACCTGCCTAACTTAATCCAAAATATACCTGAGTTAGAATTTGTTCAAGCTTAATCTTGGCTTATTTGAGCTTAAGCTCAAACTTAGCTACATGGAACTTCGACTGGTCACAGCATAGGTCAATAGTCCATCCTAATTCTGCCCGATGGAGCTGTGGTCTCTGCTTTTTTTCCTATAATATATAAATTAGTGATCAAAATCTAATGCAAACTATTGAGATGGCCGAGTTGGTCTAAAGCGGCAGAATAAGTTTCTGATCGACCCATCCGAAAGGGTGGGGGTTCAAATCCCGCTCTACTTAAAAAATTGGGAAGATGATCCTTCGAGTATTACAAATCCATTGCACTCATCTTTAAATAACATCTTTAGATAACTACAATGTCTTAATCCAAGCCTCAAACAAAGCCTAATCATGAATATATCTTACTTAAATAAGAAGACTAATAAATGTTGCATGACTGGATGGTGAATGTTGATTGACTCGAGTATTGAATGTTGCATATCTTGGTAGCAAATGCTACACATATGGGTATCCATTACTCCCCACCTCTTAAACAAACCCCTATCCTGAAGGCTCACAATCTAAAATCTCTGGCAGGGTCATACACCAATGTGTGGGGATGTCTCCACTAAGCCGAGATCAGGACTAGCCTTGGCATAAATTCAGCTAATCATGCCTCCGCTCGGCCAGGACGGACCCCGGCTGATGGGTCACGGCGCCTGCCGAGGTGAGAGCCTCGAGGTCGGATGGCACTAGTCCCTATATATATCGACCTCGGCATGGCGGATAAAACAAATAATGATGGGACCATTGACAGGACGAAGGCACGCGCTAAAGCGTGCCCTGCGGCCCATCATTCCTGACAAAACAGCATTAGGCAGGCCACGTGCGCGCCTAAGCATGGCTCCAGGCCAGGCCCGATGGGACTAGGCCCGAAAGTCAACCACAGCATGGCCCGATAAGATTGGCATTTAATGAGGAATGGGTAGGTGAGACGGGCATTTAATGAAGTATGGGCTGAGTGGACAAGGCCACTCGAGTGGCAAAACCCATCATGGGGCTCGCCCATGCAAGTCAACGCCCTCTCCTATAAATAGAAGCTGCAACTCCATTCTAAGGTATGCAACCAAACATATACCCTCACTCTGCCAAATTCTCTCCATTCCCTTTACTTAGTCCCTGGACTGACTTAAGCATCGGAGAGCCTTGAGCCAACCCGGCCAGGGTCCTCTGACTTGCTTCCTCTCTTCCTTTAGGTCCGGTCGGAGCCACGTTGATCTTCATCGAGACTACCTAAAATAGGGGTCCTAATCCCTGATTCCAAGCCCGTAATTTTTAGGCACTTACAATTGGCGCCGTCTGTGGTGAAGTACTAACCCAAACCCAAGATCTTTCCAGTCGCCATGGCTCCAAGGAACAAGAGAGATGGAGAGCAACCGAAGTCCCTTCCTCCAGGGCCACTGATTCTTCCTGGGCCATTGCTGTTCATATCTCATCCAGAAGGACCCGACGCAAGAGAGGAGGCCGCAGCCGTGGAAAGCTACCACACCGAGTCTGCGTCGTCCCCATTAGAGGTGGCGGGCCCACCGCGGCAAAACGTTCCCATGCAGGAGCGTCTTTCGAAGGGCAAAGGCCCAGCAGCGGAGGGATCACGCCGGTCCGACCGCGCACCAACTATGAAGACGACAGAGGCAACCCCGGTCAGGTAGCAATCAGGGCTCAGAACCTGGTCATCCAGGAGAAGGACGACCTGATCCGCCAGCTCAAACAGCAACTCTGAGAGAAGGGGACAGCCCCCATGGGCGATAACCCCAAAGGCAGAAAGGATCCCGTTATCGGCAGAGACTTGAGAGATCACCTGAACGAGAAAAGCCGCGAATGGAGTCGCGCTGAGAGCTCCTGCAATAATCACATTGAGAGGAGGTCATCGCCGAGATCAGAAGTTGGTGATCAGAAGGCGCTGATTGACCAGCTTGTCAAACAGGTAATCCAGAGCAATATGAAGGAGGCTGGGTTCGCTCGGAACCAACCAGACGTCCCCGACTTTGCCGGCCTCGACTCGTCCCCCTTCTTTAGAGAAATAAACGATTATCCCCTCCCGAAGAAGTTCAGCGTTCCAAGGTTCGTCCTCTATGATGGGACCTCGGACCCGGCAGCGCATCTCCGGCACTTTACCCAAAAGCTGTCTGTTTGGGGGGATGTTGGACACCTCAACTGCAGGGTTTTTTCTTCCAGCCTGGGAGATCTCCCCCTCAAATGGTTTTGCGCACTCCCGGAGGGGTCGATCACGAGCTGGCGCGAGTTGCGGGATTCCTTCTTGGGAAAGTTCCAGGCGCACAGAGTCATCCCGAAGACTGGCAGCGATATCATGGCCCTCAGAATGAGGTGGAATGAGAGCGTCATTCAATTCGTGAAGAGGTTCTGGATGGTGTACAGCCAAGTCGACAACTCCTCCGAAGAGGTGGTGATCAGATCCTTCCAGCACGCTCTCCTACCAGGGTGTGAGCTCCGGAAAAAGCTCTTTCGAAATCCCGTACCCTCCGTGACAGCCCTGATGGCCAGGGTGAACAAGTATATCGAGCAAGAAGAAGACGAGGTGCGGGCCAATGAGAGTTTCGGTGTCACGAAGGGCCGGTCTTGGCAGGAGAGTCGATCGCGGCAGGAGGAGTGGCCGCGGCATGAGGACAGTCAGTGGCGGCAGGACCGGTCTCGGCAGGAGGATCGGCCCTCCAGAAGAGACAAGAAGGCATTCCGCAGAGAAGAGACGAGCCGAGACCATCACTCGGGTGGCCCAGCATCGGCCCAGACTCACACCTCGGGAGGAGGCAAGAGATCCAGACCGTCGTACACCTCGCGAGAGGCGGTCTATACGGTCTTCAGAGAGCCGATCCACAAGATACTGGACAAGATCCAGGGGAAGCCATACTTTAAGTGGCCATAGCCCATGCAGGGCGACTCCTCCAAGAGAGACCAAAATAAGTTCTGCGCTTACCACAAGCAGAACTGGCATCAAACTGAGGACTGCTTCACTCTCAAATCCCATCTTGAGAGGCTCGTCAAGGACAGGCACCTAAAGGAGTACGTCAAGGGAGCTGACAGCAAGGGCAACGAACGACCTCGGCGCTGAGCGGAGGAGGATCCAGACAGCGAGGAGTCGGAGAGGATCATAAATGTCATTCACCTGGCCCCCGCTAAGAAGGGGGGCAACCAGGCCCGTGCCGAGGCCAGAGGGCCTCCCATGGGAAACAGGTGATGACGGCAGAGCTCGGGCCTGCCTCCAAGAAGGCACGGTAGGAAGCACCGAAGATCTGGTTCTCAGACGAGGACCTTGAGGGAGTCCAGCTCCCCCACAACGACCCGTTGATTGTGACCCTGAAGCTAAAAAGCTGCAAGGTGCAGAGGATTCTCGTCGACCCCGGCAGTTCATCCGAGATCCTCTACTTTGATTGCTTTACAAAGACGGGGCTCACCGAGGAAGATCTACAAGAAGCGCGTACTCCCCTGATAGGGTTCAGCGCAAAGCCCGTATACCCAAAGGGAAGAGTTTCCCTTAGAGTCCAAGTCGAAGGTGCCTCAGTGTTGGTTGACTTCCTCGTCGTGGACACGCCGTCCCCCTACAACGCTATAGTGGGGAGGACTTGGTTACATCAGATAGAAGCTGTTCCATCCTCCTACCATCAAAAGCTCAAGTTCCCTTTAGAGAGGGATGGGAAGCTCGAGGTGGTCACGGTCAAGGGCGACCGGCAGATGGCCAGACGGTGCATGATGGCTGTCGTGCCCGGCGAGGAGGAGCCGAAGCGAGTACACATGGCCGAACTTGAGGCCGAACTGGATAAAGTTGGCCGCGACCCAGAGAAGAAGAGCAGAGAAGATCTTACTGAAGTCAGGATCGACCCCAGTGACCCCAAGAGGTAGTTCCTGCTCAGAAGTCAACTCACCGAACTTGAGAGGTCCCAGCTGCTTAGCTTCTTGTTGCAAAACAGAGAGGTCTTTGCTTGGGCCCCGCAAGAGATGCCTGGCATAGACCCGAGGTCATGAGCCACAAGCTGAATGTGGACCCCCAATCCAAGCCTGTGATGCAGAAGGCGCGCAGGTCGGGAATAGAGCAGTCGGTGGCCGTGACCGAGGAAGTGGGGAAATTGCTGGAAGCAGGCGCCATCAGGGAAGTCCAGTACCCGACATGGTTGGCGAACACCGTAGTGGTGAAGAAGAAGACTGGGAAGTGGAGAGTCTGCGTCGACTTCACTGACCTTAACAAGGCATGCCCCAAAGACTACTTTCCACTCCCAAAGATCGACCAAATGATCGATGCCACCGCCGACCACGACAGGATGAGCTTCCTTGACGCCTACCGCGGCTAACACCAGCTACCCATGTATGGGCCGGACGAAGAGAAAACTGCGTTTATCACTCCCAGGGGGACCTACTGCTACAAGGTGATGCCTTTCGGATTGAAGAATGCAGGAGCGACCTACCAGAGGTTGGTCACGAAGATGTTCCGAGACCAGCTCGGCAAGACGGTGGAGGTCTACAATTTACGACATGGTCGTCAAGTCCAAACAGTCCCAAGACCACCTAACTGACCTCGGCCAGGCGTTTGACGTTCTCCGAAGGTTCAGATTGAAACTGAACGCCTCCAAGTGCGCCTTCGGGGTTGGCTCCGGCAAGTTCCTAGGAAGCCTAGTCACGAGACGGGGCATCGAGGCAAACCCAGATTAGATTTCGGCAATCCTGGGCATCCAAAGCCCATCTACGACGAAGCAAGTCCAGAGGCTCACTGGCATGGCTGCCGCACTCAACCGCTTCATCAGCAGGTCCTTTGACAAATGTCGTCCCTTCTTTTAGATACTGAAGAAGAACTTGAAGTTCGAATGGACCCCGGAGTGGGACTCGGCTCTCCAAGAGCTCAAAGCTTTCCTAGCCTCACCCCCGTTGCTATCAACCCCGAAGAAAGGAGAAGCGTTGTACATATACTTGGAGGTCTCGGATCATGCTGTAAGCTCGGTCCTAGTCAGAGAAGAAGACGGGCAACAGAAGCCCATTTACTACACGAGCAAAATCCTCCTTGATGCCGAGACCAGATACCTGCAGATGGAAAAGCTCGCACTGGCCCTCGTCAGTGCCTCTCGCAAACTCTCGCACTACTTCCAGACCCACACGATAGTGGTGGTCACTGAGCACCAGCTCAGGTCTGTCTTCCGGAAAGCTGATTTCTCTGGACGAGTTTCGAGATGGGTAGTTGGAGTTAGGACAGTACGACATCCAGTACCAACCGAGGACGGCGATCAAAGCGCAAATTTTGGCCGACTTTATCGTGGAGTTCGCTTCTACGAATTCGGCGCCGAGTCCACTCGACGCCGAACTGGGGGGCAAAGGGCATGAGGACGGAGTCTCGGGGACTGATTACGACCGATCTTGGAATACGTTCCGTGATTCGGCTTGGAAGGTCTTCGTTGACGGATCCTCTACCTCCAGGAGGGCTGGTGCCGGCATTGTTCTTCAATCTCCAGAAGGACTAGTCATCGAGCAGGCCCTAACACTCGACTTCAAAGCATCGAACAATGAGGCAGAGTACGAGGCGTTGATAGCAGGGCTGAACAGCGCCAAGATCCTCGGCGCTCAACAACTGGTGGTCTTCAGTGACTCGCAGTTGGTGACAAGCCAGCTCACCGGAGATTACCAGGCTTGCGACGATAGAATGGCGGCCTACTTGAGCCTCGCCAAGAAGCTCCTCTCGCAATTCCTGGAAGCAGAAGTCAGGCAGATCGGCAGGGATTCCAACTCACACGATGACGCGCTCACCAATCTAGCTTTCGCGGTCGAAGCTGGAAGGAAAAGGACTGTGGAAGTAGGATCATTGGCATCACCAAGCATATTGCTTCGTCCACCTCGACAAGTTATGTGCATTGATCTCGGCCCAAGTTGGATGGACCCTATCATTTCATACCTCAAGGACGACTAACTCCTTGAAGACAAAGGTCAAGCTCACAAGATCAGGTGAGAGCAGCCCGGTTCTGGCTCTCTCCAGAAGGAAAGCTCTACAGGAAGTCGTTCACGGGTCCTTACCTCCAGTGCGTCCACCCAAGCCGAGTTGAAGACTTCCTCTTCGAGATACACGAAGGCATCTGCGGAAGTCACATCGGAGGACGGTCACTGGCATACTGGGCTATAAGCCAAGGATACTGGTGGCCGTACATGCAGAAGGACGCACAGGAAGTGTGAGAAATGCCAAAAGTTCTCACACAATCTCCATCAACCTGCGCAGGATTTAAGCCCGCTCTCCAGCCCATGGCCCTTTGCTCAATGGGGGCTGGACATTGTGGGACCTCTCCACCGAGCTCCAGGGAATAAGAGGTGGCTGATAGTGGCCACTGATTACTTCACCAAGTGGATAAAGGCAGAAGCATTGTCTTCCATCACCGAGCGAGACTCCAAAAGCTTTGTATGGAAAAGCATTATCACAAGGTTTGGCATCCCGCGAATCTTGGTCTCGGACAATGGGACCCAATTCGACTCCAGCCTCTTCAAAAACTTCTGCCAGGAGCTCGGCATCAGGAATCATTACTCGACTCCAGCCTATCCCCAGAGCAACGGCCAAGCCGAGATCTCCAACAAAGTGGTCCTCGACGGACTCAAAAAGAGACTCGACCGGGCCAAAGGGAGGTGGGTGGAAGGGCTTCCTATTGCTCCACTTCGGCAACACCGTTCTCCTTGGCATATGGGGTGGAAGCCGTGATCCCACTCGAGATCGGCTTTCCAACCTTGAGATCCGAACTTTTTGACCAAGGCCAAAACGAGAAGAACCTAGCCCTAGAATTGGACCTGGCCGAAGAGCGCAGAGAAGCAGCGGCCATCTGCTTGGCTGCTTATCAGCAACGACTGGCGAAAGATTACAACTAGAGAGTCCGGGAAAGGAAATTCTCCATTGGCGAACTGGTGCTGAAGAAGGCACTACCAGCGGACAAGGATCCGAACCAAGGCAAGCTAGCGCCGAACTGGCGTGGCCCATTAAAAGTAGTCTCGACTGCTGGCCGGTCCGCATACAAACTCGAGGATTTGGATGGAAAGCAACTGCCGCGACCGTGGAACGCCTCGCACCTCAAAAAGTTCTACTTTTGAAATGTACTCAGATTGTGCAAATCAATGAAGACAATTTCTTCTCAGAGATTTCTTTTCCTTTTCTAAGCCAAATATTTCGGCAATAACACCACTCTCCAGCTCGGCAGCAGTGCGCAAGGTCATCCTAGCTTCGGAAATAAAATCGGCAAAGGAATGACTTCGCCCTCTCCAGCTCGGCAGAAATAACTATATTTCGTGCGATGAGCGCATCTCGGCCCTCGTGCCAGATAGCCAGCACGGCCCCTGGTGAAGAGCCAGAGGGATCACCATATTTCGTGCGATAAGCGCAGCTCGGCCCTCGTGCCAGATAGCCAGCACGGCCCCTGGTGAAGAGCCAGAGGGATTGCCATATTTCGTGCGATAAGCGCATCTCGGCCCTCGTGGCAAATAGCCAGCATGGCCCCTGGTGAAGAGCCAGAGGGATCGCCATATTTCGTGCGATAAGGGCATCTCGGCCCTCGTGCCAGATAGGCAGCACGACCCCTGGTGAAGAGCCAGAGGATCACCATATTTCGTGCGATAAGCGCATCTCGACACTCTCATGCCAGATTGCTGGCGCGCTACTTGCATATCTACTGGTGGGCAGCAATCCTAACGATACAATCCTGGGCTAGTCTTGGGGCGGCTCGACACCTACCCTTGCCGAGCTCATATAGTTGTGCAAAATATTGAGAAAGCAATAACACACATAGAAAGGAATAATATCCCAAAAACGCAAAGGAAGATTACTTTTTATGCATTACAAAGTAGCATTACACATTCTCCATTACATTACGAAAAACACTCAATACCTTGGAACACTCCTACAGCAGAATGGGGGCCCCACGCCGCACTCTAAGAGCCACGATTGCCGAGCACGGCTAATTGGTCACGGGTTCCTGACAAGAATGGTCCTGGGTCAGCCGCGTAGCCGAAAAGCACCCTGTTTGCCCATGTTTAGAGCCCGTGAGATCAACTACACCACTGAAGTGTGGGGAGCTCGGCTATAAAGCCGAGGTGAGACACTTAGCACATTCAAATCAAGGAAAGGGTTAAAGACAAAAGTGCAAGAAAGAAGAATGCAGAATAGGCAAAAGGGGAAGAAATTTTCATTGCATCTGATAAAGTTCTTTACATCATGAGCAAAAGGGCACGATGCGCCCAGCAAAAACTACATCAAAAGAAAAAAGAGAAAAACAATGAAAAAGGGCTTCACACAGCAGGGGCGACGTCACCTGCGACATGGGTCGCGAGGGCAGCAAGCGCTTCGGATGGAGATGGGGGGAGGTTCGGTTCCGGCTCAATCGCGGGATCCCTCTCAGACTCCACCGCGGGGACTGGCTCAGTATCCGAGCGCAGATATTCATCTGGGCTCACATAGGCCGGATGGTCGGTAGGGACTCCCGCCTTCTCCAGAGCGGCTTTCCATCCCATTTCCCAAGTCGAGACCCTTATGTCATCGACCTGCGCCGAATACTCTTCCCCCGCCACGTCTATCCCTTCCTGGTAAGCAGCATCAGCATCGGCTCGATTTTTGGACTCGAGCTCGGTTTTCTGCCTCTCGAGGTCGGCGATCCTCTTCTCCATCTCGGCCTCTCTCCTCTTGGCCGTCTCAAAGGTAGACTTCGCATTGTCCAGCTCGGCAAAGAGAGTGTGGTTCGTCTCCTCATACTCCCTCACCCTCGCTCTGCTCTCCTCCAGGGCTTTTCTGTGCTGCTCACAGTTCACCTTGACCCTCTTGAGCTCGGCATGACACCTCCGGACTCGCTGCACCGAGACTTGGGCCATCCGCACAATCTGCAAGGAAAGCAAACCACTAGTGAGCGATAGCTAGAGTCGAAAGGAAAATGGTCAGAGAAAGTGATGCTTACGCTCAAGCCTGACTGCATCTGCGATGCTAAGAGGGAGATGTCATCCATCTCATCGTGTTTCTCCATGTCACGCTGGTAGAGCGCAGGCACTACCCAGACAAGCGATCACCAGCGGGCCCCCGGAGAGACGATCCTCTACCGTCATCGGCCTCCCAGGCTGGAGCATAAAGTTCAGCCTCCAAGGAGTAGGAGGAGGCCGCACTGCCGTGCTGGCAGCCAAACTTTCCCCAGTCGAGCCTTCGATCCTGACCCTTTTCCTGGTTTGATCATCCGTCCGCGTGGCCTGGGGAGATGTGACCACGGGAGTTCCGGTCTCAGTCGCGGCAGGGGGTGGAGAAGTCGGAGCAGGAGGCATGGTAGAAGAAGAGGGCACGCCGGACGAGGGAGGTGCGAGCGAAGAAGACGCAGTACCTCGACCTTTGCCTCTCGCAGGCAGGGCCTTGAGGTCCTTGAACACTGGCTTGGGGCGGGTCTTCTCCATCCCCTCCTCGGAGTCGCTCTCTGATGACAGAACGATCCTCCCGATCGTCTCGACGTTCTCCGCGTCGGCTCCCGAGATGGATGCCTCAGTGTCGGATGGCGGCACGGCCCTCAGCGTCAGCCGCGGCTTGCTCGTCCTCCTCTCCACTCTCCTCTTCTACCTCCGCCGCGGCTTCTGAATGGTGAGCGGCGTATTTCTTGTAGCCGCGATATCTTGGTTTGTACCCCAGAAGTTTCCACGCCGACCTGTCCTCGTGGCCGTGGTAGCTCTCCAAGGACTGGATCCAAGACTTGTTCCTCCTCCAACCATCTCGGCTAGCTGCCGCCTTCCTCTGACGAGCACCTACAGAGCGAACGAATAACATAAGCTTGATAGTACAAAGAAGCAAAAAGATATAAGGAAGCATGCTAAGACTGTAATTACTTGGAGGAGTGCCAAGATGACGAGAAATCTTGAACGATCTCTGTGCAACGGGCTCGTCATCACCAAATTCCCAGTTACCCGAAACCACCAGACGGTCGTCCCCGGCATACTTATTGGAATCCTCCAAGGCTTGGACGAACGGCCTCTGACCCGGCTTGATACAGAGATAGTACATGTCACTCCCGGACTTGCACAGGTCATAGACGTTCTCAACATCGTGGACGCCGAGACCAATGCCCCAGACCGTATTGAGCACGTCCGTGCCCATTACGATATTAAAGCTGTTGGGCATCAGCTGACAGGGGCAGAGGTTCCATGCCCTGAGGCAATCCCTAAGTAGAGGGCGTAGGGGAAACCTAACCCCGCCCTCAATGACGGCCACTAAGGGGAACAACATCTAGCAGTCATAGAATCCACCATCAACATAGGCAAAGGGAGGGGCCGCCCTAACTTGGACGCCGTCCGATATCTTGTACTTGGCCCTAAGGTCGGCTAACCCCCTCTCGGACCCTATCCAGTGACTATATATGCCCATCTCTCGAAGAAAAAACCAGAAGAAGGAAGGACAGGGCCGGAAGGATAGAAAAACCCTAAACAGAGCCCTAAGCGTAGGAAGAAATAAAACAGAGGAAAGAGGACTTACGAGAGCTAAGGGCAGGTTGGTGTTCGAGCCTGTGGAAGCAAGATTCCGACAGCACATCTCTCTGACGAACGCTCTCCTCCGGAAAGATCTCTGCAGGACTCTCTCTCTATTCTGGAAGGCAAAAATAAAGAGAGAAGAAGAAGAAGAGTAGGGGGCGCCCCCTACTTATAGTGGGAAGAGCGCCCAATGATGGCGCCTTTTTGAATTTCGAAAAGGCCGCGTCTTTTCACTGCGCGCGCCGCTATGAAAAGACGGGCCAACCAAGCCAAGAATGACACGTGAAATCGCCAACCTAATTTCCGTGCGCCATTTAATGCCTCGGGCATCGAGGCGACAGCGGATAAGAACGAGGCACCCGCGACCAAAGCCATGATGAGATTACAAAATCATGAGCCTCTTGGGCTTCTTTCGGACCCGGGTACAGGGCAGCGCGGCAATGCGGCACACCGCCGCTCGGCAATCCTCTGAGGAATCCTTCTCAGCTTCCGACCTTAAAGAGTTGGGATACTCTAAGAGCTCAAAAGCTGGGGGGCAATTGTGTGGGGATGTCTCCACTAAGCCGAGATCAGGACTAGCCTTGGCATAAATCCAGCTAATCATGCCTCCGCTCGGCCAGGACGGACCCCGGCTGATGGGTCACGGCGCCTGCCGAGGTGAGAGCCCCGAGGTCGGATGGCACTGGTCCCTATATATATCGACCTCGGCATGGCGGATGAAACAGATAATGATGGGACCATTGACAAGCGCGTGCCCTGCGGCCCATCATTCCTAACAAAACAGCGTTAGGCGGGCCACGTGCGCGCCTAAGCATGGCTCCAGGCCAGGCCCGATGGGACTAGGCCCGAAAGTCAACCACAGCATGGCCCGATAAGATTGGCATTTAATGAGGAATGGGTAGGTGAGACGGGCATTTAATGAAGTATGGGCTGAGTGGACAAGGCCACTCGAGTGGCAAAACCCATCATGGGGCTCGCCCATGCAAGTCAACCCCTCTCCTATAAATAGAAGCTCCAACTCCATTCTAAGGTATGCAACCAAACATATACCCTCACTCTGCCAAATTCTCTCCATTCCCTTTACTTAGTCCCTGGACTGACTTAAGCATCGGAGAGCCTTGAGCCAACCCGGCCAGGGTCCTCGGACTTGCTTCCTCTCTTCCTTTAGGTCCGGTCGGAGCCACGTTGATCTTCATCGAGACTACCTAAAACAGGGGTCCTAATCCCTGATTCCAAGCTCGTAATTTTTAGGCACTTACAACCAAAATCTGCAATTCTTGATCATTTTGACCTATGCATTGCTGGCCCCATGCCGGATCACCAAATGTCTTTTCTATCCCTCAATGCCATTCAATAGTGTCGCCACCGAGATGGAGATGGGCCACGGCGACCATCTAATCAATCATTCGAGAGATTATTGATCATTTTTGAAGTGTTCCGCTTGAGGCGGCTGGTACTTGTTGTTCAAACCGTGGGAAATAAGTGGTGTAGTGTGAGGCTGAATGACTGTTTTCAGCTGAAAGACCACTGTGGTCTTGAAATCGTCTATTATCTTGCCATACATCTTGAAGGGACCTGAGATCATTCACTCCCGCCACACATGCTCATGAGAAGATTTGATGGTGTCGGAGAGCTCATCAATCTTCTCTTCTAATTTTCCTAAGAAACTTTATTTCTCCAAAAACGTCTTTAATTTTGTTTGCCTTAATTTCTAATCTCTAATTGTTGGTACCATAGAAAATAGGTGGGAAAAATGGTTGTTGTTGGTTTGGTACGTAGGGCTTTGATATCAATTGATATTATCCCAATATCATCATCACCATCATTTTCACCATCAAAGCCACATGTCTCAACTATGTTGGGGTCGGCTACAAGAATTCTATTTATCCATTCCAACTATCAAGAGCCAAATCCTCAAATAAGTTGTACTTCTTTAGATATGTTTTTACTATCTTCATCCACGTCCTTTTCGGGCCTACCCCTTTTATTGGCGGGCTACAACCTGCATAGCTAAACTTTCTTTTACAGGCACCATTGCCGGCTTGTGCTCAACATTCCCAAACCATCTCAAATGGATTTCTCTAATTTTATTTCCCATTGATACTACCCCTAAATATTCTTGAAAGCGCTTATTCCTAATTTTATCATTCCTACTTCTACCATACATCCACCTCAATATTTTCATCTCTGATACATCCATGTTATGCATATGTTGCTTCTTAATTGGCCAATATTTTGCTCCATAAGTCATAATTGCTCTAATCGTTGTCTTGTAAAATTTTTCCTCAATCTTGTTGGCATTCGACGATAAAAAAATACTCCAAAATTAAGTCTCCATTTCAACTATCCTGCTTTTCTTCTATGTTTAACATCTTCATCAATCTCCCCATCTTTACTATCTTTACTAATTATCGAGCCAATATAACGAAAATAATCTCTTTATGGTATCTCCTGGGCTTCAATTCTTACAGTAGCTTTAGCTCTTTGTATGTGTCCATTGAAGTTACAATTCATTTATTCCGTCTTTGTATGACTTATTTTAAAGCCTTTGGATTTTAAAGCCTCCTGTCATCTTTTGATTTTTGCATTCACACTGTCTTTTCTTTTGACTCATCTATCAAACACTATATTATCAGCAAACAACATTCACCAAGGTACTTCCGCTTGAATGTGAGCAATTAACTCATCCATAATTAGTACAAATAGATAAGGGCTTAAAGCTGACCCCTGATGCAAACCTATGGTCACTAGGAACTCACCTGTCTCTCCACAGGTAGTTCTCACACTTATTATCGATCTTCCATATATGTCTTTGATAATTTCAATATAATCTCTTTGAATATTCCTTTTATTTAATACCCAACCAATTATATCTCTAGGTACACTATCGTTAACTTTTTCTAGATCGATGAAGATCATATGCAGACTTTTCCTCTTCGCTCGATATTTTTCTATTAATTGCCTAAGTAAAAGTATAGCTTCAATAGTTCACCTCCCTTACATGTAAACAAATTTATTTTTAGATATCTTGGTCTTCCGTCTGAGCCTTTGCAATTGCAATTAATCTCTCAATAGCTTTATAGTATGACTTATAAGTTTAATTCCATGATAGTTAGTACAATTTTATATATCTCTCTTGTTCTAATGTATATATATATATATATATATAGAAATATTCATGTGCATCAATCCCTCACCATGTTATGGTGAGGGACAACCTAGTAGGGTTGACTCTATTACACATCAGAATCATCTACACGCATGGAAACCCCTTAGTACACTAGACCTATTGAATTTTTACATATCCAAATGGATTGAACCGTTGGACTATATATATATATATACATAGTAATACCACACTTCTCCTCATCCGACATCTTCTTTGTCATTAATATCTTATTGAAGAATCTAGTTAACCAAATTCCTCCAACTTTTCACAAGCATTTATAATCCTCTATTGGAATGTCATCTGGACCCCTATCCATTCCCATAGCTAATATCATATCAGTTGATATTAAAAAAAATTAAAAGAAAAGAAAAAGGAGATGGGGAAGATGATCCTTTCGAGTAGGATCATCCTCCTTGCCTTTATTATTGAAAAATTATCAAGATAATTACAAATCCATTGAAGCCATATTTAAATAACTTCAATTTTTCAATCCAAGCCATAAACAAAGCCTAGTCATAAACATATCTTATTTAAATAAGAGAACTAATAAATGTTGCATGGCTGGGTTATGAATGCTCATTGACTGAGCATTGAATTCTGCATATCTTGGTAGTAAATGCAAGATATATGGGTATCTATCAAACAATGTGACTAGGCCCATATGCATGGAGTTTTGCTTGGCCCAACCTCAGATGTGTATAGAAGGTAGATCTGGGAATATTTTCAAAAACGAAGCGTAGATCCAGGTAGAACCATGGTGTATCTGGATGTGGATCTCGATTTGGATCCATTTTATGTAGGATGAATCCATCTATTAATCTATTTGATTTGCACTGGACAACTAAAAACAGCGAGATCAAAGTAGAAACTTAGATTCTAGACAAAAACTGAAGGTTTGAGCACTTTAGATTCTCAAAACTACAAGAAAATCAGAGATCTTTGAATCTTAAAATATATATTAACAATATGCAGTCTGTTCGTGGGAAAACATTGTACATGGAGTCTTGGATATAAAGACTTTCGGATTCTATATGCATGGATCCAATTCTCTAGGTTGTTTACCAAAAAAAAAAAAACATCTCTAGGTAAATTTGACCCAACCTGTCTTATCATTTCTTCACCTAAATTGAGCTTGTGTTTTGCTAGGGTCATTGATAAAAAAACAACGAAAACTCCACTCGGCTTGGCAGACTGATGTGCAAAGTTAGACAACTTAGACTTGAAGACTCACCTTGGGCTTCATAGAACTCAGAAATCCAAACTTGGAATTAACGGGTGGCTGAAATGTTAAAACTGATCTGGGCCTACCCTTTCATCCCCTAACATTTCGAACTGCTACACCCATTTGATTTTAGCTTTCAATATTTCTGTATCGGCAGCCTCATGTCAGTCAAATCGGGTTGATTTTGTTTACCCTTTATATCCATGCATAGACCTTTCAATCCCCTTGATGAATAATCACTCAAGTAAGCCCCTATGTGGGATCAAAAGATACACAGAACGTCTAAGCTAAGGTGTCATTTGGCAAATTAGTTTATGACTTCAAATTGATTCAAATATTTTAGAGTGACCTAGATTGTTTGCGAATGTTTATGTTAAATCTCTAATTGATTAGGCACCCTCTGCCTCTTTTCTTTTTTTAGAAAGCTACGGGTAATTTTTTCAAACATACATTCTGAAGCAACTGGTAACTGTTTTTTTTCTTTTACCACATTTGCATGCATCCTTGTACTATTTTCTCTATATGATTAGTTAGACCATGTAACTTATTTCATCTGACAAGTTTGCTTTTTTAATTGAATCAGACATACCAAAAGGGTCTATTTGTGAAAGGGTCTAATTGCAACAGCCCTATTTCAAACAGACCAAAATTCCCAAACAAGCCTTGACTGGCTCACCAAAATGAAAAAAAAAAAGGTTTTTCCTGTTGCAGCCTGTTTGATCACTTCATCTCCTTAACTAAATAGAGACATAATGCAGATCTCCCAACCTCAAGGCTCTTCAACGGGAAAAAAAAGAATAAATAGATAGGAAATTTTCAAAAAGGTATAAAACATCTGGTTCATTTAAAAAACAAAAAGTATCATATGAAAGATCCAAGAACTTTATCAACAATCAAGCCATTATTCATGGATTCAGAAAACCAAAAAAAAAAAAAAAATCTTTAAAAGAAATAAATCTAAATTGGATTTTGCATTGGAATTCGCTTGTTCTTTAAATTATCTTCAATATTCAGTTAAGAGAGTGAAACATTGAGAAATTAAAAAGAGGAGAAGAACACAACCAATGAAAAGATTAATGTCTGTTCCACTATGCAAGCACCAAAATTTGGCACTATGCCTATCAAATTACAAGACATATTGGATCACAGAAATCATTGGATTTACAACAGAAGAGGGATTTGGCTTTTCCTTCTTTTTTTTTTTTTCTATTTTTCTTTATTGTGTATTGTTTCTTCTATCAACTAGTTCTTAAAATGCTTACATTATCAAACATAACCACGTGACTACATACAGAAAAAATTAATCAGATCGTCCAGTTTGTAACTTCACGCAGTCATTTCTGTGATGGCTCCGGTGCTCTTGTAGATGAAGGTTGAGGCCAATTTCTGTACGCCACCAGAACTAAAAATAATAAACTTACCAAACCATAACCCTAGCCAAACAGTCTCCAATGGATGCATGAAACACAGCTTGCTGTTTTCACCTTCTGCAGTGTAGTCAAGCAGCAAGCACAAGTACTTTAATGGTTCCTTGACTGCTTGCTGCTAACATGGTGGGGCTATCACTCTTCCAACATACAGCGCTAATAAAGTACGACCCTGCATCGTCATCTGCATCGTCCACATCAGAAGAACCAAATCTATGCCACGCGGCAGGTTTAGAAATGGCCTGCATACAAATACAAATGTGAGGCCAGAACTGTTTACCGGGTGGTAAGCAGAAATTTTCAACAGAGAATTCTACAAGATGGTTGAAGAGTGTGGCGTAAGATACAACATGGAGTCTGCTTGCTTATTGATAAAGTACCAGAAAAATCTGCTTAAGAGTACATTTGATTCCACTTTGCTAGTAAAAACCCGTAATCAGGCAATTGTTATGAGCATGGTTTTTCTCTGGTGAAAGGCTATCTCGTCTTTATCATGATGTGAGGCATTCTGACAGAGTACTTGCATGATTAACAGAATTCAAAATTGGTGTGGCCCAATAATCAAAACCAGTGGGTTTCACACTTTCACTCCACCACTGATACGTAATTATGATGAGAATAATCCAATGGGCCTAACTGCTAATGGATGGTAAAGTATAAGCCAAAGTCATATGCAACAAAGAAGCTTAGAGACTGATTAGTTTAGGGTTGCTCATGGCCTGGGGCCCCAACCTACATCTTGGGTACATGAGCCGAATTTTTAAATGGGCTGGGCATGGACCTACAAATGCTCAAAGCCCAGCCTGTCCCGACATATTGAGTAAATTGGTTTGGCCTGGCTTTGCACATAGGCTGACTATTAGACCCAATAACTAGAAGGGCCAGCTTGGACAAACTTTGGCCTGGCCCAACCCAGCCCGGTCCATGAACTCCCCTAGTTCAGTTGCTGCCTAAAGTGGTGGATGTGGAGATTAAAGATGTCAATCACTGGAAGGTGGGCCCATGGAATACTGCCTACAAATGAATGCTGTTAATTTGGGCTAAGTATATAATAGCATGTTAAGTTCACTAACCTTGTGGTAGACAAAAACCTCATTTGTTTCACTGCCACAGGCAATATACTCGCTGTTCACTGTAAGACCGACAAAGTTTTTCTCATTTGTATGGCCCTTAAATGTGCGCACCTGATCATACATTACAAAAAACAAAGAAAATAAGAGCCCACCAAAATTCAGGTGACATGCAACCATAGAAAAGGCATTAAGCAAAGCCAGAAACACAGAATCAATCAACTACTCCAGGGCACATGGTAATGTTATGAATGCAACTGGACCAAAACATGATTGAATAGGCCAAGCCCATCAGTTTAATGCTGGACTTATTTATGCTAGGTGGTCCAAAGCTCAGGTCTAAAAGGCCAGAGCCCATTAGGCAAGTAAGCCTGAGTGAGGTTCAACAAGTCAGTCTGGACCAATCTGAGCAGGTCTAGCCTGTCGAACTATGGGCCTCCCTTCGGGCTCAACCTGTGGACCACTAGATACTGAACTAAATTGGTTCACAAGTTAAACAAGTAGTAAAAAATACGAAATTGCAAGTCCCGATGCACGACCACGTCTGAGGCTGTTATCCAATCACCAGACCAATTATGAGAGGAAGCGTAAATCTCCTAGATGGAAAGATTCTTGCCTTCAATTACTGGCCTGAAAATAGAAGGTTCAGAAAACAAACAGCAACAGAATGGGAAGAAGGCCAAATGTTTTTTTTTATTTTTTTATTTGGAAGATAAGTGCGTATATATTCCAAAGAAGAACCAAGATACAAAGAATGAACAAAATATAGGGTAAGTTCTGACACACATGCAGCTCCTAAAATAGGAGTAGACCAGGCAAAGCAAACCCAAGCTAGTGCTATAAGTTAAAGAATCAGACCTGTTTATAATTTATAATATGCTTGGGACCTTGGTGTAAATATCAGGAACCTGAGGGCTTTTTTGTAATTTGAAGAAACTAAAATCTAATGATATGGGAATGGTCGCCTGCCCAAGTAGTTTAGATCATTCCACTGTTTCCCTCTCAAACTCCTCTTCTTTTTTCTTTCTTTTTTTTTTTTTTTCATTTCTTCCTTTGTTTGCACGTTAATAGGTATTGTGTTAAAACCCTAGATCAGGTCTAGGGTTTCAAATATTAGAAAGTATAGTCCTAATTCATTAGGAGAACTAATGGTAGTCAGCAGGATTAGTCTTAATGCATATAGGAAAGACAATAGGAGAAATAATTGTAAAAGGAAACTCGCATTAAACTTGCATTGCATTCCCATAGAAGGTTCATTCTCTCTCATAGAACTAGAAGGGAAGGTTACTATTTTAGGGAATGTTACTATTTCGGGAAACTTACTATTTTCGGAAAGAAGTACTCTACATTAGGATTGTAACTCCTAACTACAATTAAACTCAAGGGCCCAAACCAAGCCTATATAAAGCTATACACCTCCACATGACCAATCACATTCTTTCACACAACTAGAAGCTAAAAGGGGGAAAAAAAGAGAGAAGAAAGAGAAGGGCAATTGGGGCAAGGTGAATTTGGGATTCTAGCACACGTTCTCAACTAGAGACGTGAACTAGAAGGCAATCAAAGGAAAGTAAACAAGCCTGATAAATTGAGGATGCATGATTCTCTTTTGTTTCTAATTCAATTTAAATCTAGAAAACCCTAATTTTAGTATACACATCGAAGTGATGTAATGTATACATGTAAATGATCATACCCTAGACCCTCAAATATGTGGATCGCTTTGGCCGTGAGACACATGGACAAACCACATTGGCCAAATGTGGTTTGGCCACATCATTGGGCCATTGGACCTATGCGCTTTAGGGTTCCTTGTTGCATGTGTACTTAGGGTTTTCATGTTTTTCAATGTTAGATGTTTTTGTAACGACCCGGACCCACTGCCCAAATGATATTGTCCGCTTTGGCTCATGGGACTCCAACCCAATCTTGCCGCACGGTTTTAAAAGGCCTCATGTGGGGTTAAGGCCAGGTTGGACATTATAAGCCCATGGTTATGACATGGATATTTCCGATGCGAGACTTGGACAAAGCCTCACGGTACTAACACCCTTACCCCTGCGGATTACCCTTTCTTGGCTCAAAGGATCACTTGACCTGGTCTTGCCTCGAGGGATGACCCAGGCGGATTGGGGTCTCACAGTTTTCATGTTATTCGTTGTTAGTTAATTAGAGTTTCAGATTTGATCAACAGTTGGTAGTGTTTTTAGGTTGATGCATCCTTGTGTTTATGTGTTACATGTGAGATACACTTCAAAATCAACACGACGTGATTTGAGAAACCCAAATTCCCAGAATATGCTAGGATTTGGGTGAGTGATATAGGGCTTGGCCGTGGACCTCCATGGGGAGATCCATGTTGGCAGAACCTTATCAGTATTTGATTTGGGTCTTGTGACCCTAGGACATCATTTGATGTTTAATTTTGAGATATTCCTACATGTAGACATCCTAGGGTCTGTTAGATTTGGTTATTTGGCCTTGTATTTTGGGATTTAGACTTGATTAAGGGTGTGTAAATCTGATTCCAGCAGTTTGTGATCATTAGGATTTGGTATTCACCCATGAATTACTGATTTGCATGCGCAGGATGATGCAGAACCAAAGGATAAGATGTCATAATGATTCTAAACACCTAATACCTTAAGAAAGTGTCAAATTGGATTGGTCAAGACTTAATTTGGAGATTCATATGGTCTTCCAACATAATATTGGGCAATCATGTTGTTTTTAGCATTTTATGAGATCGTAGGGTTTGCGTGTACGTGTTCCTTATATGTGAATGATAATTCTAAACCTAGGGTTGTGTATTTGTATCCTATATTTACTTCATAATTTGACTATTTCCCTAGCATGCTTGTTTAGGAACTCTCACCTTACATGTTGTAAATTGTCTTAATGTAAAATCTAGAATTCTATCCTAACATTGAGGGAATTACTTGTTTAAACCTGTAGAATTTGTCTAATAAACCCCAGATTTGGTGTGGATAGTGATTCTATCTGATTTTAGGGATAATTGGAAAAATTGGGTATTTGAATAGGGGCAAGTTTAATTTGGATGGCGCTTCTAGAGGCAAGCAAGGGCCAGCAGGAATCAGTGGTGTGCTTCGGCAATTCTAAAGGTGAAGTATTGTTGATGTTCTCAAAACCTATTAGTATACAAGATTTGAATGAAGTGGAGATTTTGGCCATTTTGGAAGCCCTTCGTATTAATTTGGGTTATTTTCAAGAAAAGCTAATTGTGGAAAGTGAATCTTCTAGTGCGGAGGGTTGGGTTTTCCCAAAGTGGGTCCAAAGCCTTGAAAGTTCCAGTTTTAATTCAACAAGATTAAGGAGATATCTTTGCACTTGGATGTTGCCTTTCATCATGAGATTAGATCCGCGAATAGTATGGCAGGCACTTTAGCTAAGCAAGGGATTTATAGTTCTTCTCCTTGTTGTAATTTTCGTGATGTTGTATAGGAATTTCCAGCAGACAGCAAGCGTGAGGTCCACTTTTCGAGGGTCAAACGGTGTGGAAGTTTGGTGATGTATGGTTCAATGGATTCGTCTCATCCAGTACTACTAGATCCATACATAAATCATCAACAAATGGAATTGTTATAAGCGACGCAAAGTTACCGATAACAATTGCCTAATGCAGTAAATTCTATATTTAGTTCCTAACTTGTTGTCTAGAAAGTACAAACTAGCAGATTGGATGTAATGTTTCCAATTAATTCTAAGGTACTAATTGAGTCACAATGGGTTGAAACTAGACACTCAAACAGCTTGTTTAGGAATTTGGTGATATTACTTGTTATTCTCAATTTATATATGTGACTTGTGGGTTTTTCCTTGTGTCTTGGAGTAGTTTTCCATTCCATTTGAGTATTTGCTATTGTCTATTGTTTATGTTTTGTCGGAAACCTTTGACTCTTTGATGAGTCGGCACCACGAAGCTATTGTTAACAACCTAGTATTGACAGGACGCCGCTGTGTGGCTGTCATAACTCGGAACCTGGGGCCCGTTGAATTCCGATTCGTGACTTAAAAATGTATCACAATCACCATCATAAATCAAATAAATAATTCAGATTCAAGGGCGTAAATAAATAAATCTTGATATTAGAAAAAATAATAATAATACAGGAAAAGACAAAACATTTATTGTTCACAATAACAAAAACTAATATATCTAGTTCTTCTACTTGTCATGCTACAAAATCTTTATTGTTCACAATAACTAAAACATTATATATCTAGTTCTTCTACTTCACGTGCTATCTTTCGCCCTCACAATGTGCATGCCAAATGGCTATATCATCCTAATCATAGTTACCTAGTTCGCAGTTCGATCAGTTCGCATCCGAATTCGTAGTTTGTAGTTCGACACTTATCTTGATTCGAAAATTCGATGGGGAAGGTTCATTTAGTTCATTCGCTGATTCGATTAATTCGTAGTTCAAATTCGACAAGTTCGGTATAATAATTTGAATTAATATAATTATGGTACCTTTGAACTTCATTTTTACTTGGATATTCATCAGTAGAAAATTTATTTAATCTAACCTTGAATCCAACGGTAGGGCCTATCTTAAAAATCTAAACCACTGAGAATTAACATCAGCCTTCACATTGGTTCCGAGAAAAATTTACTTTAATCAAGTTTGGCTCTACTTCAAAATTATCACATCTAAACTAATTAGATTTCATTCCTTTGCATCGTTA
The DNA here is from genome assembly GCA_012931725.1 of Litsea cubeba. Lineage (NCBI taxonomy): Eukaryota > Viridiplantae > Streptophyta > Magnoliopsida > Laurales > Lauraceae > Litsea > Litsea cubeba. The sequence goes on along the minus strand of CM022946.1, from coordinate 82,619,306 downwards.
ATTTATAATGTATTTGATCAATGTGAGTGCTGCACTGATTTAGATTGGGGTAAAACTTTTTCCAACATCCATGAATGTTGATGTATCAATTTTTTACAGTGTGGATTGAAAACAAAGGACCCCAATCATGAATTTTATATATATAGCATAGACTACTTATTTAGGTCATAACTGAGGATCTAGACTCTAGCCTACTTCTTGCAAGATATCTATCGTGGATATGGATGACAGCTAAGAGAGAAAAGAGGGTAAGGAGAAACATCTTTTTTTTCCGTACTGTATGGGTGAGAGGGGGATAGGGGTAAAAAACCATAAACTTTCTTTTTACTCTTTTCTCTTCTTCGAACGGTGAGAAAAAGCAATGAAAGTCATCTTCCTCAATGAGATTCCTGCAACTGAAAACGTATGCTCAAACAATAAGAGAGTGAGACAGAGTTTGAGAGCAGTAGGTAAGAGACAGAGTCTGAGAGCAGTAGCTAAGCCTTTATCTTTTCTAGTTTTTCACTAAGCCTTTATCTTTTCTAGTTATTCACTCTAATCAACCTTCGGATTTTCAATTTTTTCTGCACTGAACTGTTTTGAATTGGGCATTTTCTTATGGACGAACTACAGCGAATCGATCTGTGAATTATTCGATTTGAACCATTCAAAGTTTGAGGCCTGAACCACCGAATCAGGTAAAACTATGATCCTGATCATCACAAGTCCATTCTCTAGGTTTTGATTGCCTACGATTGGGGCAAAAATACACAAATCAGTAATACTCAGTCTACATGTAGATTTGTAGGCAATAATAAAATAAAAGAAATATTCATCATAGCATGTAACACCGATGAGGTTTATTTGTTAAATCTGGTAAGGTTTCTAATTCTAACCTTTGGACCACCACCTAACCACCGTACGCACATGCTTTCAAAATCATACATATCATGGATGCCTCAAATAAGCAATAAGGGGGCTGACCTATAGTCAATCGAACAACTGACCTATAGTAAGGTGATTAACATAACTGACCTGAGAGTTAAGGAATAACACGAGTCAGGGAATAACGGATCTAACCTATGAGTCGGAATAACAGATGTGACCTATGAGTCAGGGAATAACACTTATGTCATGGCCCTGTATGTGCTAGTGGTGTAGGGATGTCCAATGGGTCAGTCCAATTTAATCCAATTATGCCATGTTACTTCATTCTTAGAGTCCACATAAACATAGCTTAAATGAGTACACATAAACATAGCTTAAATAGAACTTCTCATTGCTCTCAACCGTTATAACGAGGTCGCTTGAAATCAGCCCTTTACACGAATCTTGGGTTTAACACGCCCCATTCCGTTTCATTATTAGTACCCGATCTTGTAAAAGCAATTGTATAACTAGGCGCTTCCACAGACGACCAAAAGTCAACTTATAATAATAATATGCGATAGGTAACATGTGAAACAATTACAATCCATTAACCATCTTAGAATCATGTAATATTGCATTCACAAATAACACAATAGAATCACCAGTTAGGAAATTCATAGAAATTACATCATATGCAAATAGAAACATGTACAACCAAATATGAACATGCAATTCAATTCTAAAAACTGTTATTGTAGCAAATCACTATAGCGAGCACTGTAGCATGAATAGTGACTACTGACTACTATTGTTTAATTTACACTCAAAACACAGTAAACCCTATAATTCCTACAATAGTAAGGGCATTAATTTAGTAGGAAAAAAGAGTAGATTTTGGCTACCAAACTGAAATATTTTGGTGATTCGGAATTTCGGAGTTACATTTTTGAAACATATAAATGTGTGTATATATAAAATAGAAAACATATATCAGAATTAAATGTGGATAGGACCCATGTAATTATTAGTGGAACATTTAAATTATCTTAATTCAAGGTTCAAATGTGGCTAGCCATGCAATAATTAGTGGGACATTTAATTTATTTCAATTTGAGCCTCATATGTGGCTAGGGGCCCATGTAATTATTAGTGACACATTTAATTTATTTCAATTTATGGATCAAATGTGAGTAGTGCCCATGTAATTATTAGTGGGGCATTTAATTTATTTCAATTTATGGCTCAAATATGGCTAAGGCCCATGTAATTATTAGTGAGATGTGTAATTTTATCTCAAATTAGGGCAAATATGAATAAGGCCCATTTATTTTTTATTAAGAACGGATTGGATTTACAATAAGATGGCCCCCACCGTATGTCCAGCAATTTGACGAGAATATTACAAGAGGCGAAAGGGATATTTTGACCCTTTTTTCTTTTGAGTTTCGCCCCGAATCCCATACATGGAAAGATTTGGAGAAACGAAAAGCAGAAAAGAAGAAAGATGGGGAAGAGAGAGAGGAGAAATAAGAGGAAGACGGAGGAAGAGGAGAAAGAAGTTTGCAGCGCCTGATCTTCCAGGGCAACGAGCGAGGGCTCGATTTCACATCAGGTACGCTCGATTCCCCTCATCTCTCTCTCTCTCTCCAACTTTTCTTCTCCCGATCGTCTTCCTCCTTTTTTTCTTTCTTGTTTTTTTTCCTTCTCAGCTGAATGAAACTGGTGCATGATCGATTTTTTTTTTATTTTAAAAAAAAATTCAGCCGAACAAGACCAGATTGGACTTTTTTGGCAGAAATATTTGATTTTGGACCAAATTGGACAAACAGCTCCGAATTTATGAACGAAACCTTTTAGGGGTTTATTCAGTTCGCTTTTGCGAATATTTCAGAAAATTCATCTGAAATGAAACGAATTTCGTAACTGTGTTCTAAACACATAAAAGGAAAAGTCATATACACATGTAGATTTAGACGTCTACTCACAGGAAACGGTGGCTTTAGCAATATGAGGGAGGCTTAAGGACATTAACCAATGCTCTAATTGTTGCTTCTTCTCTTCCCCTTCCAGTTCTCTTCAAATCTCTTCTAATTCTCTCTAGGGTTCTAGTTGATAGGAATGCTGAAAGAAGGGAGAGGTTGTGTAATATCCTGAGTACTTGGGCCTAGGATTGGTCTGGCCCAGGTAGCATTTTAATTATAGCTTGGCCCAAGTTGTAATGATATTGAGCCCAAGTTATAATGCAAATAGAAGTCTAGACTTTTAGTATGACTTAGAAAGTATCCCACGTGAGAGAGAATTGGGAAAGAAGAGAGTTGTAAAACAACTCTAGAAGGAAAGTTTGAAAGTGATTGGAATTCCCATCTCTCCCTTTATATATGAGAACCAACGACCCTTTGTGATATTCTATTCATTGGAGAAAGTCTGAGAATCTTGTGGATTGCAAATTAGGAGAAGAAGGAGAAAGCGGTTGATGTCAAGTTCGAGTTCGAAGGAAACAATTGTGTATAAGAGGTGAGTGGATCTTCCTAAATACCTTGATGTTTTAATTAGAAGATTGATGTTGGTGCATGAATCTGTTGAATTGAAATTCTGTAGTACAGTAATGGTTCCTGTATCTATGGGTTACACTCAAACTCTTGGTTTGGGGTCTGATATCATCTCGACTGTGAAGAGTATAATGCTAGAGATTTGATAACTCTTGTTTCTCCTTGAATTGTTGAATTTTGTGCAAATATACAGAACCAGAGGCCTGTCGACAATGATACAGAGTGATATAAAGGAGTTGTGGGACCCATCTATTGATCTGATTAGTGATCAAGACCCCACATCTGTGAGAGGAGTGGTGGTCGACCACTGTGTAGATGAGCATCTAAGATTTGAATCAGTGGAACCCACTGATCAATGTGTTCCAAAGACTTCAGGCGTGAGTTGAAGACAAATCAGCAGATTGTCGTTTCTGACTTGTGGACCCCACGATGTGGTTTGATTTGGAATCGGAACCCCACATCCTAAAGGGGACACATGGTCGACCCTTGTGCATTTGATCATCTGGAAGTTGGACCAGTGGGACCCACTATCCAGGGGATTCAAGAAATCTCAGGCGTCTTTTATTGTGGAAATTGTTTTGGGTTTGTGGACCCCAGTACATGATCAAATAGTGGATCAGACCCACTGGCAGTGTGCATTAGTCTTGGGCGACACATACCTAGATGGCTGATCTTGATTACATCTAGTGGGACCCACTGGATTGTACATCAAGAAATTAGAGGCGTGAAACAGTTATGTTCATAGGCTCTGTATATGTAACTGTGGCCTGAGTGGAATTTATAAAGGACAACCTAGACTTTATATGTGTTGAAAATTAATCTTCTTACTGAGATTAATCAAGGCCCTATGTAGATTAGGATTAATTATGTAGACTGTGATCAATTACATGATTATGATTAATTACGTAGATTATGATAAATTACATGATTATGATTAATTATGTAGACTGTGATCAATTACATGATTAGGATTAATTATGTAGATTGTGAATAATTACATGATTATGATTAATTATGTAGATTGTGATTAATCATACGGACAGTAATTAATTAATGCTGAATATGGGATACCCCTATACCAATCAATGCCAATTATGTTTAGATGGGGGCAATGATCAATCTGAATGGTGTTAGGGTTGGGTCCACACTGCTATGCATGAGTATTTATTTCTATTAATTGCTGTTTATGTTTATAGTTGATATATAATTATGAGATACAATGTATTTGGGTTTCATATGTTGGACTGGTGTCCGGATGATGAATGGCTTCGGGCCATGATGGCCGGTATAGCGGCGGGTCCTTAATGGACGTGATGAGCCACTTTGATGGCTGGTCCTTAGTGGACGTGTCTGATGAGACAGGGTCATGGTGACCGGTATACATGTATACGATGAGGCCTTTGAGGCGTGGTGTTGTGCATGGGCACGGATTGTGTGTGAAAGAATCTAAATAATACTTGATTATTGATTTAGACTTGTTAAATCATGTGATGTTATATTTATATGATTTGTGTAATTTAGGAATATTCATTCACCAGTAGTACTGATGTTGTGTTACCCCCTTCAGGTAATCAAGCTGCGGGCGGGACAGAGCGGAACGATGATCAGCACGTGAATTTCAATATGCGTGGCTAACAAGAGTGCACGAGAAAAGATAATTTAGTAGATAAAGGGATTAGCCTGGTTTAGGGATATTAATTGATGTTTTAGTACATTATTGATGCAGACCGAACATAGTAAAGTTTGAGAACTATTTGATTAAATGAAATTATTATTTGATTTTAAATGCCAAATGCTTATGTGAATTATTTGACTAATGTTTGGTAAATATTACCAAAGTTATCACGATCCAGAGATCTGACAGGGCCCCAGGATTTGGGTCGTGACAGGTTGTGTTGGAGGCTTCTCTAGTGGAGACATGTATTTATAATTTGGGGCTACCTATCCACTTTCCTAATTCAAACTCTAGTAAGAAAGTCTTCTTTCCAATTTGTATTAAGAGTCCTTTTAGGCAACAAGGTTGAATTTTTAATTCTCATAGAATACATAAGCAGTCCTCCTTCCTATTTTAAGTCAACTACCTCTTTCGAATTCATGGTGCTTTCTCATAATGAGAATACAATTCCTATTAAATCACTTCTCATGGTCCCACTAATATCTCTCAATTTCCAAATTAGAAGTCCACCAATAAAATAAAAATTATTTAATATGCAAAGGGTCCCACCAATAATTCTAAATGACTCGTTCCTTTTATCTTAAAATCAATGGCCCCTAAAAAGCCAAGGATATATTAAAAAAAAAAAAAATCTATACTACACAAAAGGGGTCCCACATACATATATGCATGTATATAAGAAAGCATCATTCAGCAAATAAAATATATAATTATTCAAAACAAATCATAAATACGAAACATCAAGGAAATTAAACATATAAAATATTATGTAAAGTAATAGCCCCTATAACAGGGTCAGGGGTATCACAGTGGGGGCCTTTGCATCTATTTATACTAGCTGCAATTTAGTCTTGTTAAAGTGATTATGATTACTCAGTACCAATTTGACATATCTTGATGGACATACATTCTGATGTAGTACGGAAGGCTCTGGGCCCACATGATGGACCCAACCATCCAACCCAGTCCATTGGGTTCAGCCCACAGGCCCAAGTGGCTGAGAAGCTACTGTGGCATATACTTTTAAGTTTATTTAATTAGGATTGTTTCTTGTTTTATTGTTGTAGGATTAGTAGCTTTCTATTTTAGAGTCCTTATTACATTATAAATAGAGAAGCCCTCCATTGTAATAGACATGCTTATTATCAATTAATCTTTTGAGTTATGAGAGTTTTCTCTTCAATTATGGTGTTTTCTCCTCTTGTGAGGTTGCCCTAGTGGCTGGAATCAATCTTTGGATTCGATCAATCCTTCGGGAGATTGATCTATTGTTCGATTGCGGATCTTGGTTGCGTCACATTCCTATGAGGAATTCTTGGGTACCATTTTTATTCCCACCATAAAAGAAATAAGGAGGGTTATAATATCCACGGCACGTTGCTGGCATCATAGTGGGCTAGAAACATCACTCATTTAGCTCATGTGGATTTCCATTTTGTTTAGTAGTTTGTTATTTTTTCTATCATGTAATGTTGAATCTTGTTTATTAAGCAATTCTGATCTTGCACTAATCTCGCATTGTATATCCATAAGATCATTACCTATCTATAGTTTCATTTATGATTGTATGGGATATTTTAAAGGCCTGCTTACTTGATCATCACCTATCTATAGTTTCATTTATGATTGTATGGGATATTTTAAAGGCTTGCTTACTTGCTAGGTTTTCGAAAACCCAATCTTTGGCACTTTACAGGTGAGGAGGTAGTTAACAATCCTGAGGGGATCACATGAGTGGAGTGAGGATCACATAATTTAGATAAGTCAAAGAATGCTTCACAAGAACATTAAATTTTGCTCCAGTTTTATTTAAAGTTGAAGGATTGTAATAAGACCCTAGAAAGTTATGGTTTTGATTTAGTTTATAATTGATCAGACTATTGAAGCTGATGAATAAATTAGGAGTTATTACTTGTGCTCTGTTATGAAATGTTTGATGTTTTGGAAAACATTCCACTGTAATTTGATTTGACCTAATATCACAAATTAAAAAAAGTTACATTTGCGGCATGAAAGACGGACTTCTACTGAAGTCCAGGTTTCAGGTAGTGACATTTACTTGTGAAAATGATGCTTCCAACAAAACATGGTATTGAGTTTAACGTGTAAATTTTACAACTGTAAAATCCCAATATGCAAATTTCACATGTAAATCCATTTTCAGATCCCACGCATAAAAGACAGACGACCCCAAAGAACAAGTGTATTTATGTGCGCCTGTCTAGCAACTGAAAATATAGGATAATCTAAAACTAGCATAATGACACATACTGCGCAGTTCTCATTCACGTCCCACAAACGCAATGTGCTGTCTGTCGATGCGGAAGCAAGCTCTCTGGTTGACAAGAATTTCACATATGAAACTGCTTTCCGGTGCCCACTGAAAACATGCACAGGGGCACTGACGTTTCTCAAGTCATAATAGTGGATGTGATGATCAGCAGAACCCACCTACAAGATGGTATGTTTTAAATCAAGCTCAACAGAATAAAGAAGGTGCACGACACACTACTAAGGCTGTCAATTTAGGTCAAACAATGACCCATCAGACCTGTTCCAATATCAGTAAGGGTTAAAACCATGCTTGGGGTTCATCAGGTCAACCTGATGGTCTGATTCAACCCATATATGGCCCTACTATGTGTGCTTGGTATGGAAAGGGGATTTTCAGGTTGACTGATAACCCTGAAGACCCGGTCCAACCTTAATCAGCATTTGGACCAAAATTTGGGGTTAACCAGGCTGAATGTAAATCCAGGCCGTGATATCCAACTAAAACTTAGATTGTACCGGATACACCCAGAACTGACCCATCTACAGGCTAATAAAACACAGAAATGGATGGAAACTTACAGCCACATAAATACTTGATCCTGGATTATACTTGACACAACAAATATTCGCCTTCATGTCAATGTTGAGCACACTGGCTTCTTGTTTCGTGCACCATACTTTGACCTGATTGATACAGATGCAACATATAACCATTACTCAATTCTAAGATAACAAACCAAAGGAAGGCATGCACCTTGGTTCCAAACAAGGTTGGATAGATACATTCAGATTATAAGATAAACAAACCAAAAATAAAAATGCAACTCGGGTCCAAAGTAGGTTGGATGGATACATTCAGAACCAGACAGTCCAGAAGTACCGACACAACACTTGTGCCTTTCTTGTTTGGTTTCACACAAACTTTAAACTCTTTTAACTAGAAGTTTTCTGCTCCACTCTTTCCATTGGAGAATTTTAGTTGCAAAAAACGACATCACAATTTTACGCTGCTATTGTACCCATTACAAAACGTTTAATTTGTGTCATACAAAAATACTATCTTCCTAAAGTACATGCTTAAGTGAGTCTTCCAGGTAATTATCCCATGGTAACTGCATCTTTCATACAAGGACATTTAGACAAGTTGCAAACTTGTCTAAATGGTAAAGAAACATGATGACAAGTAAAGATGGGAAGAAAATAAGAAATTCAGTTTCAATTCTACCTCCAACCTCAAAAGACGGACTTTCCTAATACTTTCTAGTTCTATCCAGATACGGCACTGATCCAAATAGAAACTTTTTAATCTTTCTTTAAAATATATTAAATTAGGCTAGTAATCCCTAGATCTAATGTTCACCTAGAATACTTTAGAGATAAGGTTACCTTGCAATCATCACTACCAGACACAAGCATTGTCGGATCTGTGCGTGAAAAGTCAACACTCCACGCTCGTTTTTCGTGCTCTTCATATTCCATTACACTCTGAAATATTAGAAAAGCATACATAATTTGTTGGTTCCTTCAAATAGATAAAAATAAATAAATAGAATCCACTGCACTAGAGAAAGCAAAAGAATACTGAAATTTATAAATCCTTATTACCTGCTGAGTGGTTACATCCCAAACAGTCACTATTCCTTCATAATCACTACTTGCTATATGGTTCTTGGTATATTTGTTCCAACTCAAGCAACTAAGTTTAGATCGTGTGGACATCTCTACAACTGGGCAGTGCACATCTGCAGGTTCATTTACAACCTGAAAAGAACTCAAATAGGCTTAAGACTGGCACCTGCCTGAAGAAGATGGAAATTATATACTTATAATCAGGACATGCAATGCCTGATAATTCATTCCATACAAGCGCCAATGATGTATGGAACAAATCCGTTAGAATGTAGATCCATCCTACAAGGTGATAGATACCCAAAAATATTCATGATTAGAAGATCCCACACATCCATCAGTCAGTAAAAAATGGACTGTTTGGAAGAAATAATCAGCAATGGTTTGGAAAATAACAAAGCTTCAATGGCTAGGATCCACAAATAAGCAGCACAATTTGGGACATCCTCATCCACATTGACACTCATACGTTTGCAGCAGTCTGGATATCATAACATGGCACCACCTGAATGGAATGGTCCACCATAAAACAATATGGGTTCTATGTTCATCCAGATCCAGAAGTAAAAAAACCTATGAAGTGGCAAATAGTTGATATCTTACTGTCGAGAACTCAAAGACTTTAATGCGCCTAGAAACTCCAGCAGTGGCAAATAGTTCATCATCACGATCAAATTCAATGCTGTATTAAATAATGGTTGTCAAAACAATTATCAGTAAATTTAGTTATTATAGAAGCAAAAGAACAAAAAGATATGAAGGCAGAAGCTAAAGGGAGGACATCCTCACATATACCATAAAATCCTCAGTTAATTTATGCACTTTAATTTGAATTATTTATTTAATTTGTGATGGTGATTGTGATATATTTTTAAGTCTCAATTTGGAATTCGAAGGGCACCAGGTTTCAGGACGTGCCATTTATAGCCATTCGTGTATTTAGACCCAACCGGTGTGCAAGAAGGCCATCAAGACGTACCATATAATATAAACAAGCAAGATTGTAGCTAGAAAATATGTAACTAGGCCAAAAGCCTCTACATAAGTGTTGTTACCCTAAGTACACAAAATCCCTGTAATACCCCTGAACTTCAAAAGGTGTTAGGAATTTTGTGTTTATTCTAAATTAATGTTTTGCTTTTGAATTTGAATTTGTTAGTTGGGGCCCCATTTATTTATGATATATGAGACCCATTGGTTATGTGGATTTAATTACCAAAGGTGGGTGGGTCCAAATTTTTTATTTTCTAAAATATTATAAGTTCTATTAGGACCTAATTTTTTAAGTTCTTAGAAATTGTGGGGTCTTGTTCATTGCTTAGAAGGCTTAAGTTGTTAGAATTCAGTGTAAGTTGGAGGGACCCATGAGTTAACCTAAGAGGCCTTTTAGTAACAAGAGGTGGGACCCCATCTTTCTTGTAGTCGGAGTGCTCAACACCCATATAAGTCTAAGATGAACCTGCACATACCTGATTAGGTGATCTATAGAATTGGGAAGTGGAGTTTCACTCCAACCGCAAGTCGATGGGAGAAAGGAGATCCCAGGTCTTATATACATGAGAAAACTCATCGCACAACCTACCTTCTCTCTCTTTCTTCCTGCTTCCACTTACATACCTCTAGAAACCCTAATTCTAAGGAGAGCTTAGGAGAAGAAGAGACAACCAGTAGTAAAGAGCACTTTCCCCATTCATAGAGAGCCTTCATAGCATAATCAAAGGTAAGTAGATTCTCGGAAATCTATTTGTGCGCGTAATTCTAACTGATGTTTCCTTAAATTAGTATCCCCACGTCTCGAAGTAATGGTATATGATGTCAATTACTGTTTGTAAATCTGATTGGGTGTCTGGGACTGAATTTATTCTAACAGTTGAAGTTACTGTAGCAGTTCATCACTGTCCACATGCCATTGTGCTTAAGAAGTTGGAAATCCATATCTCTGGCCTAGAAATTCATACCAATGCATTCCACATTGTTAGAAGTACTGTTAGGATGCAATTGCTACTCAAAGTACCCAAAATCTATTAAGAAATCATGACAGAAATTGGGAATTTCAGATTCCAAACTGTCTTGGAATGGTTTCACGCTTTCTACTATGGGGTCCACATGCTTGATAAGAGATCAGGTCCGACCATATGAAGGACCACACTTGGGCGACCCTTGTGGTTCAGTCCCTTTTTGGGTCAGGCACAGTTGGGCCCACAGATTTGTCGGTGAGAAAAACCACTCACGTGACGAAGGATTGCTGTCAGCTGGAGGTTCCCTTGGGCTTAGAATTCTGGAAATTTGGAAAAAAGGACTGTTACTGATTATTTTATATTGGTAAATGGGTTGGAGATAATCATTAAATCCTACTTGTTAAAAATTGTAAATAAACCCCTGTTGCCTTTGGTATGTACAGCTGAACTTCTTTGGGACTCATTCAATTAGTTCAAATTGTCAATAAATTACAAATAAGGGCCTGATTGTTCATGGTTATTAGTTGTTTCTCTTAACTCTTGACTGCATATGTGATGAGTAGGCTTAGTTCTTGGCGCAGCCCTGGATCCAAGATCGAAATAGATCAATCTTCAATGGGATTGATCGATTCTTGGATTCAGCAAACTTAGATCACAATAATGGGAAACACCATATTGAAGAGAAACTCAGAAAAATTCTTGATTAATTGCAATAAGCATGTCTTACAATTAAGAGTTGATCTTCTTCTATAGTTTAGTAGACTTGATCCCTAAGCAACAAAACTTTCTATATTTGAATAATCTTAATTAAACTAGATAACTCGCTAATATTTTTTTTATAACAATAAAATCTTATTTCACCAAACCCAAAAGGGGACAAAACACAGCGACTAATATTAATCCTCATCAAATAATAATTAAAAATAGGGATATAATTAGAAGTCCACAGTAGCTCTTAGTCCAATTGGCCCCTGCAGGCTGAACTCAATGGATCGGGTTGACCAATTGGGTCAATGGGCTGGCCCAGTTTTCTTCTTGGACCTGGGCGTTGTCCATACTGCATCAGTTCTCTTAACCCCAACATGAACAGTAGAGACTACATGATTGGAAACATTATACACTGATAAATCTGAATTCATAATTATAATATTCAATTACGATACTATTTATGACCATTGGACGCTGCCTAGGTCCTTAGCACATACCAAGGCCGTGATATAAGGTTTATTCCCCGACTAACAGATGATGCAGTGCGTGAAAGGGAGAATAGCCAACGGGCTAATCTCCAAGCCAAAGGACTTAGGGTAGGATGTCTAGGTCTCACACCAAAGAGAAGAAGCAACTCATGATGGGAAAAATCAACTTTCATTCAATTGTAATATGTCCCAAATAGAAGGGATTACATCTCTTACATAGTTTCAGCCTAAGCTCTAACTTGGAAAACAAGTCATAATTTTTTTTTTTTAAGTTTAGAAAACAAGTCATAATCAAATTAGAAACTATATAATTACTACTAAATCATAGCAATTACTAAGATCTAAGAAAGCTACTAGAATGTAGACAATTGGAAATTGTCGTTGGGGAATCCCTCACTACTGGGCCTTGTGGGACTTGGGCCTTCTGGTATATACCTTTAGGCGAGGCCCAATAGTCTGTCCTGCAACAGCTCTCCCCGGCTTGGAGAAACTCGACTCCGGTGAGTTATCAGCTTGGCACCTCTCGTACAAATCCAGATTGAGTCTCTGAAAGTTTGTAGCAGTGATCCATGTAGACTCAGAAAAAGGTCTTCCTTTCCACTTGACCAAGAACTTGTGAAAGCCGCCATTCTTTGTTGATACCAGATGATCATCAAAGACATCTTCAACTTCTTCGCGGCCAGGTGGAACCATGGGAAGCCTAATATCTTGTTCTTCAAATGATTCATCTTGATAATGCCCATGATAAATTGTGAGATCTTTGACATTAAATGTGGAACTGATATTCATCTCTGGCGGAAGATCGAGCACATAAGTATTGGAGCTAATTTTCTTCAGAATCTTGAACGGACCTACAATTCTTGGGTGTAGTTTCTTGTAAGTACCTGTGGGGAACCGTTCAGGCTTCATTTTCACCATGACCATATCTCTTTGATGCATCTTTGAGTGTCCCCATGCTGTTTATAGTTTTCATTACTTTAGGCAACTTGTTTGCGAACCTCATCATGAACGTCCTTCATGTGCCCGTGTGAATCATTCAGCTTCTTGGCTAAGCCTTGATTCAACTGGAAAAGGACTTAGATCAATAGGAAGACGTGGCTTGACTCCTGTGACAACTTCAAATAGCGATCTTCCCGTTGTTCTGTTTACGGAGTTATTGTAGGGAAACTCTGCCATGGGAAAAATAAGATCCCATGAAGAGACGTGTTCTGTTTACAGAGTTATTGTAGGCAAACTCTACCATGGGCAAAATAAGATCCCATGAAGCGATGTGGTCTCCGACGAGACATCAAAGAAGATTCCCCAAGCTTCGGCTGACGGCCTCAGTTTGGCCATCGGTTTGAGGATGGTAGGCACTTGAATATAAACTTAGTCATCATGTGACATAAAGTCTTCGAGAAAAAGCTCATGAATTTAGTATCTCTGTCAGACACTATAGTCTTTGGAAGACCATGCAAACGAACAATCTCCTTGAATTAAAAAGTGGCATTCTTCCCTGCATCTGTTGTGTTAGGACATGGATTAAAGTGTGCCATCCTAGAAAACCTACCCACCACAACATAAATAGAGGCCAGCTTCCATGTTGTTTTTGGTAAGCCTAGGACAAAATCCATGCTTTGATCTTGCCCAGGCTAATGTGGAATAGGAAGGTGCTGATATAATCCGGTGTTCTTTTTGTGACCCTTTGCAAGCTGGCATACTTTGCATAGTTCACAAATTTTGGCAACATGTGTCTTAAGGTGGGGCCAAAAGAAGCGATTTTTCACAATTGCTAATGTTTTGTCACGCTCTAGATGTCCACTACAGCCACCTCCATGTAACTCTCGCAGGACATGCTCGCGGCTAGACGTACCTGGTAAGCACAACTGAATCCCACGAAAAAGATAGCCATCATGTATGGTAAATTTTGGATGGTTAGAAAACTCACCAACGAGAAGATCTTTGTAAATGTGTCCAAAGTCATGATCATCGGGATATTCTTTGCGAATTTCTTCAAAACCTGTTACTATGACAGAAATTGTCATGAGAATGTGAGAACGACGACTTAAGGCATCTGCCACCTTATTTTTTGTGCTGGACTTATCACGCAAAACAAAAGTGAATTCCTGCATATGCATGTTAAGTAGTTGTTTGTGCAGTTTCCTATCACCAATTGGTTTTGGGATTACTGGCTAGCAACTTTGACATGGTATCAGAGCCTGAGGTCTCGAGTTCGAAACCACGCAAGGCAGAAATGCCCCATGCCGCGTTGTGCGTTTGTGCGGGCGCAAAATGCGCAGGGCAAAAGGGCCCCATGCCGCGTTATAGTTTTGTGCGGGCGTGTGCTTCGGATCCGGGCGGTGTCCCGCCCGAGAGGGGGTGTTAAGTAGTTGTTTGTGCAGTTTCCTATCACCAATTGGTTTTGGGATTACTGGCTAGCAACTTTGACAATGCACTCCATTTGACACAATTGGAGGTCATTATCTTTTGTGAGTTCATATTTTGCAAAGCTTCATGATCGGAAAGCTTGTACTACTGCATAAAATTCTAGGTCATATGGCGAATATTTCTTGTGGGAGTCATTCAACTTTTCACTAAAGTAGGCAACTAGATGTCCATCCTGACTTAAAACGCCGCCAATACCTACTTTCAAAGCATCACAACTGACTTCAAAGACCTTGTCAAAGTCTGGAAGTTTCAAAATAGGAGCTTCAGTCATTTTTTGCTCGATCTGTTCAAATGCCCGAGTGGCTGCCTTGGTCCAATTGAAGTCTCCCTTCTTTATGCAATCAGTTATAGAAGTCATAATCAAAGTTAAGAAATTCGGTTCGTTTCGTCCGAATTTTCCGAATAATTTCAGTTCAGTGTCTCCACCGAACCGAATACCCCTCCTAGAGACTTCATTCCAAATTTCGGAGAGCTTCAGCCGAATTTCACAAGAGTCCTGCTATTGGCACACAAAATTTATCTTTTCCCACACAATTCCTCTCCACACACATTACTAAAATTTAAAAATGAATGTATTTCTTTCCACACACATCAAAAGTTCCTAAACTGCCCTTATATTCATTCCCCTCTTTTTTCTTCCCACACACATCTTCTTCTTGTTCTTCCCACACACAAACCAAAAGGGACTTCCACTCCACCGACTGGATCATCATTTTCCGGCGATTCTCCGGCGTGCCACCGGCGTTCCTATTCCTCTAGACATCCTTCTCTTCCAAAGGTAAATGGATCCTTCCAACATTACCATTTCTTCTTCTTTCCTATCTATTCTTTACCATTTTTTTCCATCTTAGATTACTTATTTTTCCATGAAAACTTGTTATTAGGATAGATTTTCATTCAATGTAAGTTTTGACAAACAATGTTACTGTTTTCTAATAGTTTTGGGTTGCATTTGATCCACCATCGTCGCGGTTTTTGGTTCAGAAATCGCGACTGTTTGGCTCTGGTTGACCGAACGGGTTGCAAATGTTCGGACACTAACGTCCGAACAAATTGGTTTATGTTCGGACACTCAGGTCCGAACAAAAGTATTATGTTCGGACACTCAGGTCCGAACATAAAGAGATCTAGCAGTCAAATAAAATTTTTTTCTTTCGTATTTTAGAAATGGACCGGCCAAGCTCTTCTCGGGTGCGACCTATTGCTTCAAATAGGAAGCGACGTCAGATAGTAGAAGAGGTTGTGGAAGACCCAGAGGTATCTGAGGAAGAGGAAGAGCACAACAAGAGATGGAAGATCAACCAGCCCTGGGGCCACAAGATAGGTCCTTATTGACCAGCTTTGATACACATACAACTGGGTACATTTGGATTGGACAGGTGTGTTTCACTTGTTTCATATGAAAGTTTTATTCATTTGTTAATTTATTTAATTATGTATTAATGGTTGAATGCAGGATCGAGGCCCACTGAAATGTCTAAGTCATGGGCAGAAAGTGCCTTTGTGGCAACTGAATGAGTCTGACAGGTTTAGAGATTTAGTCTCGAGGTCCGGATTGGATCCATTAGTGACTGCATCTTACCGCTCCGTCAATAAGATTACTGTATCTGGTTTTGTGGAAAGGTGGCAACCTGAGACGAACACCTTTCATATGCCTTTTGGTGAGATGACCATCACCTTAGATGATGTTGCATCTATCCTAGGCATCCTAGTGATTAGGCGGACGGTTTCTTATAATGAAAGAATGCCATATGAAAAAGCTCAAGCACTCCTTGTTGATGCACTAGGAGTATAACCGGTAGAAGCACATGACGAGTTGATACAAGTGCGGGGCCAATCAGTTAGATTGGAGTGGTTATGGGAAAGGTTTGCCAGTTTGTCTGACGATGATGGGGACGAGATGATAGACTCTGCAGTAAGAGCTTACCTTCTGTACTTATTAGGTTGTACCTTGTTTACTGACAAGAGTGGCACACGGGTGCCGATCATTTTCCTTACAAAACTCGTGGATGTAGAGGCCATACGTTCATTTGCATGGGGTGCTGCTGCACTAGCATACTTATACAGGCAGTTGGGGTTAGCAAGCAGGCATGAAGTGAAACAAATAGCCAGCTATTTGACTGTAATATCCTGGATTTTAGATTTCCTATTAGAATATTAGAACCTCACGTGTATTATTATTGATTGAAAGAGGAGTTGTTTAACAACTCTGATGAGAGGAGATTGGACAGGACTCTATGTCCAGTTACAAAGAAATTAGGACTCTACCTCTCTGTTGCCTATATTAACAACCAACGACCCCTTTGGAGTATCATATTCAATTCTTTCCTTGAGAGAAAATCTGAGAGAGAGAGAGAGAGAGAGCTTGGTCGTTGGAATCCAAGGGAAGAAGAGGAAGAAGTCAGCGGGAAGATGAACTACAATCGCGTATCAAAGGTGAGTGGATCTTCCTAATTTTTGGATGATTTGATCATGGGATTGATGATAGAACATGATTCTATTGGATTAGAAATTATGTAGTTACAGTAATGATTTCTGTAACCATGAATTACATAGAAATTCTTTTGTGAACCTTATAAATCTCGACTGTGAAGTGTAGAATGTCCATGGAGTTCCTAAACTCATGTTTCTTCTTGAGATTGTATCAAGTATCTGTAGAAGACACATAAAACAGAGAAACAGAAGCCTGTCGTCAATGAGGAAGAATGGCTTTAGGAGGCTGTGGGACCCCATGTCCCACTGGATGATAAATCTGATCCACAGATCTTGTAGTAGACTCATGGTCGACCAAGATAGACTTGGAATCATGTGAGATGAACCATGTTTGGACCACCATCTATCTACCTGTAGATTAAAAATCGTGAATGACCAAGAAAGATCAGATTTGGTCGTTTGTAGTTGTGGGACCCATATATTGATTTGATCTGAAATCAAGACCACACATCCTACAGGGGACCCATGGTCGACCCTTGTGATGGTGGACATCTTGTACAGTGGGCCCCATCCATGATGAATCTGTTAGCCATCAAAATCTCAGGCGTCAATGCATAGTTTTGGTCGACATGAGTAGTGGGACCAGTGGACCCACCTGATCATTGATCAACACCTCTCATCTTGAAGTGGGCTTAGGGGCGACCTGCATGGTGGTAGTCCCATGTGGAGTGGACCCCATATGCCCCACCATCCATCAGTCACAAAATTCTCAGGCGTGAGGTCCTTGCTGCATGTCTGCTGAATGTGTTTTGATACTGTGGACTATTGGAAATCATCTGATGATGAATCAGATCCAATAGTAATACAGCTAACCCTTGGGCGACCTGGAACATGCAGTCTGATCATGGATTTCATCAGTGGGACCCACTGCACTATACACCAGGATGATGCAGGCGTAAGTTACAAGTTTTAACATTCTGTGTGGGTGGATAAGGCCTGGAAGGAGTTCATAAGTTGGGTCAGCCCCCTGGACTTTTGTGAAATTACAATATAACCTTCTCACTTAAATGAATTAAGGTTTTCTTAGAATCACGAACTATATGGGTTGTGATCAATTAACTGTGACTAACCAAATGGTTTGTGATTAATTAATATTGTGTAATGATATGGTATAATTTAGTGTGGGCCACCCCTATACCAATCAATACCAATTATGATTAGAAGTAGGGGCAGTAATCAGTAATTTGTGTAGCGGTTTGATCCACACTACTGTTTGTGTATGTTATGAATAATGAATTCTAGTTGCTACGTGATTATGATATATTGTGCACTGGTCCGAGACGTGGGATGTTGGACTTGTGTCCGGATGATAGATGGCTTCGGGCCATGGTGGCCGTTATAGCGGCGGGTCCTTAATGGACGTGATGGGCCATTTTGACGGCGGGTCCTTAATGGACGTGATGGGCCACTTTGATGGCTGGTCCTTGGTGGACGTGTCTGATGAGACAGGGTCATGGTGACCGGTATACATGTATACGATAAGCTTGAGGCAAGATTGGATGCGCTTGGGCCAGGTCCTCTGGTCAAGTAGCCCATGAGCCAAAGAGGACAATATTGCACCAGGCATTGGTTTGGGTCGTTACGATAAGGCCTTTGAGGCGTGGTGATGTGCATGGGCACGGATTTGTATGTGAAAGAATCTTAATAATATTTGATTATTGATTTATATCTGCTGAATTATGTGATGTTTTATGTGATTTGTGTAGTTAGGAATATTCATTCACCAGTAGTACTGATGTTGTGTTACCCCTTCAGGTAATCATGCTGCGGGTGGGACAGAGCAGAACGATATTCAGCACGTAGATTTCAACACGCGTGGCTGACAAGAGAGAACGAGAAAAGATAATTTAGTGGATAAAGGGATAGCCCTTGCTTAGGAAATTTATTTAAGGTTTTAATACATTATTGATGCAGACAGAACATATTAAAGTATGAGTATTTATAACTCATTAATTAATTGAAATTATTATCCCAAATGCTTATGAGAATTATTTTATGAATGTATGGTAATTATTGCCAAATTATCACGATCCGGATATCCGACATGACCCCGGAATTTGGGTCGTGACATTGACTCTACTAGAAGCTTGAGTGTACGAACACTTCGAAAGTTTGGATCCAACTCCAAACTTACTCTATCAAGCCATTCAGCCGCGGGTCCATCGTTGGTTTCCTCGTAGAGAGTCTGCTCCTTTACAAAGCATACGAGAGAGAATTGATGTCATGAGTGCTGATCAGGTAATTAATTTGACGTTTCTTTTAAATAGTGTATCGGATTAACTTTTTATTTTGTACTATATACTTTCATATCTTACGATTGAATTCAATACTTTCAGGTGACTTGGGACCCATATCGTGATGTTAGACAATATCATCCTTTCAATGAAGTTGCATACTACTGTGGGTGCATCAAATGTATGGATGTTGTTGAGCCTTATCACCCAGATGGGGTGCTCAGACAGTTTGGGAGAGTGCAGACGATTCCTCCACCGCCATTAGCCCCTATTCGTGCTACGCGAGGTCCGACTGCCCGTGACTATCAAATCGCGTATCAATATATCAATCAAGTTTGGGAGGGATGGCCTAATCACCTGCTATCTGCATTGAATCGTAGTCAATCAGTTAGGCGTCCTGCAGATTGCGTTCCAGGATATATGGATTGGTATGCACGAGTATCGTGGAGGATATTACAACACCCAAACTTTCATTCTAATTTCGCGCCCCATCCCGAAGAAAATGAGCCAAGCGGTAGCGATATGATTGACTATCAGCAGCGTAATTCGGATGCACTGATCATTCTTGATGAGGTTACAGGAAGAGGTGAAGACCATTGGGTTGAAGACCCGCGGAAATTATATACCCATGTGAATCAGTTGGCACATGTGTTACGGGGAGTTTCAATTGAGGATGCTCAACGAACCTTTCGACATCCCCACATGAGTTCACAAACTTACAGTCGCACTAGGACTAGGAGGGGAAGGGACAGTTGAAGAAATGTAAACAGTTGTTATAATTGACCAAAAACAAAAAATCATTGTAATATATTTTTTTCAAGTACTAACATGGTTATTTTAAGACGATGTTCTTGTATAATTTGAATATGGATGTACTTGCTGTCAAATGTGTTTTAGTTATTTGATGTTATCTTTAATTACTTTGGATAGTGCTTGATTTTTTATGTACAGGTTGAAATATTTTCATTACATACTGTCAAAGTAGGATAACTGAACCTCCGTTCGGATACTTAGTGCCGAACAAAACGTTGTTGTTTGGACACTCAGTTCCGAACATATGCATAATGTTCGGAACTTCAGTGCCGAACATGTCCATAATGTTCGGGCACTCAGAACCGAACGATATGGACATGTTCGGCACTGTGTATCCGAACGGTGTTACAGTTACGAATTTAACTTTTTTTAATGAGTCTGCATTCAATTTAATAAGCACGGACTCAACCACATTCAACATAAAAAAGCTTATTTTAATAGAATGCACAAAAAAAAAAAAAACAACTTCAACTTCATTAAATGATTAAAAGAACATTCCGATACAGAAACATAAAGGAATTGTGTCCAATTACATTCAATCCAAATCAATTGTCTCTGCTATTGATACGTCTGGAGTTACGAGCTCTTTGAATTGAACAATCCGCTCCCTATATGGAGTCTCCCATCCATCCGCACAAGGATAATGAAACTGTTTCCACTTATTTGCAATAGGCGGAGTTGGATGACCAGGTATTAAAAACAATTGTACAAAATGATTCCCATTAACAAAACCGATTGTTCTCTCGTTTCGAGAAGGCATCGGCACCGGCACAGATCGGAAAGGCAGGAAAGTCAGGCATTGTTCTCTGCTCAAATGATATAACACCAAATTATAAAGTGATGTTATGAGATGTCCCATGTCAGGCATAGTCATCCAATAGTCTATCAATGGGTTGTCATCCATGCATGATAATGTTTCAACCAATTCCTCAACTCTTTCCTCCACTCCATATAATTGTCTGTAGTGGTATACATGTGCAAGCAGCTCTTGTAATAAATCGCTTCTGACTTGTCTCCATTCATCCTTGGCTAGGCCTACCAATCCAGCGATTGCTCTGAATCCACAATTACCATCAGCTGCAACATCCTTTACAACTTTAATGTAAGGTCTCAACCCCACGGGAAATGAGTCCACATAATTATTGATGTTCTTTGACCTCGTACGAATCGCCCTTATCTTCTCGTTTCTCTTTGGTTTGAATCCCAATTGTCCTTTATTTTTAACATCTTTCACTGCAACTGATTTAGGAGAATAGCTATCCTGTGCAGACGGTACCAATTCAAAATCGCTTGGATCTCGTCGAGTTGATGTGTCAGCTTTCATACTTGGTCTACCTCTTGTTCTTGATATCACTTCGGGTTCAATCAAATGAGTGCTGTCTGGCATAGATAGCTCCCGTATCTTCTTTAGAAGTTGCAATTTTCTGGTGGAATCATACTCATTGAACCGTTTTTCAAGTAACTCCAAATCTGCCTTGCAATCCAAACCCATAGAAGAACTCGTCATCGACGAGGCAGTTGGCAACATATCAAGCTTCTTCCAATGCTGATGTACACAGCTTAGAGGTATAGGCCGCCCTTGACTGATATATTCTGCAATCTCATGCGCACAGGGTAATCCATGTGTGCGTCGAATAACACAACCACACACACTGGCGTCAATTCCAACTAGATTAGCTCTCTTGGTTTCTGTTAAAATTTTCTCAAGTGCATTTTTAGAGACATTACTGTGTGGGGATGTTTCCATTAAGCCGAGATCAGTGCTAGCCCCGGTCTTAAGGCAGCTTAATTATGCCCGCCTCGGCCAAGGCTGACCGCGGCTGAAGGTTCGCGGGACTCGCCGAGGTGAGTGCCCCCAGAGCCAGGCGACACACATCGCCCTATCCGACCTCGGCACTGCGGATCTGTCAGACGCTGATGGGACTGATGATAGGACAAGGGCGCATGCTAAGGCATGCCCTCCGATTCATCATTCCTGACAGAACAGCGTTATACGGTACACGTGCGCCCCCAAAGCATGGCTCCAGGCCAGGCCCAATGGGACCTGGCCCAAAAGTAAGTCCACTGCCTGGCCCGATAGGATTGGCATTTAATGAGGAATGGGTAGGTGAGGCTAGCATTTAATGAAGTGTGGGCTGAGTGGGCAAGGCCACCCACGTGGCACGGCCCATCATGAGGCTCGCCCACGCAAGACACCCCCCATCTCCTATAAATGTCATCTTCATCTCCATTCTAAGGTACGCAACCCATAACGCACACTCTTACTCTGCAATTTTCTCTCTATCTCCCTTACTCAGTCCCTGAACTGACTTAAGCATCGGAGAGCCTTGCGCTGCCCACAGCCAGGGTCCTCTGACGTGTTTTCCTCCCTTCTTCTTCAGGTCTAGTCGGAGCCACGACAATCTTCACCCAAATCCCTGGTTCAAAGTCCTTAATTTTTAGGCACTTACAATTGGCGCCGTCTGTGGGAAAGTACTAACCCATACCCCAAAACCTTTCTCAAAAACCTTTCCCAAATTACCATGGCTCCGAGAAACAAAAGAGGCGGAGAACACCCGAAGTCTCTCCCGTCTGGGCCGATGGTTCTCCCTGGACCATTGCCCTACGTGTCCCATCCAGAAGAGCGCAACGCGAGAGGGGAGGCCGCAGAGGTGGACAGTTACCACACTGAATCTGCCTCATCCCCGTTCGAGATGGGGAGTCCGCCGCGGCAGAATGCTCCCCCGCAGGAGCGCTTCTCGAAGGGCAAGGCCCCGGCAGCGGCGGGGTCACACCGATCCGAGCGCCGCTCGGACCACGAAGGCAACAGAGTCGACCCCGCACAAGCAGCAATCAGGGCTCAGAACCTTGCTCTCCAGGAGAAAGACGATCTTATCCGCCAGCTCAGGCAGCAGCTCCGGGAAAGAGAGGCAGTCCTCGGGGGCGGCGATCCCGTAGGCAGAAAAGATCCCGTCACCGGCAAGGACTTAAGGGAACATATGAACGACAAGAGTCACGAGCGGACTCACGCTGGGAGTTCTTGCCATAACCACATTGACAGGGGGTCAATGCCTAGATCAGAAGCGGGAGATCAGAAAGCTCTGATTGACCGCCTGGTCAAACAGGCCATCCAGAGCACCCTGAAGGAGGCAGGGCTCGCTCAGAACCAGCCAGACATCCCCGACTTTGCTGGCATTGACTCATCTCCCTTCTCCAGAGAGATAATCGACTATCCCTTCCCCAAGAAGTTCAGCGTCCCAAGGTTCGTCCTCTACGACGGAACCTCGGACCCAGCAGCCCATCTCCGGCATTTTACCCAAAAACTATCCGTCTGGGGCGACGTCGGGCACCTCAATTGCAGAGTCTTCTCCTCCGGCCTGGGGGACCTTCCCCTCAAATGGTTCTGCGCGCTCCCGGAAGGATCAATTGCGAGCTGGTCTCAGTTGCGGGACTCCTTCCTTGGGAAATTCCAGGCGCACAGAGTCATCCCGAAGACCGACAGCGACATCATGGCCCTCAGAATGAGGTGGAGTGAAAGCGTCACTCAGTTCGCCAAGAGATTCTGGACGGTTTACAGTCAGATCGACAACTCCTCCGAAGATGTCGCAATCAGGTCCTTCCAGCACGCCCTCCTGCCAGGGTGCGAGCTTCAGAGGGAGCTCGTCCGAAACCCTGTTCTCTCTGTAACAGCCCTCATGGCGAGGGTGAACAAATACATCGAGCAAGAGGAGGACGAGGCGCGGGCCAATGAGAGCTTTGGCGTTTCCAAGAGCCGGTCTCGGAACGAGAACCGGTCTCGGCAGGAAGACCGACCGCGGCGGGAGGATCGATCTCAGCAGGAAGATCGAACCTCTGGGAGGGAGAAGAGAACCTTCCGCAGAGAAGAGACGAGCCGAGATCACCACTCAGGTGGCCAGTCGTCGGCCCCGACTCGCACTCCAGGAGGGGGCAAGAGACACAGACCGTCCTACTCTTCGCGCGAAAAGGTCAATGCGGTCTTCAAAGAGCCAATTCACCAGATACTGGACAAGATCCAGGGAAAGCCGTACTTTAAATGGCCGCAACCCATGAAGAGCGACCCCTCCACGAGGGATCAGACAAGATTCTGCGCATACCACAAGCAGAACGGGCATAACACTGAGGATTGTTACTCCCTCAAGGCCCATCTCGGGAGGCTTGTCAAGGATGGGCACCTGAAGGAGTACTGCAAGGGAGCAGATAGCAGAAGCAATGAGCGACCTCGACGCCGAACCGAGGAGGATCATGACAGCGACGGGTCGGAGAGGATCATAAGCGTCATCCACCTGGCCCCTACTAAGCAGAGCAGCGGCCATGCCCGTGCCGAGGCCAGGAGGGCCTCCCATGGAAAACAGGTCATGTCGGCCGAGCTCGGACCAGCCTCTAAAAAGGCTCGCAAAGAGAGGCCAAAGATCTGGTTCTCAGACGAGGACCTGAAAGGAGTCCAACTCCCTCACAATGACCCGCTGATTATGACCCTGAAGCTGGGGAGTTGCAAGGTGCAGAGGATCCTCGTCGACCCCGGCAGTTCGTCCGAGATCCTCTACTTCGACTGCTTTACCAAGATGGGGCTCACCGAAGAAGATCTCCAAGAGGCGCGGACCCCCCTGATAGGGTTCAGCGCGAAGCCCGTGTATCCAAAGGGAAGAGTCTCCCTCAAAGTCCAAGTTGGAGGCACGTCAGTAGTAGCTGACTTCCTCGTCGTAGACACGCCATCCCCCTACAATGCCATCGTAGGGAGGACCTGGCTGCACCAGATAGAGGCCGTCCCCTCCTCCTACCATCAGAAACTTAAGTTCCCTTTGGAAAGGGACGTTAGAATCGAGGTGGTCACAGTCAGCGGAGACCAGCAAATGGCCAAGCGTTGTATGATGGCCGTCGTGTCCGGCGAGGAAGAGTCAAAGCAAGTACACATGGCAGAGCTGGAGGCCGAGCTGGACAGAATCGGCCGCGATCCAGGAGAGAAGAGCATCGAAGATCTCACCGAGGTCAGGTTCGACCCCAGTGATCCCGAGAGGTACTTCCTGCTTGGAAGTCAGCTCGCCGAGCTGGAAAGATCCGAGCTGCTTAGTTTCCTGCAGCAAAACAGAGATGTCTTCGCCTGGACCCCACAGGAAATGCCAGGCGTGAACCCCGAGGTCATGAGCCACAGGCTGAACGTAGACCCTCAAGTCAAGCCTGTGGTCCAGAAGGCAAGAAGGTCTGGAATTGACCAATCTGCAGCCGTGGTCGAAGAGGTGGAGAAACTGCTAGAGGCAAACGCCATCAGAGAGGTCCAGTACCCGAAATGGCTGGCGAACACCGTGGTAGTGAAAAAGAAGACCGGAAAATGGAGAGTTTGCGTCGACTTCACTGACCTCAACAAGGCATGTCCCAAGGACTGCTTTCCACTCCCGAAGATCGACCAGATGATCAATGCCACTGCCGGTCATGAAAGGATGAGTTTCCCCGACGCCTACCGCGGTTATCACCAGATACCCTTGTACGGACCGGATGAAGAAAAAACGGCATTCATCACTCCCAGGGGGACCTACTGCTATAAAGTGATGCCGTTCGGACTCAAAAATGCAGGGGCGACCTACCAGAGGCTGGTCACCAAGATGTTCCGTGAACAGCTCGGCAAAACAGTCGAGGTGTACATCGACGACATGGTCGTCAAATCCACCCAATCTTGCGACCATCTGACGGATCTCGGCCAGGTATTCGACGTTCTCCGGAAGTTCGGGCTAAAGCTGAACGCCTCCAAATGTGCCTTCGGGGTCGGCTCCGGCAAATTCTTAGGGAGCCTCGTCACGCGACGGGGTATCGAAGCAAACCCAGACCAAATCTCCGCGATCCTGGGAATTCAGAGCCCGGCAACAACGAAGCAAGTCCAGCGGCTCACCGGCATGGCCGCCGCCCTCAACCGCTTCATCAGCAGGTCTTCTGACAAGTGCCGCCCTTTCTTTCAGCTGCTGAAGAAGAACCTGAGGTTCGAGTGGACCCCAGAATGTGACTCGGCACTCCAAGAACTCAAAGCTTACCTAGCCTCGCCTCCGCTGCTGTCAACCCCGAAGAAAGGCGAAGCGTTGTATTTATACCTGGCAGTCTCCGATCATGCTGTAAGCTCGGTGTTGGTCAGAGAAGATGAAGGGCAGCAGAAGCCCATTTATTACACGAGCAAGACCCTCCTCGACGCGGAAACCAGATACCTGCAGATGGAGAACCTCGCGCTGGCCCTCGTCAGTGCCTCTCGGAAGCTCTCACACTATTTCCAGGCCCACACGATAGTGGTGGTTACGGAGCACCAACTCAAGTATGTTTTCCGAAAGGCCGACTTCTCCGGACGCGTTTCAAGATGGGCCGTGGAGCTGGGACAGTACGACATCCAGTACCAACCCCGAACAGCGATCAAAGCGCAGGTCTTGGCAGATTTCATCGTCGAGTTCACTTCACCGAGTTCGGCGCCGAGCCCACTCGGCCCCGAACTGGGGGGCAAGGGGCAGAACGACTTAGTCTCGGAGACTGATTACGAGCAATCTCGGGATACGTTCCGAGATTCGGCTTGGAAGGTCTTCGTTGACGGGTCTTCCACCTCTAGAAGGGCCGGCGTCGGCATAGTCCTCCAGTCTCCAGAAGGGCTAGTCATTGAGCAAGCC
The DNA here is from genome assembly GCA_012931725.1 of Litsea cubeba. Taxonomy (NCBI): domain Eukaryota; kingdom Viridiplantae; phylum Streptophyta; class Magnoliopsida; order Laurales; family Lauraceae; genus Litsea; species Litsea cubeba. Next base: position 82,592,574 of record CM022946.1, on the reverse strand, counting down.
CTGACCCTTGACTTCCGAGCATCAAACAACGAGGCAGAATACGAGGCATTGCTGGCAGGTCTGAATAGTGCCAAGGTTCTCGGAGCTCAACAGCTGGTAATCTTCAGTGACTCGCAGTTGGTGACAAGCCAGCATACTGGAGATTACCAAGCTCGCGACGACAGAATGGCGGCCTATCTGACCCTCGCAAGAAGCTTCTATCCCAATTCCCGAAAGCAGAAGTCCGACAGATTGGCAGAGACTAACTCACACGCTGACGCGCTCGCCAACCTAGCTTCCGCCGTCGAAGCTGGAAAAAAGAGGATTGTGGAAGTAGGCTCGCTGACATCAAGTATAGAGCTCCGCCCACCACGACAGATTTTATGCATCGACCTCGGGCCCAGTTGGATGGATCCTATCATTGCGTACCTCAAAAACGACCAACTTCCCGAGGATAGGGCTCAAGCTCATAAAATCAGGCTCAGGGCAGCCCGGTTCTGGCTCTCTCCAGAAGGAAAACTGTACAGAAAATCCTTCACGGGCCCTTATCTCCAGTGCGTCCACCCAAGCCGAGTTGAAGACTTCCTCTACGAGATACATGAAGGCATCTGCGGAAGTCACATCGGAGGAAGGTCACTAGCATACCGGGCTATAAGCCAAGGATACTGGTGGCCATACATGCAAAAGGACGCACAGATGTACGCTATGAAATGCGAGAAGTGCCAGAAATTCTCGCACAACCTCCATCAACCCGCACAAGATCTGAGCCCGCTCTCCAGCCCGTGGCCCTTTGCTCAGTGGGGGCTGGACATCGTGGGACCTCTCCATCGAGCTCCGGGGAATAAAAGGTGGCTGATAGTGGCCACCGACTATTTCACCAAGTGGATAGAGGCGGAAGCATTATCTTCCATCACCGAACGGGACTCCAAGAACTTCGTATGGAAGAACATCGTCACGAGGTTCGGCATCCCTCGAGTCTTAGTCTCGGACAACGGGACCCAATTCGACTCCAGCCTCTTCAAAAACTTTTGCAAGGAGCTCGGCATCAGGAACCATTACTCGACTCCGGCCTATCCCCAAAGCAATGGCCAGGCCGAGGTCTCCAACAAAGTGGTCCTTGATGGGCTCAAAAAGAGACTCGATGGGGCCAAAGGAAGATGGGTGGAAGAGCTACCCAGTGTGTTGTGGGCATACAGAACCACCCCGAGACGCTCCACTTCAGAAACTCCATTCTCCTTGGCATACGGAATGGAAGCCGTGATCCCACTTGAGATCGGTCTTCCGACGCTCAGATTCGAACTCTTTGACCAGAGCCAGAACGAAAAGAACCTAACCCTAGGTTTGGACCTGGCCGAAGAGCGCAGAGAAGCAGCTTCCATCCGTTTAGCGGCCTATCAGCAGCGGCTCGCAAAAGATTACAATCAGAGAGTTCGGGAAAGGAAGTTCTCTATTGGAGAGCTGGTCCTGAAGAAGGCGCTGCCTGCGGACAAGGATCCGAACCAAGGCAAACTGGCACCGAACTAGCGCGGTCCGTTCAAGGTGGTCTCGACTGCAGGCCGGTCCGCATATAAGCTTGAGGATATGAATGGGAAACTACTACCGCGGCCATGGAACGTCTCGCACCTCAAGAAATTTTATTTTTAAATGTATTCAGTTTGTGCAAATCAATGAAGGTCATTTCCTCCCAAAAAGTTTCTCTTTGTGTTCTAAATCAAGATTGTTCTAAGTCAAGAACCGCGGCAACAATGCAATCCCCCAGTTCGGCAGGGACTTCTCCATTCGTGCGCATCTCGGCCCTCGCGCCAGATAGACAGCACGGCCCCCGGTGACGAGCCAAGGGGACTTCTCCATTCATGCGCATCTCGGCCCTCGCGCCAGATAGACAGCACGGCCCCCGGTGACGAGCCAAGGGGATTTCTCCGTTCATGCGCATCTCGGCCCTCGCGCCAGATAGCCAGCACTGCCCCTGGTGACGAGCCAGGGGGACTTCCCCATTCGTGCGCATCATGGCCAGCACGGCCCTTGGCGACGAGCCGAAAAGACGCGCCTTGCCTATACACCTAATCGCTGGGCAATTGTCTTAAACAATTTGATCCCGGACTAAGGCAGCTCAGCACCTGCCGAGCTGACACACTTGTACAAGAATTTTCTTTCTACTATCCGGAGACTCCACTCGTTCGCCATCACGGCACTCGACTCCCCGGGGGCCCTACATCGCATTCTATAAGCCACATCTACTAAGCGCGGTTAATCGATCGCGGATCTCCAAGGTATGAGAATTCAATCATATAGCCGATGCGAAGCACTTAAACACATTCCAAACAAAGAGGAACACGGAATAGACACAAAGAAGGATTTTTCATTCAAAGTAAACGGAAATTTCATTAAATTTGGTAGCTTCATACATAAAGGGCGCGATGCGCCAGGAGAAAAATTACATTAAAAGGATAGAAAAAGAAACAGCCAAGGAGCTTGACGAGGCAGGCGCTGGGGCGGCGTGATCCGCAGGAGGAGTCGTCGCGGCGGCAGGAGGAATTTCAGAAGTGGAGGCGACGGCTGGTGTCGTAGCAGCGGCGGGAGCCCCAGTCGTCGACAGGGGGATCCCCGGTCCCGGCACGGCCGCGGGTTCCCTCTCAGGGTCTGCCACGAGAGTCGGGTCAGCATCGGAGCGCGGGAACTCATCCGGGCTTATATATGCAGGATGATCCCTGGGAATCCCCGCCTTTTCGAGTGCCGCTCTCCACCCCATCTCCCAGGACGAGGCCCTTATATCGTCGACCTGTGCCGCGTATTCCTCGCCAGCCACGTCGACGCCGTCCTGGAAGGCCGCACTAACCTCGGCTTGATTCCTGAGCTCGAGCTCAGCTTTCTGCCTCTCCAGGCCAGCGATCCTCCTCTCCAGCTCAGCCTCTCTCCTCTTGACCAGCTCAAAGGCCGACTTCGCCTTGTCGAGCTCGGAAAAGAGGGCATGGTGCGTCTCTTCATATTCCTTCTCCCTCGCCTTGCCCTCTTCCAAGGCCTTCCTGTGCTGCTCACAGTTCGCCTGGATCTTCTTGAGCTCATCATGGCACTTTTGGACCCGAGACACCGAGATCTGAGCCATCTGCACAATCTGCAAAAAATCACGCCACCAAGTCAGAGGAAGCCATAGCTGACAGTTGAAAGGAAAAGGATTAGAAAAGTTTGAGAACTTACGCTCAGGCTCGCCCTCATCTGCGATGCCAGCAGAGAGATGTCGTCCAGCTCGTCGTGCTTCTCCATGTCCCGCGGCAAGGCACAAGCACTGCTGAGGCTGGCGACCACCAGAGGCCCCCCAGAGAGGCGGTCCTCAACCGTCATCGGCCTCCCCGGCTGGAGCATGAAGCTCGGCCTCCAAGGGGCAGGAGAAGCCCGCGTCGACATCCCGGATGCCGAAGACTCCCCCGCAGAGCCTTCAACCCTGGCCCTTTTCCGGGCCAGGTCGCCCCCCTGCGTGGCCAGGGGGGAGGCGACCGTGGAAGTACCGGTCCCGGCTGCGGCTGGAGGCGTCAGCGTCCGCACAGAAGCAGCCGCGGTGGAAGTCGAAGGCGCGCTCGACGAAGGAGGCGCACAGGAAGTGGACGCACCGCCTCGACCTCTGCCCCCCACGGGCAGGGCCTTGAGGTTCTTGAAAACTGGCTTCGGGCGGGTCCTCTCCATCTCTTCTTCGGATTTGCTCTCGGATGACAAGACGATCCTTCCGATCGTCTCGGCGTCGTCCTCCTCGGATCCCGAAGTAGAGGTTTCGGAATTGGACGCAGCGCGGTCCTCAGGGTCGGCCGCGGCCCGCTCCTCGTCCGCTCTGCTATCCTCCTCTACTTCCGCCGCAGCTTGCGTGCGATGAGCAGTGTGCTTCTTGCTCCTGTAACCGCGAAACCTAGGCTCGTACCCCAGCAGCTTCCACGCCGACCTGTCCTTGTGGCCGTGGTAGCTCTCCAAAGCGCGGAGCCAAGCTTTGTTCAATTTCCAGCCGTCTCGGGAAGCAGCCGCTTTCCTCTGGCGAATACCTGCAGAGCAAACAAAGAGCGTAAGCTTCGCAATACGAAGGAACAGGAGAAGTAAAAAGGCGTACTAAGGCTGTAATTACTTGGAGGGGTGCCGAAGTGGCGAGGGATCTTGAAATGCCTTTCCGCGATGGCCTAATCATCACTAAACTCCCAGTTGCCCGTGACCATCAGGTGGTCGTCCCCGGCGTATTTATTGGAGTCCTCTAAGGCTTGCACGAATGGCCTCCGACCTGGCTTGATGCGGAGGTAGTACATATCCTTCCCGGATTTGCAGATATCATAGGCATCCTCAATATCGTGGACGCCGAGACCGATGCCCAAAATTGTATTGAGCGCATCCGTGCCCATTACAATTTTGAAACTGTTGGGCATCAGCTGGCAGGGGCAGAGATTCCACGCCCTGAGACACTCCCTAAGCAGAGGGCGGAGGGGAAACCTGACCCCGCCCTCGATTACGACCACTAAAGGGAATGGCATCCAGCCGTTGTAAAAGTCATCTAGGATCCCGGCGGTGAGAGGGGCCGCCATGACTTGGACCCTGTCTGGTATACTATACTTAGCCTTAAGGGCAGCTAACCCTCCCTCGGACTCTACCCAGTGGCTGTAAATGCCCATCTCTCAAACGAAAAAGCGAGAAGAAAGGAAGGATGTGCTGGAAGCGAAAAGTAAATCCTAGACGGAACCCTAGGGAGCAGAATGAAACAGAGAAGGAGGGAGACTTACGGAAAAATCAGACGGCGAAAGCAGAGCTCTGACAACACCCCTCTCCGGCGAATGGTCTGAGAAACTCTGCAAGCGAAGGTGAGAAAGTCTGGGAAGCTCTGGAAGCGAAAGTGAAGAAGAAAAAGAGAGTTTTTGCAGACGAGAGCGAAACGGAGAAACAGAGTCTTGTGAGAAATAAAGCAAAGGAAGAAAGACAGAATGAAGGTAAAAGAAGGAGAAGAAGGGGCGACCCCCTATTTATAGCCAAAAATAAGGCGCCTAATCATGGCGCCTCTTCGAATTTCGAAAAGGGCGCGTCTTTTCACTGCGCGCGCCGTCGTGAAAAGACGGGCCAGCCAGATAGCAAGAGACACGTGGAAGCGCCAGCCTGATTCCCGTGCGCCATTTAATGCCTCGGGCACCGAAGCGAGACAGCGGATAGAAATAAAGGCGCCAGCAACCGAAACGGTAATGGGATTTCAAAACCATGAGTCGTTTGAGCTCCCTCAGGATCCGGACGCAGGGTTAGTGAAGCATCGCGGCACACTGTATCTCGGCAAGACCTATTCAGCTTCCGACCTCAAAGAGTTGGGATACTCCAAGAGCTCAAAAGCTGGGGGGCAATTGTGTGGGGATGTTTCCACTAAGCCGAGATCAGTGCTAGCCCCGGTCTTAAAGCAGCTTAATTATGCCCGCCTCGGCCAAGGCTGATCGCGGCTGAAGGTTCGCGGGACTCGCCGAGGTGAGTGCCCCCAGAGCCAGGCGACACACATCGCCCTATCCGACCTCGGCACTGCGGATCTGTCAGACGCCGATGGGACTGATGATAGGACAAGGGCGCATGCTAAGGCATGCCCTGCGATTCATCATTCCTGACAGAACAGCGTTATACGGTACACGTGCGCCCCCAAAGCATGGCTCCAGGCCAGGCCCGATGGGACCTGGCCCAAAAGTCAAGCCACTGCCTGGCCCGATAGGATTGGCATTTAATGAGGAATGGGTAGGTGAGGCTAGCATTTAATGAAGTATGGGCTGAGTGGGCAAGGCCACCCACGTGGCACGGCCCATCATGAGGCTCGCCCACGCAAGACACCCCCCATCTCCTATAAATGTCATCTTCATCTCCATTCTAAGGTACGCAACCCATAACGCACACTCTTACTCTGCAATTTTCTCTCTATCTCCCTTACTCAGTCCCTGAACTGACTTAAGCATCGGAGAGCCTTGCGCTGCCCACAGCCAGGGTCCTCTGACGTGTTTTCCTCCCTTCTTCTTCAGGTCTAGTCGGAGCCACGACAATCTTCACCCAAATCCCTGGTTCAAAGTCCTTAATTTTTAGGCACTTACAATTACCACGAAGATCTTTGTATTCTGCCGGCTTGAAATTATGTTGCACAACTGTCTTACTTTTCTCAAACGAAGCTTTGATATTGATTGTATGCTGCAACTCAAGCAAATTATGGATTTTAGACCAAACTGCTTCAAAATTTCCTTGATTTGATCCAAGCTGTCTTTTGAGCTGTGCTTGTGAACTCTCAGCCCTGCGTTGGATTATTAAGAGGTTAGTCTTATTAATTAATAAGCATAAATCAAATAAAGTAATTTTTTTAAAAATTACCTGTTCGAGGTAGTATTCCCAAAATGGACACAATTGTCTGCCCATGAGGAGACAAATCTCTCCTTGTAAGCATCCAACCAACTACCTTTCACGTAATTGAGTGCATCAGGGTACGTGCTGAATTCATTGTTTAGCTTACTGAGTTGTTCACCAAACTCATCTTCTGTGGATGAAGAAACCAACATATTCCAGCTCATAATAAACCTGTCCCATTTTTCTTTCGTTTCGAACAACTTCTTGCATCTCGCCAATACGTTTCTATTAATGTGCCATTTGCATAATAAATGAGTAACACCAGGGAATATTCTGTTAATGGCGTTCATGAGTGACAATTCTCTATCCGTCACAATGACATCAGGAAGAATACCATCGCCAATAATAGAACGCAATACACCTAGTGCCCATGCATAATCTTCTTCACGTTCAGCATGAAGGTATGCAAAGCATATAGAAAAAGTCATATCTGTGGATGTGACTCCAGCAATCTCCAAAAGAGGCATGCGATAACGATTGGTCTTGTAAGTACAGTCCATTATCAAGACATGTGGAAATGCACGCAACAAATCTATACTTTTTGGGTGCGTCCAAATTAAGTCGGTTACAATCTCGCTATCTTCACAATTCTTATGCCATTCTATATAATCATGCTCTGCCAACTTACCAAGTAGTTGTTGCATCTAACTTCTTCCACCCCGCTCATTAACTTTATATCTGTAGCGTGCATTGTATATGGTCTTCATTGTGGTTACGTTTAATTCACTTCTTTGTTTCAACGTAACCAAAATTTCTTTTGGTCTAACCATGCTCTTCGACATGTCAACCAGCAACTTTGTTTCCTCTTCTGATAATCTTCCTGCAAATGAATGCCCTTCTAAATATTCCACGGCCGAATGGTTATTCACACCACATATGACCTCCAACATCCAATCATCATTTGAGTCTAACTTTTTACCTTTTAGTGCGAAAAGACATCCACATTTCTTTGAACCGGTTTGTTTGATCCTCTTTCGCTTTTGGCACTCTTCTTGTTTATATTGTCCATTTCTCTCGCAAGCAAGGAGTACTCTAGCTTTGACACCCACTTGAGCAGCATTTGAAACCTTTATCACAATAACAAACCCGTTTTTCCTTCCTACTCCACGAGCCCAACTGATCAACGAATCGCGGCTGTGAAATATCTATAATAAATAAACAAATTAAATACGAATTTAGTAATAAGTAAATGTAAATTGAATAATAAATTCACAGTTGGTCTTACCTCTTGAGTTATAAACTCACTGGTATAATCCAGGACAAAGTCTGATCCAACCTGACTTTCTTGCGTAGAGACCTGCATAATATATTAATTTAATATCACTGTCCGGATATTTACTTCCGAACATATAGCATATGTACGGACTCTCAGGACCGAACATATGCTATATGTTCGGAAGTGTAAGACCGAACATATAGTTTATGTTCGGATGTATATGTCCGAATATATGTCATATGTTCGGTCCTGTACGTCCGAACACATGCAATATGTTCGGTTCTGAAATACCGTACATATCGGGAGGTACGAAGTTTCAGGCAAGATTTAAAATTTACAAAAGATACAAAAATGAAAAAAAATATCAATGAAACATACCTTTCCACTACTGCTTTGATTAGAAGGCACCATTTGATTGTTGTTTTCATCCATCTCTTCCTTCATTGCACAATCAAATGGAGGAATGTGAATGAAAGATGAGTTGCAAAGGAAAATGAAGGAAGTGGAGAGTGAGATAGGATGCCCAGAAAAAAGAAAATGCGAGTGAAGATGACTTGCCCAAGGAAGATGGAGGAAGTGGAGAGTGAGAAGTGGAAAGTGAGGTGGGAGAAGCTCTTTAGGGAAGAAGAATGGAGATTGTGTGTGAAAAGAAAATCTGATTTGAGTTTTTGTTGGATAATGGCTACTTTAGTCATTTCATAAAGGGGTAAAAATGTAATAAGAAAAAAGAAAAAATCCTTGTGTTTGAAAAGAAAATTTTTGTGTGCCAATAGCAGCACTCTTTCACAAATTCGAACCGAATTGAGGGAATTCGGACAAATTAGGCGAGATTCCAAAAATCGTCCAATCAAAGTAGGATTGGCTTAAAATTAGATTAAAAAAACAAACAGAGGGAGGTAAACGTAATTTTTTTTTGAACCTTAAAAGTAAAAAAAGTAAAAACCCTAACCCAAATGTGCAAGCCCTTTCGTTTGCCTCTTACACTTGACGGAGAATAAATGAAGGAAAACGAGGAGGAGGAAGAACAAAAGGATACAGCAGCCGAGCCTCCTGCTGCTGCTGCACAGCTTGTCTAAACAAAGAAAAAAAATTGAAAGAAGAAGAAGGAGAAAGAACAAGAACAAGAAGAGGAAGGAAAAGAAGCAGCACCTGTTCTTATTGGAGCATTGCTGCTGTAGTTGCTCACCTCGAGTGCCTGACCCAGCTGCTGCTTCTGCTTGACCCAACTGCTGCTGCCACTGCTCGATCCAGGTGCTGCTACTGCTGCTCAGTTACTTCTTCTGCTTCTGCTTCTTTTCTTTTCCTTTTTTTCTTTCTCTGGACACTTGGACAGCAGACAGCTGCTTCTCTTCTGCTGGATTTCGACAGCTGCATTTTTAACAGTTGCTGCTGCTTCTTTTTTTCCCTCTCCTCTTTTGGGCTGGGTTGGGTTTAATGCTGGTCTAGGCTGGGCTGGATTGGGCTGGGTTTAATGCTGGTCTAGGCTGGGCTGAGTTTGCTGCTGGTCTGAGCTGGGCTGGGCTGCTGCTGAATTTTTTTTCCAAACTGCTGTCATTCCCTGTTTGGCTGGGTCTTTTTTTTCATCTCCCGGTTGCTGCCTTTCTTCTCTCCTTGTTCCCGCTGCATCTCCTGCAATTTTTTTCCAATTTTTATTTATGCATACCCGTACACATGCAATGTTGGATTTATTTGGTGTCGACGTTGAGTTTATTTCATAGTGTTGAAAATTTTCTTTTTTCTGTTGCTTGATATTATATTATGCCGGCTGAAATTGAAATTGATGGTATATCATAATATCTATTTGTCAATTATCATGACTGAGGTTGGAAAAGTGGTATGCTTGCATCATCAGAGGCTTCAATTTCTATATGTATATCATTACATATCATAATATGAGTAGATTTAGTATAATAAACTAAATATATCAAATCATAATTTTAAATTTTAATGGTAATCTTATATTTTTCTATATGTAAATATATTTCTAATTTTTATATTTTTCCGAAACATAAATCCGAAACCTTTCGCCGATATCCCGAATCGGCCTAAATATTTCGGTTTGGAGGCCAAACCAAAATGCCGTTCGAAACGAATTTCACAAAACTGGCCATAATGGTGCTGAAATTGCAAATAAATCTCCTATAAAAAGCTGACAATCCATGAAAACTCTGCACTTTATTAAGGCAACCAAGATTAGTCTAAGTATTACCAAAATGATCAAAAGATAGGCTTCGACAAGCATTCCTGAGCGACGGATTCAAATAGAAGGTAGAGATGAAGAACTAGTTTTATTATTTAGTTCGTTACAAAGACTTCCAAAGGTTTTGTAGTTTTTTTTTTTTTTCATTTTATTTAATTATGTTCAGATTGACATTGTTATTCAAAATTTTAAATCTTAAATAAAGAGTTCTTATTAATTAGGTAAATGCCAGGAATTTTATTATGCAAGTGGATATGATACTTTTATAAGTCTCGATGTGGAATTCGAAAGGCCCTGAGTTTCGGGTCATTACAATCCCTAAGTCAAGCATCAATTTCAAGTGTCGGAACCCTAAAACAAAAACAATGATGCCAAAAACCCAAATCTCACTATGGATCCTTAAATCCACAGTGGTCGACCAACCTAAACCCACAATTAGCCTGGATTTAATAAAAAATTAGTGAAATTAGGGCAAGGTAACATCATCCCCTTTGGTTCTAAGATGTCCTGAACATGTAACTTGATAAAACAATACTAGTAAAAAGCACACAATCAATAAAATCTCCAATTCAACAAATGAGATTGGAAACACCAAAATAAGACAAAATCTAATAAGATCAAGTGATAAAAACCCCCAAACCATTAGACCATGATGGGAAAGACCTCAAATCACCATGGGAAGCGGTCCTATGGTGTTCAGCCAAGGGGAACCCACGACTAACACACATTTTTTCTTCAGCACACGTCTCCCTTATTTGCATCAAATTCAATGATTTTGAGTCCCATTCCAACTTGTAATTACGGTTTGAGATGATTTTCAACATGAACCTACAACTAGAACTAGGTTTAGGGTTTTCTAGAATTAAATGGATTAGAAACAAAGGAGGAATCATGCATGGTCAATTGATTTAGATCGTTTACTCACATTTGATAGCCTTCCAACTAATGTCTCTAGTTGAGAAAGTGTGATAAAATCCCAAATTCACCTTGCCCTAGTTGTCCCTCTGTTTCTTCACCTCTCTTCTAGCTTCTTGTTGTGTGAGAGAATGTGGTTGGAAATGTGGAGGTGTGGGGCTTTATATAGGCTTGGTTTGGGCTCTTGAGCTTAATTACAAATAGGAGTTGTAATCCTAGTGAAGAGTACCTCTTTCCCGAAATAGTAACTTTCCCGAAATAGTCATTGTCATCATCAAAGCCATGTCCCAACTATGTTGGGGTCGGCTACACGAATTTTGTTTCTCCATTCCGCTCAATCTTGAGCCAAATCCTCAGATAAGTTACACTTCTTCATATCTATTTTTACTACCACCATCCACATCCTCTTTGACCTAGCCCTTCCCCTTGGTGGGCCATCAATGGTCAAACTTTTCCTTACCGGTGACGTTGCCTGCCTACGTTCCACATCTCCAAACCATCTGAAACGGGTTTCTGTAATTTTATCCCCTACTGCTGCTACCCCTAAATGCTCTCCAAAACGCTCACTTCTAATTTTATCCTTCCTAGTTTTACCACACATCCACATCAACATTCTCATCTTTACTACATCCATTTTATGCATATGTTGCTTCTTGATTAGCCAACATTCTTCTCCACAGGTCATAGTTGGTATAATCGTTGTCCTGTAAAAAATTTCCTTCAGTCTTTATTAGCTTTCGTCAGTCACAAAGCACTCTAGAAACAAGTCACCACTTCAACCATCCCGCTTTTATCATATGTTCGACATCTTCATCAATCTCCCCTAATTATAGAGCCAAGGTAACAGAAAGAATCACTTTGCGGGATCTCATGGTCTTCAATTCCCACAGTAGTTTCAGCTCTTTCTATATACCCACTATAGTTACAATCCATATGTTCCGTCTTTGTACGGGTTATTTTAAATCCTTTGGATTCTAAAGCCCCCCACCATCTTTCCCGAAATAGTAATGTTCCTAAAATAGAAACTTTCGTTAAATAGTAACTTCCTAAGATAGAAACTTTCCTGAAATAGTAACTTTTTTCTAGTTGTGTGTGGCAGAGAATGAGAGAATGAGCGTCCTATCACCTATCGGCATGCAATGCTTAATAGACTCTCCAATGCAAGTTTCCTATTACAATTGGCTTTCCTAAATACAATAAAACCAATCCTTCTAACTACCATTAGTTCTCTTTATAAATTATGACTACAGTTTCAAACTTATGTGCAACATATCTTCTCCTAATTTCTTATTCTTTATCAATTGGGTTCCTAATATGACTTGAATAGATATTTTAATGTGATTAGGCTACCAATTAGGATATCCCTAGGCATAAACCAGCCAATATCTTAGTCCCGCAACATTAGTGGGTCCCACAAGGGGCACATCATCGAAAATTCAATTTTAATGCTTTTTATTAATGGCCACATCCTAATATTGATTAATTATGATTAATGGACACCATTCAGGAACAGTACCATAACATCAAATTTTAATTATTTATTATTTAATTCTGAATTTTCATTTTAAATAAAAAAATTCTTAATTTTCTAATTTTGCATGGGAATTGTTTTCTCATTATTCTTTCATGTATGGAATCTTTTTAATCATTTTAATTACACTACAATTGACCTATAAAGCTATGTAACATGAATGATCATACTATCAATTATAAACTACTCAAAGTGGAGTCAAGAAGGTACATTATTGTAGAGTCGGTTTATTATTACTAAAAAATAATATCAGGATAAATCTCTGGTGCAATTCGAGCCAGGTCTAAGTCCACTGGACCTAACCCGTGAGCTATTGGGTCAATCAGTTTCAATCCATTGGAATAGCCCACAAAACCAATGGGGAATAACCGGCTATTGTGGGAAGTTATCTTATTTAGCAGTTTTCTAATTGCTTTAGCATCATAGAATTAGTAGGTTTCTTTAATATTAGGAATTCTATGATTGGAAAGACCCTTTGATATTCTCTATAAATACGTAAATCCCCTTTAGGGATCGACACTATGTAAATCCCCTTTAGGGATCGACACATCTTATTATTGAATTGAAAATTGAGTTCTGGTTTAGTTTTGCTTTGATTAACTTGTGCGTGAGTTCTTGGCTGTTGAATCCATCTGGATTCGATCAAATCCCTGTTGCGGGTTTGGTCCTCTCCTCTGGGCTGCATCAGATTGGTATCAGAGCAGATCCGATCTTGGATCTGTATTCTGATCATCAAGTCTTAGTAGCCTATCGTCCATCCATCCATTCATCCATCTTCCCACCAATCTCCTTTCTCTGCCGAACCAAATCTTCCACCGAAACCCCCTCTCCAAGCATTCCCCCACCAATACCGCCCCACTGCCTCACTCGAACCACCTCCCAACCGAAACCCTAACCCATCCTCCATCACCGCAACCAAACCAACACCCCAGACACACCCCAGGCATCCTTCCATCACCACCGAACCCCACCTCTGCCCCTGAAAACCCCAGGGCCCCAAAACCCAGAAACCCCTATTGTTATCCCAACCAGAAGAAGAAAAAAAGAAAGCAGCAGAAGAAAAAAGAAGAGAGGAGAAAAGGCCCTCAGTTGAGAAGAGTACCTGGCATCTGACGAAAGACTCCACTGCATCGTCGCCAGCAACTCCACTGCATCCCTCGCCAGTAGCTCCATCATCATACAACAGCCAGCATCTTCGTGTAAAGTAATAGACCCACAGGACCCACAGGTCAGCTCAACCTAATGGGTCAGTTTGACCCATGTATTGGGTCAGCCTTGTATGAGTTGTAAACAGATTAGATAGATATTAGTTGCCTTAGTTAAGGCTGTAATTGTGTAATCAGATCTCTAATGAGATCCTCTAATCTAGGCTTTTGTGTATATATATGTATCATTCGTCCATTGATTGAATACAGAAAAACCATTACAGCTTCTCTCTCTCTCTCGTGTATGTTCTGTAACATCTCTGGCTTGGTTCAAGTATCTTCTACATGGTATCAGAGCCCTAGAGCACTGATTGTCTATCCATTCCAGCATAGGAGAAGACCTGTGACGGTTCTGATTGCTTGTAAAAGCACTGTATCGGCTGTGATCAAAGGTGGCCCACCTATTGATCACCCACTGCCCAGAGAAATCCTCCCATCCTGGTCGACCATCATTCCTGGGAATTATACACATTGTTTCCAGATTTCTTGATCATCTGAGGTAGGCCATTCTCTCTGCTTTGTACTTCTCCCGTTTGTGCACATAGTTTTCATCACGACCGTCCAATTTTTTGGTATCTCAAGCTTTTATCAAAATTCCACTTGGAGGTGCTTCGGATTTTTGATACAGAGATCATTGTGTGATCTGATCTTCATCTTGATCATCCAGTGGGGTCCACAGAGCAAATCTGTGCCCCAAATCAAGGACGCCTGGGCCATTTTTTTTGGTCTTTTGGACTGGTTTTGATCTGGTTGCTTCCTGTGACTGTATTTCTTCATCTGATCATTCAGCGGGACCCATAGCACTCATCTGTGATCTATTTCAAGTGCCCTGGACTTATTTATTTACATTTATTCAAGAACTGTTTTGTTCCTGTGGTTGGATTTCAATTCTGTTTTGGATTTGGGACTGGATTTCACATATATTCAGTCTGTGATCACTGTGTCTTGCTCAAATGTCTTCTGATAGAACTGTAACGGGTATTACTATTATACTTGATGGCTCAAATTATCCATATTGGTCCCATCTCATGCAAAATTTCCTCAAAGGTCAAAAATTATGGAAATATGTTGCTCAGCAGATCCCTCCACCAGATAGTAAGGATACTAAGTTTGAGGAATGGGAAGCTTCCATCGGGAAAATTAATTCTTGGATTGCCAATTCAGTCAATCCATCTATTGGGAATCAATTGGCTAAATTCAATTATCCTAAGGACGCTTAGGATCATTTAGCAAGGTTATACACTCAGTCTAATGCTGCTCGAAGGTATCAGTTAGAATGGGACATTAAAAATGCAGATCAAGGAAATGACTCCATTCATGATTTCTTCATCAAAATGACTGCCTTATGGGACCAACTGGCTCTAATGGAACCCAACTTTAAAACAACTGAAGATGCTCACACTTTTGAAGTCTATCGGCAGCAGACTCGTCTTGTTCAATTTCTTATGGCCCTCCGCCCTGATTTTGAACATGTTCGCGGTCAATTATTACATCGGTCACCACTGCCTTTTGTGGATACGGCACTCTCGGAACTTTTGGCTGAAGAACAAACTCAGCTTTCTCTTACAAGGAAGAAACATGTGGAACCCACACATGTACTGTCAGCAAATGTTAGTACCCCAAGGAATGATCGCTCATTTCCTTCTGGTACCAATGACTTTTGCAATTATTGTAAGAAGAAAGGGCACTGGAAACGGGATTGTCCTACCAGACCCCCAAGGCCAACAGATAAGAACAAACCCTCTGGTCAGCAGCCCAATCGTGGTCCCATGCAATCTTATCAACAGCGACCATATGCAGCCAAAGTTGCTGAAGATGACAGTTTTCTGCCTCCGCAACTGGATCTTACATCTCAGATTCAAGCTATGGTTGATGAGCGCATGCAACAGTTGTTTCTGGCTTCCTCCACTGGTTCTGCCTCTCAGATGGTTACTATACCCTCAGCCTCTGGTTCTGCCATGACCATTTCTGGTCCGTCAGGTACTCTTGATTCTACATGGATCTTTGATTCTGGTGCATCCTATCATATGACAAATGATGTTTCCATACTTCATAATTGTCATACTCCTGCTAGCTCTCTCACCATCCATACAGCTGATGCCACTCCTCTACCAGTCTCTCTTATTGGCTCTGTTTCAAAAAAGTTGATCTCTCTCACTGATGTTTTGTGTGTTCCTCACCTGTCTATCAACTTAATCTCTGTTAGTCAATTGACTTCGTCTGGATTTCTTGTCTCATTTTCTTCTATTGGCTGTTCTGTGCAGGATCCGCGCACTGGGAGACAGATTGGGACCGGCCTTAGGTCAAGAGGACTCTACTATCTCCACTCACTGCATCTTTCATCTTCCAGCATTTCACCTGCCGCACTCGTTTCATCTACATCACCCTTTGCCCTTTGGCACTCTCGTTGAGGACATTTATCTTTAAATAAAATGAAGCTTTTATTTACTAGTGGTGTATTTGGAAATATTTCTGTATCAGACATTTCTACCTGTTTTGGTTGCCAATTTGGTAAACAACATGCTTTACCTTACAATAAAAGCACTTCTTTTACTAATGCTCCTTTTGCTTTGGTACATTCTGATGTCTGGGGACCTGCCTCTCAGCCAACAAAAGGTGGTTCCATTTATTATGTGCTGTTTATTGATGATTTCACTAGATATACTTGGTTGTATTTAATGAAAAATCATTCTGAGTTATACAACATCTATACTGCTTTCTCCACCATGGTTTCCACTCAATTTAACACGAGGATTAAAATATTCAGGTCTGACTCCGGGGGAGAATACATGTCCCACAAATTCCGTTCTTACCTGACCAGTCAAGGAACTCTAGCTCAATTATCATGTCCTGCCACACCACAGCAAAATGGTATAGCAGAACGGAAACACAGACATATCCTAGAAACTGCTAGATCCTTGATTTATTCCTCACATGTTCCTTTGCAATTTTGGGGGGAAGCAGCCCTGACTGCAATCTATCTGATTAACAGAACACCATCCTCTGTATTATCTGGCACATCTCCCTATGAAAAATTGTTCTCCTGTAAACCTGACTTGTCCTATCTCAAAGTTTTTGGTTGCACCTATTTTGTTCTGTTACATGATAACGAGAGAACCAAACTTTCCCCAAAATCCACTGTCTGTGTCTTTTTAGGGTATGGCATCGAACAGAAAGGCTATCGATGCTATGATCCTAAAACCAATAGGTTACGGGTCTCTCGTAATGTCACCTTCTTGGAACACATACCTTTCTATTCATTACCTACCCAATCCTCTTCTCCTGCGCAACCTACAGTCTATCCTCTTGATCCCTTTCCAGACCTGTTTCCTTCCGATACCCCTTCTACTCCACCCCTACAGGTATATCATCGTCGGCCCAAACCTCCGTCTGCTCCTTCGGAATCTGCAGCCCCACCTCCTCCTCCTGATCATGGGCCTATCTCCTCTGCTCCAGATGTGCAGGATCCTCCTCAAACTCGAAGGTATCCAGTGCGCACCAGAATCCCTCCCTCTAGATTTGGCTTTGTTTGTACTGATCATTTTTCTCCATCATATAAGTCCTTCCTTGCAGCAATTCATACCTTGGCAGAACCACAATCCTATAAGGAGGCCATTGCTCATCCGCACTGGAGGTCTGCCATCGCAGAAGAACTTGCAGCTTTGCAGAAAACTCAAACATGGGATCTTGTTCCTCTTCCCCCTGGGAAACGGGCCATCGGCTGCAAATGGATATTTAAGATCAAGACCAAATCTGATGGATCTGTTGATCGATACAAAGCTCGCTTGGTTGCAAAGGGCTACACACAAGAATATGGGGTCGATTATGAGGAGACTTTTGCTCCAGTTGCTAAGATGACAAATGTCCGTACTTTTATCTCTGTTGCCGCTGCTAGGCATTGGCCACTCTATCAGCTTGATGTCAAGAATGCATTTTTGAATGGATTTCTTCAGGAAGAAATATATATGCATCCTCCTCCAGGCGTCGTGAGACCTCCTCATTCTGTGTGTCGACTCAAACGTGTTTTATATGGACTCAAACAAGCCCCTCGTGCTTGGTTTGAACGGTTTAGCACCAGCATTATCAGCATTGGGTTTTCTCAGAGTACTCATGATTCCGCTCTCTTCACTCGCTACTCACGATCTGGCTATGTTTTCCTGTTACTCTATGTCGATGATATGATTATCACTGGCAATGATGCTACTGGTATTTTATCCTTGAAGAATTTTCTTCATTGACAGTTTGAGATGAAAGATTTGGGCCATCTGCGTTACTTTCTGGGCATTGAGGTTGCCTACTCTCCCGAAGGATATTTTTTGTCGCAAACAAAATACTGCAATGAAGTTCTCCAAAAAGCTGGCCTCACAGATCTTAAGCCTGTCTCTACTCCTATTGAACATAATTTGAAGCTTCGAACTACTGATGGAGATCTTCTTTCTGATCCGACTCGCTATCGTGAGGTGGTCGGTTGCTTGGTTTATCTAACCATTACCAGACCAGATATTGCCTATGCGGTACATGTGGTAAGCCAATTTGTTGCGCAACCCACTCATCTTCATTGGGCTGCTGTACTGCGCATATTGAGATACTTACAAGGAAGTACCAACCGCGCCCTCCTTTTTTCCTCCAGTCCGAATCTGACTCTGCGTTGCTATTTTGATTCCGATTGGGCAGGCGATGTCAATGACCGTCGCTCTACAACAGGCTTCTCCATTTTTTTTTGGCTCCTCTCTCATCTCTTGGAAGAGCAAGAAACAAGAAGTTGTATCACGGTCATCCACTGAAGCTGAATATCGTGCTATATCTCACACTACTGCTGAAATCATTTGGCTTCGCTGGTTACTTAGAGATTTAGGAGTTCTAGTTCCTAAATCTACCCCTCTCTATACGGACAGTGAAAGTGCACGGAAACTTGCAACAAATGATGTCTTCCATGAACGATCCAAACATCTTGAAGTTGACTGTCATTTCATTCGTCAACATGTTCGGAGTGATACTATAAAGCTCTTCCAGATTTCATCAGCGGCTCAAATAGCAGATTTTTTCACCAAAGTCACTCAGTATCTCGGTTTTTCGGAGCTAGTTTCCAAGCTCTCGATGGTCACATTCTCCCATCCAAAGCTTGAGAGGGGGTGTAAAGTAATAGACCCACAGGACCCACAGGTCAGCTCAACCTAATGGGTCAGTTTGACCCATGTATTGGGTCAGCCTTGTATGAGTTGTAAACAGATTAGATAGATATTAGTTGCCTTAGTTAAGGCTGTAATTGTGTAATCAGATCTCTAATGAGATCCTCTAATCTAGGCTTTTGTGTATATATATGTATCATTCGTCCATTGATTGAATACAGAAAAACCATTACAGCTTCTCTCTCTCTCTCGTGTATGTTCTGTAACATCTCTGGCTTGGTTCAAGTATCTTCTACACTTCGCACAACAGCCATCTCAGCTCCATCGCCAGAGCTTTCTTTGTTTCGTTCAAGCCAAAACAGTGAGCTTTGCTGTTGTTTTTTATTTCCATCCTGCACAGATTCCAAAGCAGAAGCCTTTTCATCTCCCACGTGCTATCTCTTGAGTTGGGCCTGCCCTGTAGTCCAGATCTGACCTAAGTCCGAACCGGGCCCAGCCCACCTACTAGCAAAAAAAAAAAAAAAACTTTCAAGAATGTCTACTCGCAACGGTCAAACTTTCCGGGGAAAGCTTTCTGACAATCAACGAGATGTTATGCTATCTGAATTGTCGCAACGAGTGCATGCATTGGAGACCGGACTTTCTGACAGGGTACTTGCATTAGAGACAGGGTTTGCAACCTTGCAAAAACTAGCAACTGACGCATCGTCCAGTACAGGTCTTCCACAAATTGTACCGCGCCACGCTGCTGCCGACAGACGTGAGTCTATTCATGATTTTATTAAGCGTCTTTTTCTAAAAAGGACCATGAAGATGCGCCAAAAACACCCAAATTTGATGATATTACCAAATGCGTCAAAGTTGAAGTGGCCGATTTCTCTGGACGCCTGAACCCACAGGCTTTTATTGATTGGCTCGATTCTCTTGACGATTATTTCAACTGGTACCGCATGGATGATGCCCATCGTGTGGCCTTTGTCAAAGTCAAGCTTAAGGGTTCAACTTGGGCATGGTGGTACGGCGTTGATCATAACAATTTCGTCATGGGACGCCCTGCTATCACTAGGTGGGACGACATGCGCGAAAAGCTTGAAGGCAAGTACTGACCCTCTAATTATTTGGATATACTTTATGAAGCAGCGCAGGGGAGAAAGAAATTAGCCAACGGGCTATTCTCCAAGCCAGAAGGCTTAGGGTAGGATGTCATGGTCTCACACCACAGACAAGTGAGGAACACTCGTTTGAGAGAACTCAATTTTCATTACTGTATATCCCAAGAGAAGGGATTACATCCTATATATAATAAAATCTCAACATAATTTTAGTAATCAATCTCTACTAATAAGAAACTTCTTAATTCTAAGAATCTTGGGAATTAGAAACTACCTAATCAAAGCAATTAAAGAAATCTACTAAATCTGGAAAAATCATCTAGAAAGTCTAAAACTAGAAACTGCCGTTAAAATCAAAATTCCATCATGGCTGGGCTTTGTGTGCTTTGGGCCTTCTGGAGTAAACTTTCAAACGGGGCCCATTGGCCTGGCCTGCATCAGCTCTCCCCGGCTTGGAGAAACTCGACTCCGGCGAGTTAGCAGCTTGGTACCTTTCGTACAAATCCGGGTTGAGTCTCTGAAAATCTGTGGCGGTGATCCATGTAGCGTCAGAAAATGGTTTACCTTCCCACTTGACCAAGAATTTATGAGATGCGCCAGTCTTTGTTGACACTAGCTGGTCATCATAGACATCTTCAATTTCTTCTTGAGGAGCTGGAACTATAGGAAGCCGGATATCTTGTTCGTCAAACGATTCATCTTGATAATGCCCATGATAAATCGTGAGATCTTCGACATTGAATGTAGAACTGATAGTCATGTCGGACGGAAGATCGAGCACATAGGCATTTGCGCTGATTTTCTTCAAAATCTTGAACGGACCTGCACTTCTAGGATAGAGTTTCTTATAAGTGCCTGGGGGAAACCGTTCTGGCTTAATTCGCACCATGACCATGTCACCTTCATTAAATTCAACATGGCGTCTTCGAGTGTCCGCTTGCTGTTTGTAAGTCTCATTACTTTTGGCAATCTGTTGACGGACCTCATCATGAACGTCCTTCATGTGCTGTGCAAATTGTTCAGCTTCTTGGCTAGGCCTGGCTTCAGTCGGTAAAGGACTCAGATCAATTAGAAAACGCGGCTGGATGCCTGTGACAACTTCAAATGGTGATCTTCCAGTTGATCTGTTAACGGAGTTATGATAGGAAAACTCCGCCATGGGTAAAATAAGATCCCATGAAGCAATGTGGTCTCCGACGAGACATCGAAAAAGATTACCCAAGCTGCGATTGACGACCTCAGTCTGACCATCAGTCTGAGGGTGATAGGCACTAGAGTACTGGAGCTTTGTCTTCATCATATGCCATAAAGTTTTCCAGAAGAAGCTCATGAACTTAGTATCTCTGTCCGGCACTATAGTCTTGGGGAGGCCATGAAGACGAACAATCTCTTTGAAGAAAAGGGTGGCAACTTTTCTTACATCTGCTGTGGTCGTACAAGGAATAAAGTGGGCCATTTTAGAAAACATGTCCACCACAAAAAAAATGAAATCTACCCTTCTTACAATCTATGGTAAGCCCAAGACAAAATCCATGCTTAGATCTTGCCAAGGCGCATGTGGAATAGGAAGGGGCTGATACAATCCCGTGTTCTTCTTTTGTCCCTTTGCAAGCTGGCATACCCTGCATAACTCACAAATTCGGGCAACATCTGTCTTCAGGTGGGGCCAAAAGAAGCGGTCTTCCATAAGTGCCAAAGTCTTATCTCACCCTAGATGTCCACTGCATCCACCTCCATGCAACTCTCGGAGGACAAACTCGCGGATAGAAGTAGCTGGCAAACACAACTGAGTTCCACGAAACAAATAAACATCATGGATAGAAAATTTGGGATGGTCGGAAAACTCACCATTAAGAAGAGCTTTGAAGATGCGACCAAAGTCATGATCATCAGGATATTCTCTACGAATCTCATCAAAGCCTGAAACTATGACGGAAATTGTCGTGAGCAAGTGAGAACGACGACTTAAGGCATCTGCGACCTTGTTTTCCTTTCCTGATTTATGACGCATTAGAAATGTAAATTCCTGCAGATATACGCTCCATTTGACACGGTTGGCGCTCATCTTCTTCTGTGAGTTCAGATGCTGTAAAGCTTCATGATCGGAGTACAACACAAACTCTTTCCCGATCAAATAATGACGCCAATGACAGAGTTTGTACAACTGCATAGTATTCCAAGTCATACGGCGAATACTTCTTGCGAGAGTCATTCAATTTCTCGCTAAAGAAGGCAACTGGGTGACCATCTTGACTTAAGACTCCGCCAACACCAACTTGCGAAGCATCACAACTGACTTCAAAGACCTTGTCAAAATCTGGAAGTTTCAAAACTAGTGCGTCTGTCATTTTCTGCTTGATTTGTTCAAAAGCACGAGTGGCTGCCTTAGTCCAATTGAAGTCACCTTTCTTCATGCAATCAGTTATATGAGTCATAATGGTGCTGAAATTGCGAATAAATCTCCTATAAAAGGTGGCTAACCCATGGAAACTCCGTACCTCATTGATAGTTTTGGGAAGAGGCCAATCGATGATTGCATTGATCTTCTCTGGATCAGCTTCTACTCCTTGGGCCGATACAACAAATCCCAAGAATATAACTTTGGAACTTAAGAAAGTACACTTCTTCAAATTAATGTAAAACTTCTCTTTGCGAAGTGCACGCATCACATACCTGAGGTGATCAAGATGTGCATCCTTGGACTTGCTGAAGATCAAGATGTTGTCAAAATACACAACGACAAATTTACCGAGGAAAGGCCGTAGAAGCTGTCATAACTCTCATGAAAGTGTTGGGAGCATTAGATAAGCCAAACGACATGACTAGCCATTCGTATAATCCATCTTTAGTCTTGAAAGCGGTGTTCCAGTCATCTCCTGGGCGAACACGGATTTGATGATATCCGCCTCTAAGATCAATTTTGGAGAAGACGGAAGATCCGGCCATCATATCAAGCATGTCATCCAACCAAGGTATCGGAAACCGATACTTAATAGTAATTTTGTTGATTGCTCGGCTGTCGACACACATTCTCCAAGAACCATCTTTCTTGGGTGTCAAGAGGACTGGTACCGCACAAGGACTCATGCTTTCGCGAATATAACCCTTCTGGAGGAGCTCTTCAACTTGCTTTCTTAAATCTGTGTGTTCTGTCGGGCTCATGCGATAAGCAGGTAAATTTGGAAGCGATGACCCAGTAACCAGGTCAATAGCATGCTGGATGTTCCTCATAGGCGGTAGCTGTTTTGGAAGATCAGCTGGAATTAAGTCTTTAAAATCATGCAAGGACTTGATTTCTGGTGGTGTAGAAACTGCTTGTTTATTTTCTGCCTCTTTGAATTCTTGAGGGATAAGGGCATAAACAACTCCTTGCTCTTTACTTTCTTCTTTAAATTTCCGCATTGAAAGGATACGAGAATTTGGTTGTGATGCAGTTTGTTTTGCCGGAATTGATGGTGATTGCTTTGCCGGGGCAATAGGAGGCTTAAGTGGTAGAAGAGTAACCTTGCGACCTTTATACTTAAAAGTATGGGTGTTTGCTTATCCATCACTTTGGACTTTGTTATCAAAAAGCCAAGGTCTTCCCAACAGAATATGAGTAACATTCATGGGGATAATATCACACCAAATAGAATCTTCATAACCACCAATTCGAAATGTTACCTGGCACCGCTTGGTTACCGGAATTGCGGAATCATTCACCCAAGAGACCTTGTAAGGCTTCGGGTGTTTTTCTATTGGAAGCTTCAACTTGTCAATTACTTCTTGGGAGATCACATTCATCTCACTTCCTCCATCTATGACGAGATTGCACAATCTGTCACGACATTTTGCCACAGAGCGAAAGATGGTGGTTCGCCTCCAATCTTCAGCTTCCTCTTCGGTTGTAATGAAGAGACGACGAATGAATAATATGTCCTTCTGTTTCAGCTTGATAGAATGAATGATTGTCTTGTTCTGGCGGAGGTGCCTGCTCTTCATATGGTGTTTCAAGTTCAATGTCTTCATCAACAGGCTCTGAGTCATAGGGATCTTCTTCATTATGTGCATAGTGAAGATTCTTCGAACCTAGGCATTCAGAAGCATAGTGTCCTTTGCCTTTGCATCGAAAGCACTCGATGTCCTGCTTTTGTCGTGAAGAATTTACAACATTCTTCCCTTTTTTTGCAAAATTTGCAGGTCTTACTTGATTATAAGGAGGTGCTGGCCTGTTGAAATTTTGTGGAAGAGGCTGTCGGGCTGAGTTTTGTGCTGGAGCAACCCGCTGATAAGTCGTATCGGAGGTCACCAAAACGCCTTGAATATGGATATCGC
The DNA here is from genome assembly GCA_012931725.1 of Litsea cubeba. Taxonomy (NCBI): domain Eukaryota; kingdom Viridiplantae; phylum Streptophyta; class Magnoliopsida; order Laurales; family Lauraceae; genus Litsea; species Litsea cubeba. The sequence continues at coordinate 82,568,595 of CM022946.1, read as the reverse complement.
AACTGATCTTCGACGCGGAGTGGTAAGCGATGAACTTCTTCAATGCTGTAAAAGGTGTGAGTAGTCAACTACCTTTGGACCTCTTGACGCAGTCCTTTCTTGTATCAGGTGATAGCCTGTCGATCAGTTTCAGACACCTTGCATCGCACCATGAGATCATGAAACTTTTTTGTGAAATCATCTACAGTGGAGGTCCCTTGTCTACAGTCAACTAATTGATCATAGAGGGAATCAATATAGTCAACCGGTAGATATTTATCCTCAAGTTTCTGTTTCATCTCCTCCCATGTGTTGATAGGGCGTTGCCCATAATTGGCATTTCTGTCATCAATACTCCGCCACCAAACACGCGCTGCACCCTTCATCTTCATCTTGACAAAGGAAACGCGTTTGTCTTCATCCATATTGTACCATTCAAAATAATCTTCAAGGGCTGTAATCCAGTCGGTGAAGACTTTCACATCCATGCGTCCAAAGAAATCAGGAACATCAACACGTACCTTCTTGGTGATGTCTTCTCGTCGGCCATGATGGTCATCATAAGCAGTTTCATCCATAATGCGCTCCATAAACTGCCGACAAGTTTCCTGCGGTTCACCATTGACAGAATTTTCCACACCGGGCGGACGATTGTTTCCCCTTTGTGATTTACTGCCGTCTTTGTTGGTGGAAGGTCCAGGGTTGTCATTGTTCTGGTTACCAAGAGGATGAGTGCTTCGAAGATGTTCTTCAACCCTATCCATTCTATCCATTAATTCCATGATGTAGATATCACGTTGGCGGTCTGTGAATTTACCTATGAATGTGGCTCCGGTGCGAGTAGTTGGGATCGTGGTAGACATGCTGATTTTCTTTTTTTTTTTTCTTTTTTTGAACTACTGGATAGTGGGCCAGGCTCGACCTGAACTAAGGCCCTGAATATGGCCTAGGACTAATGTCCAGAGATGTGGGAAGTTGAGTGGAATGGTCCACGTGTGTTTGCTGCAGTGAAGAGAGAACAAAAAAAAATAGGGGTTTTGTTCCCTTTTTTTGCTTCGACGAAAAGGGTTGCCGTCCCTCTCCTACTGAAGAGGAAAGAAGAGGAGAGGCTGGCTTGGTCGGCTGGCGAGGGCGCTGCAGGTGGAGGGCGGCGGCGCTGTCGACGGCAAAGAGGATCGGCGACGGCACAGGTATGTAACTTTTTTTTTTTTTTTTGCTTCTCCCTCTCTCTGTTTTCTCTTTTTTTTTGTTGGTAATGGAGGAGAGAGGCGTATTTGAGCAGATGGATGGGCGCCTGGGTTTGAATGGGGTGGATGTTGTTCCGGTGAGGTCGGTTAAGGCAGGGAAAGGGATGTGGGATTCGGTGATGTGGGATATTGGATGGATGGGACTGGCGCAGGATTTTGGTTTGTTGGAGGATTTGGGTGGTGGATTCCGGTTGAAAGGGCTGGGTTTTTTTCTGTGAATGGACGATGATCGTGGTATGCGGGTGGGTTTTGGAAAGGGTGGTGTGATGGAGGGGGAAATTGGAGGTTGGCAGTGGGGTCGAATGAGTTCGGAGGGTTTTTTAGAGTGGATTAAGAATGGGTCTGTGTGTCTGGGGTTCGGTGGAGGTTGGCAGGGATCGTGTAGAGGGCTGGGATAGGCGTGGGTGGGTCGTGGTAGAGGGAAAACGACGTGGGTGGGTCGTGGTAGAGGGAAAACGTGGGGTGCAGTTGATGGTGTGTGTTGTGATGATCGGTGGTGGGAATGATGATAATGGGTGAAGGTAATTGGAAAGATAGGAATAGAGGGTACCTCGAATCGGCGATCGGAACGGAACGGCGATCAGAGACTGGATCTCTGCTCTAATACCAATTGAAGCAGCGCAGGGGAGAAGGAGATTAGCCAACGGGCCATTCTCCAAGCCAGAAGGATTAGGGTAGGATGTCTTGGTCTCACACCACAAACAAGAGAGGAACACTCGTTTGAGAGAACTCAATTTTCATTAATTTCTGTATATCCCAAGTGAAGGGATTACATCCTATATATAATAAAATCTCAACATAATTTTAGTAATCAATCTCTACTAATAAGAAACTTCTTAATTCTAAGAATCTTGGGAATTAGAAACTACCTAATCAAAGCAATTAAAGAAATCTACTAAATCTGGAAAAATCATCTAGAAAGTCTAAAACTAGAAACTGCCGTTAAAATCAAAATTCCATCATGGCTAGGCTTTGTGTGCTTTGGGCCTTCTGGAGTAAACTTCCAAACGGGGCCCATTGGCCTGGCCTGCATCACTTCAGCAAGAGTTTCTTCTCCTCAGGCAGGGCACTTTATCATTAGATGAGTACACAGAGAAATTCAATGATTATGTTATTCGGAGCAAAAATCGAGAAGATGACCGAGAACTTGTCAACCGCTATCGTACTGGTTTGCGCCACAAATTTAAGCGTGAGGTCCTCATGCATGATTTTGATACAGTTGATGAGATTTATAAGGCAAAAAGAGTTGAACTAGAGTTACGGTCACCAAATATGAGATGCTTCGGTGCTCCAACCGGAGAACCCATGCCTCGCAGAGCTCTAGAATTCTAGAATTATCGTGCTCCACCACAAGGTTCTCGCCCAGCTTCAGAATTTCAGACTAACCGTGCTCCACCACAAGGCCATCACCCAGTTTTAGAATTTCAGAATAATCGTGCTCCTCCACAAGGTTATCGTCCACCGAAGAGGCAACAACAGCCCAACCAGCCTAATCAGTGTCCTTTTGCACCAAACCAGCGGGTCGCCGTACCACAGGGACGTGGACCTCCAAGGACGGATCGGCGGAATGACGGTTGTTAGCGTTGTGGTCAACCGGGTCACTTTGCCAATGATTGCCCACAAGTTCAAAATCTTTACTATTGTGAAGAGGAAGCCTATTATGATGATGAGCACTATGATGAACACATTGAGATGGAGCCTCCCCCCCTGAAAATCAACCAGTGGAAGCACAGCAAGACACTCAGCAAGAAGAACGGTCGGATCCTCTTCCTAGAGCCACCACCACTGCAGAAGAAGGCGGTCCTTTACTTATCATACGCCGACTTCTCAATACCAATGAACAGGAAGAAGAAGATTGGCGGAGAACTTCCATCTTTGGGACACGTGTGCGGTGCAAAGGTAAGCTGAGTAATTTAATCATTGATGGCGGAAGTGCTATGAATATTGTTGCGCAGGAAGTGATCGATAAATTGAAATTGCCAACTGAAAAGCACCCGAAACCGTACAAAGTTGCATGGATAAACGATCATTCCATTCCTGTGACCCGCCGATGTTTGATTAATTTCAAAATTGGCGTTTATGAAGATGAAATATGGTGCTACATAATTCCTAGGAACATTGCTCATATACTTCTTGGTCGGCCTTGGCTCTTCGATCGAGAGGTAATTACAGATCAAAAGAAGCACATGCATTCTTTCAAGTGGAAAGGACAAATGGTGGACCTTCTTCCAATGCCACCAATAGCATTTTTTTCAGCGACTCCCACTACCCCATCCAATCCACATGTTCTCACTATGAGTAAATTTGAGGAAGAAACCAAAGAGCAAAATGTGATGTTTGCACTAGTCACTAAGCAAATGCAGGAGCCTCCTAAGATTCGTATTCCCACTAAAGCTCAGGCTCTCCTTCATGAATACTATGATCTGACTCCTGAAGAGTTACCAAATGAGCTTCCTCCCATGCGAGATATACAACATGCTATAGACTTAGTTCCTGGAGCATCCTTGCCAAATCTGCCTGCTTATCGGATGAGCCCAAGTGAACATGCCGAGTTGAAGCGCCAAGTTGAAGACTTATTGCAAAAGGGGTACATCAAGGAAAGCTCAAGTCCTTGTGCTGTTCCAGCCCTCCTTACACCAAAGAAGGATGGTAGCTGGCGTATGTGTGTGGACAATCGCGCCATCAACAAAATTACGGTAAAGTATCGTTTTCCTATTCTTAGGATAGACGATATGTTGGATATAATGCATGGATCCACTATTTTTTCCAAACTTGATTTGCGCAGCGGCTATCACCAGATTCGCGTCCGACAGGGTGATGAATGGAAAACAACATTCAAAACAAAAGATGGTCTTTATGAGTGGTTAGTGATGCCCTTTGGCTTTTCTAATGCACCAAGTACTTTCATGCGAGTGATGACTCAGCTCTTGCGCCCTTTTCTTAGCAAATTTGTTGTAGTTTATTTTGATGATATCTTGATATACAGCAAATCCAAGAAAGAACATCTTGATCATTTGAGGTGTGTGTTCAACACCCTGTGCCGTGACAAATTTTATATCAACCTCAAGAAGTGCTCTTTTATGACTGATTCTGTGCTTTTTTTGGGTTACTTTATTAGCTCGAGGTGTCGAGGCAAACCCCACCAAAGTGAATGCTGTTGTTGAATGGCCTACTCCAACAACCATATCTGAAGCTCGAAGTTTCCATGGGCTTGCAACTTTCTACAGGCATTTTATCAGAAATTTCAGTAGCATCATGGCTCCTATTACTGACTGTATGAAGCAGGGGACATTCAAATGGACCAGTGCTGCCGCCCGTGCATTTGAACAGATAAAACGAAAGATGACAGAAGCTCCAGTTTTGCGCCTTCCAAATTTCAATCAGGTTTTTGAAGTTCATTGTGATGCATCTAATGTTGATATTGGAGGCGTGCTTAGTCAGGAAGGTCATCCTATCGCCTTCTACAGTAAGAAGCTAAATGAGTCCCAGAAAACATATTCTCCCTATGATCTCGAACTATGTTGTGGTACAGACTCTACGTCATTGGCGGCATTATTTAATTGGAAGAGAGTTTATTCTATTCTCTAATCATGAAGCCCTCAAGCATTTACATTCCTAGCAGAAATTGAGTGCACACCGTGCAAGGTGGAACTCCTATCTTCAGGAATTCACTTTTGTCATTCGCCACAAGGCCGGCAAAGAAAATCAAGTTGCAGATGCATTAAGCCGCCGCAAGCATTTATTGACTAGCATGTCTATCACTGTTCCAGGCTTCGAAGAAATTCGTCAAGAATACCCTGTGGATAAAGATTTTGGCCACATCTACATCGCTCTTCTCAATGGCGATCCAGCTCAACACCCGCACTTCAGTATTCATAATGGATATTTGTTTCGCGGCACAAAATTATGTCTACCAGCTACCTCCATCCGTGAACATATTGTACGGGAATTACATGGTGGCGGATGTAGCGGACACTTAGGTCGTCACAAGACCCTCGATCTTGTTGGTGACAGGTATTTTTGGCCTAAGATGAAATCATATATCATTAAAATTTGTGATTTATGCAGGGTTTGTCAGCTTGCAAAGGGTAACAAAAAGAATACAGGACTCTACCAGCCCCTTCCCATTCCACATGCTCCGTGGGAAGACATTAGCATGGACTTTGTTTTGGGTCTACCAAACATAGCACGGAAAGTTGATTCTATATTTGTTGTGGTAGATCGATTTTCTAAGATGGCTCATTTCATACCATGTTCTAAGTCTTCTAACGCATCCAAAGTTGCGCAGTTATTCTTCTGAGAAGTGGTACGCCTTTATGGACTTCCTAAAACAATTGTGTTCGATCGAGATACGAAGTTTATGAGCTACTTTTGGAAGACACTCTGGCGGCCACTAGGACAAAGTTACAATTTTCCAGTGCCTATCATCCGCAAACTGACGGTCAAACAGAAGTGGTAAATCGCAGTTTGGGCAAATTGTTGAGATGCTTGGTTCGAGACCACATTACATCTTGGGATCTGGTCTTACCCATGGCTGAATTTGCTTATAATAATTCAGTCAACAGATCTACTGGGATGTCACCATTCCAAGCCGTGACTGGCATGCGACCGCACCTACCTACTGATTTGGTCCCGTTGCCGGTAGAAGCGCGACCAAGTGGAGAAGCTAAAGATTTTATCCGACATATGCAGCATGTACATGATGAGGTTCGACGTAACATTGCCACTAGTAATGACAACTACAAGCAGCATGCCGATGCACGTCGCCGTTTTGTTGAGTTTGCAGAAGGTGACATGGTCATGATCAGAATACGTCCCGAGCGCCTACCTCCCAAAGCAAATAAGCTGCATCCTCGAAATGCGGGTCCTTTTAAGATCTTGAAGAAGATAAGTTCCAATGCATACGTTTTGGAACTGCCCGCGGAGTTAGGCATCAGTTCCATGTTTAATGCAGAAGACTTGACTCTCTACCGTGGCCATCAGACAGATGAAGGAATTGAAGAACACATCCTATCTCTACCGCCTACTCCTCCATCTGATCACATTGTGGATGTACTAGATGATCAACTCGTGTCTACACGCCGTGGAGGTTTTCAGAAGTTTCTTGTTCAGTGGCAGAATCGCCCCATTTCAGATGCATCATGGATCACTGATACTGATTTCCAGCGTCCCAACCATGACTTAAATGAACGTTATCAAGCTATACACTCGCCGGAGTCGAGTTTTTCTAAGGCGGGGAGAACTGGTGCAGTTCGAGCCAGGTCCAAGTCCACTGGACCTAACCCGTGAGCTATTGGGTCAATCAGTTTCAATCCATTGGAATAGCCCACAAATCCAATGGGGAATAACCGGCTATTGTGGGAAGTTATCTTATTTAGCAGCTTTCTAATTGCTTTAGCATCTTAGAATTAGTAGGTTTCTTTAATATTAGGAATTCTATGATTAGTAATAGAAGCTTAATAGGATTGAAAAGACCCTTTGATATTCTCTATAAATATGTAAATCCCCTTTAGGGATCGACACATCTTATTATTGAATTGAAAATTGAGTTTTGGTTTAGTTTTGCTTTGATTAACTTGTGCGTGAGTTCTTGGTTGTTGAATCCATTTGGATTCGATCAAATCCCTGCTGCGGGTTTGGTCCTCTCCTCTGGGCTGCATCAATCTCGGTTCAGGTCCTTACATTCTCTCCAACTAAAAGAAATTTGGTTCTCCAAATTCGCTTTAGGCAGGTACAGAGACACTATAATCTAGATGCTCATCATAAAAAAGTAGCAAATCATCATCATGTTCTTCCTCAAATAATTCCCCCTTGCCATATGACAGCTCTCCACAAGAAAGAAAGACCACATGCCCAAACACAATAGTTCACATTGGGAAACTTACTTGTGTGGGTCCTAATGTCACCTTCAAATTATCTCACATATGATCTTACAATTGTACTCCCATGGTCTATGCAATAATAGATGTGGCACATCCATGGATTCTACATCACACCAAACCCAATTGTGATACTTATCACTAATGTAGAAAGGAACCAGGCAAAGGGAAGCTACATTTATTTCATTCCCTTTCTTGGACCATGACAGCCTGTAAGAGTTTCAGTTTCTCATATGACAATTTTACTTTGTCAACAGTGCTTTTGTTGACAACATTCCCGTAACTACCACTATCAATAATAAGATGGAATATTTTATTCTCCACAGTACATGTGGTGTGGAAAATACTTAAGCAGAACCACTCATCATAAGCAGGGACCTTTGTTGTCATGAGGGTCTTTTATTATCATGGAGTTCATCCATCACCACAAATTATGTCATCATCCCCTACCAGATCTGTATCAAAGATCGGCTCACCACAAATTATGTCATCACCACCACAAGTTGCTTAGAAGTCATAACTACAACGGTACATTTTTTTTACTGATCGGTAACCAAGAAAAAATTAATTAAAAATAAAGAAAAGTGTAAAGTATAAAAGAAAGAAAAACATATACAAAGCCTACACCCAACCATCACAAGACGGATGTGCTTATTGCTAACCAAGTGACAACTCTTGTGAACCTCCACTTCCAACAGACAAAAACTGTAGTAAAAAAAGGACAAACTAGTACCATCCAATCGTCTTTTGCCAACAAATCCACCAACTCTCTCACACTTCTACAAATGACCTGAAAGCTAACAAACAAGAGTAGCACTCTTTAAATCTCCCATTTTTTTATTTTCCATCCTCCGTGGACCTAAATTATTCTTCACCGCCATCCTATTGCATTCCTCAAGCCCCTTCTATGATCAATTGAATCTTTGTTTAAAAATTTGGAGTGCTTCCCTAATCCCCAATGCTTCTGCTTCATTAAATTCCATCAATCATAAGAATGTGCATCAGACCTCCCCCTATCATTCCATAAAATCCCGCCAATACCAGCACAATTTACCTTTAGCTTCTCCATCCACAATGGACATTGACGACTCTCTAGGCGGTGGCATCCATTGACCTTCCCCTGGCATCGCCACTTGCCAGTTCCTCTTGATGTTCAATCTGTTAACTCATTTGAATTGTTTCCTTGCCATAGCCCAATGAGCCATTCAAGCTTTAATCAAATCCACTACCTCTTCAGTCTCTTTCACTTACCCATTGAAGAACGAAGACTATTATTCCTCCCATTCCATAAAGACGGAGTCCCATACACATTCAGTAACTTATCCATTAATGGTTTTTTCCCTACCCACTCATCTTCCCAAAAAATGGACTCTAGAACCATCTTCAACTGAAAGATGGTTGTCCTCGCATTGGGCTCACCTTCACTGAATTTATTCAAATTTCTCCACACTAGACTCTTCAGATCTAGAGACTCTACCATAAGTACCATTCCCCCTCCTTCCCTCCATCCCAGTACAATATACATACTTTTCTGCAATGGAGCTTCTCCATAAAGCTTCTGTCTCCTCACCAAATCCCTAGCACCATTTGCTTTAGAGGTCCCAATTTCTTTTGTAATTTTTCCCAATCCCAACATCCCTTCTGTTTTGCTTTTGGATACTTCTTGCGAGTTCACCAAGCATGCTTTTCTTTTCCCTCCCACATAAGAAACTTTGTCGTCACTTCTTCACCTTTTTTGCCATTGCTGACACCATTTTAAAAAGAGAAAGATGGTATCCCATTAAATTTGCTAAAGATGCCTTGACAAAACAAGTGTGGCTGATCTTCTGACGGTCTAAATTGTTCATACAAAGGCCCCTATACAGGAGAGAATTAACCCCGTAACTTCCACATCAAATGATCCTAACCATTTATTAGGGTAACTTTCATAGAATTCACAAAACTTCAGATACAAATTTCTTGAGATTTGCAACAATTTTCAAACAGCATGACAAAATAATACTACAATAACAGTATTTTGTTTGACAAAACTGAAATCTGGAAATATTCAAATCTGTAGATATTCTGCCCTGGATGTAACCAATGGCCCTAAAGGTAAAAACATATAAAACACTAAACAGTGCAATGTTTTTCTCACCTGGATACAATATTGGCCGACTGAAACAGATCACCATGCCTAAGTTCAGCAATGACCCGCAAACGACTGATTCATGCCAAAAATAAAAGAAAGAAAGAAAGTATTATCAAAAATAAAAGTTGATGTGGAGCCCAACATAGAACAGTATTGAAACTACAGGCATGACCAGAGAGGAACTAAGAAGCACAAGTGTAGACCAAAACGCAGAACGACATAAACCTGTATCTAGTGAAGGTAGTCAGTACTGATTGGAAGTCATCAAGACCTGCATGATAACCCTCTCGATTTATGGCATTCACATCCCTTTCTTCCGGCTTAGGTGGCTGTTTAGCTCCTTGACGCCTCTTTTGCAAGTAGCACTCTTGCAGATCATTGAACTGTTGTAGTAAACCAGAAAGTTGTCAGATCACACAACACAAAAAGATACCAAAGTAATGGCCTCCCAAAACAATGGTCTTCTGGACTTTTCACAAAAAATAAATCTAATTTACCAACAGCAATATTTATAATTTGTGGGGCAGAAAGTTCACTGATCCAAACCATTGATCTGATGGATAATGGATTGCCCATGAAACAAACATCTTAGACCGCATAATCCTGTCCATTTTGTTATAAAATAACAATTATGACAGAAAATTTAATAATTGACATATAGGAGATAAAAAAAAGGGATTGTCATTTCACAGCACAAGCACACTACACACTAGATCTTCTCGAAGAAATAGAAAGCTAGGGTCCATAACAATTGACACTCTAATTGAGCAAAATCATGGGCTACATTCTCAAAGTGGGGAATTACTTTGTGACCAAAAAGATCATAACAAGAAGTAGTGGAAATGCTAATTTATCTAACCATCACAAGGCCTGATATCTCCTATGTTGTAAGTCAATTCATGCATGCCCCAAGGATCGATCATTTGGCTATTATTCATAGAATTCTCAAAATTTTAAAGGAACACCAGGGCAAGGTATCTTGTATAAATCCCATGGGCATGTGAGAGCACAAGCATATACTGATGGATCCAAAACAGATAGCAGATCTACCATAGGGTATTGTACAATAATTGGTGTATATCTCATTTTATGAAAAGCAATAAACAAGTCGTAGTTGTAAAATTGAGCTCTGAAGCCAACATACTCATGGTTGAGTGGTGTTTGCACCTCGATATCACACACAAATCCAGGGATTGATCCCTCGGTCTTCAAGTTGGTAGTATCACTCCTGGCCAGTAGGCAAATCTAGCATAAAAAATAAAAAATAAAAAAATATGAGCGCTGAAGTTGAATATCAAGCCATGGCTCATGGGTGAATCATGAGGGACCTAAGTGATGGAAGTTTCAATTCTATTTCAATGAGATCAAGTCCTTAGTGTCTCATTTCCATGGTGTTTCTTTATGTGGTGACGTATGCAAATTGGTTGGCAGATGCATTGGCAAAACAGGGGATTGACGAAGATCCTAGGGAAGTTTGCCTTATGTAATGGTTATTGTAGGGCACGTCTCTTGTACCCAGGATGTTAATGGGCTATTGATATGCTTTTAGTCACGGATGAAAATATCGGCCGCTACGCTACTATATCGGCCGTGGCGGCAGTGGCCGCCATGCTAAATGGAAAAAAGCGGGTATCGCAGCATAGCGTCCCGTATCAGCCGATACGCACTGATACATTGCGTATCGGCCGCTACAAACTATGAACAGTAAGGATGGGGGAAAAAACATACCCTCCTCCCTCCAATCGTCTCTTTGACTGGTGGAAAAAGAAGAAGGAAAGGGAAAAAAAAAAGAGGAAAAGAGGAAGAAAGGAAGGGAAAGAGAAAGAGTTGTTGTATACAACATACCTGGATGCAGCGGCAGGCGGTGGCGGCATAGTTGTCAAGTTCTTTTCGGATGCCATTTCGGTTTGGTTCCAAAATGAAACATCTCGGATTATTCGGACATTTCGCTTTCCAATTCGGAAATTTGTTTCAGAAAATATAAGAAAATTATATATATATTAAAAATATATAGGAAATTTCATTCTACCAAGCATCACAAATATAATTTGCAAAGGCCCATCGTGCAAATCAGTTTCAGCAAATAAAAGGTGGGCCTCAAATCAGTTTTTTAAATGGTTCAATTCAAAGGCCCATCGTGCAAATCAATTTCAGCAAATAAAAAGTGGGCCTCAAATCAGTTTCAGTTTCAGCAAATAAAATGGGTGGGCCTATGATCATCAGGTTAAAGAAATGAAGACAACTGTACAATGCCATATAAGTGGGCCTCACGTTCTGCAACTCCTCAAAAAAAAATTGTTCAATGGAATATTTAATAACATCAAATAAAGTGTAAAAAAATTGTCTAATGGAATATGCAACTGCCACCAGGTATTTCACAAATAAATAGTCAATTGAGACTCAATGTTTATATTAGTAAAAAAAAAATCAGATTCCATATCATCAGTCAACTGAGATTAAATGGAAATTGCAAAAAAGTGGGCCACGTTATCTGATGCCATATCATCAGTCAATAGCAACACCCCTCATTCTCTAATGAGGCCTCACGTTATCTGAGCCAAAAAAAGAGAGAAAAATAAAAAGAAGACAGTGGGCCTCACGTTCTGGCACCATCACAACCGTTGCATCAGGACCATTATTTTATCAGTTTCAGCAAATAAAATGGGTGGGCTGGACCACACCATAAAAGGCATCCCCAGATTTCGCCAAATATGCCCTTAAAAAACGAAACTTGCAAAGAAAGTAAGAAACCCATCGATGCTGTAGCGTAAATGGCGAGGGGGAGAGATCGATGCATACCTGAGGATCTACGAGATTTTCTTGCAAAGAAATCAGGCAAAGCACGCAAAGGAGAAATCAACCAAAGCTCTTCGCAAAGAAATCCAATCGACAACCTTGGGGAGGAGTAATCCACTCGACAGATCTCGGCGAGGGAGAAACCCAATCGGACAGCCTTCAATGGACGAATGATCTCAAGATATTGAAAGGGGAATAGAAAAATAGAAGATCTTGCTGCTGATACATGCATCATTGAGCCCAATTTTTAGATTGAAGGGGATTTTGAAACATGCGTGCTGTCGAACGAGAACAAGACGAGGCGAAAACAGGTATTTCGAATTTATTTCGTTTTTAGATTCGCTCAAATGCTCAACTATATTTTTTTTTCTTCTGTAACGGTCTTCCCCTGATTCGTCTGAATCTGTCGATTCGGGTAATGTTCGTCCGAATTTGTGTTTTTTCTCTACAAAACCCTATATTTCGGCGAATAGTAACGAATTATGAACCGAACATCTCAATGCGAGATGTTCAGTTCGGTAATGGTTTCAAAATGAAAGAAATCGGAGATTTCTTCCGAATCGAAACGAACTTGACAACTATGATTAGCAGGCAGCAGCAGCATCAGCAGGCAGCAGCGTCAGCTGCTCTTCTTCTTCTTCTTCTTTTCCTTTCCCTTTTTTTTCTTTTCCTTCTTTTTCCTTTCCCTCTTCTCCCGCTGTCTCTTGTCTCTCGATCCTTCCATTCACACGAATTAGGGCAGCACATGGCCCTTCCATCTCTTTCATTTAAGGTCATTTATGGGCCCCACAGTGGCCCACCTTATAAAAGGTTTAAATAAAGTATAAATGGGCCCTCAAAAGCTCTTTTTTCTTCTTAACCATTGATGGGCTCCACATTGATGCCCAAGTATTAAATAAAAAGGGCATGTCTTACCAAATATTACTCAATTGAAAGTAGAGCCTTAGCCAAATTACTTTCTAATTAGAAATACAACCCAATCAAATTTCACTCTAATTGAAAATAGACCATAACAAACTTTGACACTAACTAGAAATGGGCTCCAGCCAAGTTTCACATTAATTGGAAATAAGTTTTAGCCAAATTTCAATCTAATAGAAAATACTGAAATAAGGCCTTGACCAAGGTACACTTTAATAGAAAATGAGCCTTTTTCATTTTAATAGGAAATAGGCTCTAATCAAATTTAATTTTTAATAGAAAAATCTTTATGAGCCTTTCATTAGTTTCTAAGTTAGCATAACTAAGCAACATGAATACATGTGAAAAAAATGATTATTACTATTATTTTATATTCATAAAGCGATACAGGACCTCATACAATGTGGGGACCACTACGCCCCCTTATTTTAGTTACTTCTGCAAAAAAAAAAAAAAAAAAAAAAAAAAAAAAAAATCTATCATTTTTCAATAATCTGGATTTTCTGAAATTTTTTCAGAATTTTTTGACGATTGTTTCAAAACGCACCGCTACGCTACATAGCGTTTTGGCGGCGGGCCGCTACGCCCGCCGCTACGCCGCTACCGCTATTTTTATCCTTGCTTTTAATATAAAATAAATTTACCTGTTATATCTAAAAATATAATATCGCATGCTCCCTCAAGTTTTATAGACCTCCAAGTCTATTGGGCTCGTGACCATATATGGTACCTTCGCAATAACAAATATTGATTGTTATAGTATGACTGAGAAGTTGGTTAAAACTTTTAATTATGGCTCTAAACATATACTGGTTAGGTATGGTTATTAAGCTATGACCATGGAATGTAAAATTCTGGTGAAGCAGAATATATGGGAGTGTGTGTGGGGAGGTTTTTTATTTTTATTTTTTTTTTTTGGGGGCCGGGGGGGAGGGGGGCGGCGGGAGTACTTCAATAACTAACCAAGAATTAGGAAGTTACCCAAAAATAAAAGGCTAATAAAGAGTAAGGATCTTCCAGTCTTGAAGATTTTGCAACATCCAATGTCCAACTCCCATCAGATTATGGTTCAAAGTCGCGGCATCGGTTGGGCCAAAAAACCAATACGGTACTGGTATTGGTCGCAGTTATCAGTCCGTCGCGGTGTAAATTTTTTTTTAGTCCAAACAAATTTTCAAAAAAATCCAAATTATTTTAAAATGCTGAAAATATCGATCCCCTAAGTCATGACATCCCGTATCATTGTTTTGTCTGAAACTGATGAATATGTTAACTTTTACGATTTTATCTTTGGTTCATCCTCATAGTTTATAAATCCATCATGTAGTGCACAACTAAAACCCCAAATCCAATCACATAAAAAAATCTTTTTATATTTAAGAGAAGGGCATTTATTTTCAGTGATTTTAGATTTTTCATTAATATATCATATTAGAAGGGTACTAGTAGAATAAAATGTCTGGATATTTAATTGATTTTTTTTAATATTTTATTTGGATGTTTATGAGTAATCAATGTGACTTAGGGGCCAAACTATTATTTAATTAAAATTTATTAAGCGACCATGTAGGAGGGGAATTTATTTTGAGTGGGGCAATTAAAAAGGAGCATTTTATAGTTTGGCTTCAAGAGAGGGCATTAATGGTTTGGATTTAAAATTATAAAATTTATCAAGGACCGTTTAAGAGGAGGCATGTTTATATTTAAAATAGTGGGCCACAACAATGGAAAGGAACCCATCATGACTTATTTTGTGGAATAGTGGAAGACTCGCGCCATGGGAGTCAAAGCAAAGAAAAAAAAACCTTTAAAAGGGTTTCGGTCATTTTGCCGATAGAAATGGGAGCGGGACTGCGGGAGCGGGGAGAGGGAAAAGAAACAGGTAAAGAGAGGAAGAAAGGGGAAGAAGAGAAGGAGAAGAAAAGGAAAAAGGAAAGGAAAAGAGAAAAGGAGGGGAGGAGAAGAGAAGAAGAGAAAGTGGCAGCAGTGATTCATGGCTGCAGCAGCAACAGCACCAAGCGGCACCGTTAAAGCTATGGCTTCCAGGTTCAGTTGTATGCATATTTTGTTCTCTTTCTTCTACAACTGCATGCTAGTTTTTTTTTTCCTCGTTTTCTCTGCATGTATCATCTCCCCTTTCTCTTCCGTTTTTCCTTTTTCCCCCAAGTTTTGGCTGTATCGGCTGAAACAGATGCAAATATCGGTCGTAATGGCCAATATTCAACCGAGAAAATGACGATATTGACCGCGATGATACCGAGACCGCTATAATAGAGAAATATAGTGCGGTTTGGGCCGATACGAAAAAAATATCGTCGCGGTTTTGGCCGATACTGGTTCGTATCGGCCGATACAAACTGGTATCAGCCGATATTTTAAAACATGCATCAGATCAATTGCTTGGATCACCAAACTATAGGCTCCACATTTAATTGGATTCTAAACCTCAGTTCACTAGGCAAAAATTCTCTATTAAGAAACACAATAAATGAGCTAAGCATACATAAATTGAACCAGATCCAGTTACTAACCTGCGTGTGGACTCTCCTTTTTCTTGCCACAGCTAGGCCTGATTGAGTCAGAACATTTTGTGGCTCTGAACCACTGAAAGCATCTTTTCTTTGGTGTCCTGGGGAGCTTCCTTGAGATTTCACATCAACTTTCTTGTTCTGAAAATTTTCCGAATATGTTCCACCGTGCGCACTACAAGCACTTGAGATGAGGCCACTATTGTGTTTATCAATAGGAGAAGGCCAAACCTGAGTTGCCGTCTGATCATCAAGCATCCGCAACTTCATTGAGTATCTCTCCCTCGCTCGATATAACTCTATTCGATGTCTTTCTACGGAATTTATATCCTCTTTGATATACTGGAGATCAGTTTGTACCTACAGAGGACCCCAAAAGTAGCAGTTTGCAAATTACGTTACAGGTTACAAAAAAAGGGCTATAAGGTGTTAGCTATGAAACAAATTGTGAGATTTAAGGATCCAACCTAGTTCCAAAGAAATGGGATTTCTTTCTCTTTCTACTATTTTGATCCATAAAAAAAATTATATGGCATTAGCTACAAACCAAAATGAGAAATTTATGGATACAATCTAGTTCCAAAGAACTGAAATTCTGAATTTCAATTTTTTATTTCTTTTTGAGTGGCATAAAACTCTGTTCACAAAGTCAAAAAACCAGAAATCAATTCATAAGACAATAACATAGTTATACCATAATGAAGAGTATCACGGTTTCAAACTACAGTCTCAGTGACCGGAATGGTGGTAGATGAAACCTGTACGTTATGATTGAAGCATAAAACTTTGTTCAAAAAGTCAAAAATCCAGAAATCAATTCAAAAGACAATAACATCGTTGTACCATAATGAAGAGTATCATGTTTCCAAACTACAGTCTCAGTGACCGGAATGGTGGCAGATGAAACCTTTACGTTATGATTGAAACAGTTATTGGTTGGACAGAGTTCTGTCATGCAACTGCTTCAGATCTCATGGAAAACGTCAATTTTAGAGCATCTAAGGGCATTCTAGACATAAAGATAACCATAAAAACTGAAAAAGGGGTTTCAGGGTTTCAGCAGACTCAATATGACATCAAGCTAGTTCTGCAAGAAACATCATAGCTGTCACTACAAAATGGGTTCCTTCATTCCCAAGGGGAACAGTTTTGTTCCAAAATACAAATCATGCTATATAGCTGTTTCATCAAGTTCTAAGGATCAATTTACTGTTATTCAAAAAAAAAAAAAAAAAACATGTTCTAAGGATCGCTTAACTGAATCAAAAGTTTGTGAATGAGAAGCATCCTTAAGGTATGAACCACTGCAAGTTTGGAAATTCTAGGAACAATAGGATGGCTAGTCATTAGGATGTGCGGATGTGCATTAAGGGCAGTTTATAGACCACAACCACATTAGACTGAATACTTTCTGCCTTTTCCCCATGCCAATTTGATATCATCATTGATCAACAGTATTAATTTGACCAGGGTAGGACAAACAATATCCCACTCATTATGGGTTATGATTTCCATCCCATCCCAACCCATGACAGAGGTGGTAAAATTCCTTTCTCCTGTACATTCCTGTTTCTCCTGAATATTGACAGAATTCTATTACTTAACACATCTATTCCATATTAAAGCAAACCCATAACAGAAATTTGGATGTTAAGGGTGCACAAAAAACAATAATTAAAATTTACGAGATCAACCTCATGCAGCTCATCAAGTTTTTGCTTCCTCAGGCACTGCAAGAAATCAAGCAGAATCTGCATGTTTGTCTCAGCTTCTTCTTGTTCCATCTTTCTTTTCTTCTCTGAAAGGAGAGATAATATGCTATCTAGCTCTTTAACTGACACTTCACAACCCTGTCTAAGGAACACAACCAAACGTCACATTAAAAGTCCTTTCCAAGACCATCCTCAAATTTAGAAGTAGATTTCAATAGGATGGGAATGAAAAATTATTTGAAATGGTGTAATCTCTGCTGGAAGCAATGATCCAGATATCAAATTTTAGGAAAAAAATATGTATCATGTCATAGTTCAAAAGATGAATAGGCACAGGGTCATACGTCTAAGCTAATGTTTTCAAGCAAGAGTTTGAAACATTAATATCATAAGGCCTATAATCAAAGGTTTAAACACTAGTTTCCCTACAAAATATATTAAACAGAAAAAAAAAAAAAAAAAACCGCTTCCTTTCTCAAATGATAACATATTAATCCAACCCACCCACCCACCCCCCCCCCCCCCCCCCCACCCACACACTCAAAAAAAAAATTATATATATATAAAAAAAAAAAAAAAACTCTCTTTACAAAATGGGAATAGAATAATTCCACTGTGGCAGGGCTCACAGGGTGGTGCACGTAGAACATCCATTGGCAGCCAAAATTCTAGAAGTCCTACGGGCTGCGATACAATAGTCACTTCTCTCATATGAATGAAGTGTTGTTATCAATATAAGATGCCATGAAAATTACCTGCTGAAGAAGTGTGCAGAAGTTGCTGCTTGTAATATTTATTTTTTGCAGGGAGTACGCTAGGGTGGTTTATTTATTTTTTTAATTTTCTTCTCTTTTTCCTTTCCCACCCCCACCCCCCACCCCGCCTTTCCCACATGCCAGGGAACTGGCTTCATTCAAACTAATATATGTGAACATGCAAGCATGAATGTCCATGAACCATTAATCCAGTGGCAAGTGGAGATCAGTTAAATGACATTGGAATTTTGCACCCAAAAAAATCCAACTCTAAACATGGGTTTGTTATTTATATAACTAAAGAATGTCCAAAATCCCTTAGACAACTTATATAGTGGCGATTAAGTAAAGAACATAAATAATGTGCCCGAATGAATGAGAAACAGTCAAACTAACTTAATATTCAACAAGCCCTCAAGCTGGTGCATAGATATCAGTTTTCCTAGCTTTTCAACAATTCCAATCATCTGACTCTTCAACAATACTTTAGAGAAGATATCAACTATGAATTAAGCCTTCATAAATTTTGTCTTGCATAAAAGGATAATTCACCCATGGTTTTAAAACTCGGCTGACTACATGACTCGGACTTGGCTCGAAGTAAAAAAAAAAAAAAAAACAGAAAAAACAGGTTGCTTTTGTAAAAACAGTTTAAATAGTGGGAAGGGGCGAGAGAGTATTACAGAGTGAGGTAAAGGCTCTTTCGTTGGCAAAATAAAGGTTGTGAAAGGGTTTCTGGTTTTGGGGGTGGAGAGAGAGAGAGAGAGAGAGAGAGAGATGTTATCCTCTCCAGTGCAATGCTTTGTTACTGCTGCTGGTGCAGTGCTGCTGCTGCTTTTGCAGTGCTATTACTGGTGCAGCTGCTGGGAGCCTGGGACTGTTGCAGTGCTGCTGATGCTGGTGCTGTCTGTTGCTCTGCTACTGGTAGCCTGGTACTCTGGCCTTCTCTCTTTCTCTTCTTTTCTTTCTTTCTTTCTTTTTTTTTTTTTTTCCTTTTCTCTTGCTGATGTTGCTCTGCTGCTGGTGCGGGTCTTCTTCTTCTTCTTTTATTTTCTCTTCCTTTTTCAGTCGGCTGGGGCTGGGGTTGGAGTAGGCTGGGAGTAGGGTTCCTTTTTTATTTATTATTTTCTTTTTTTTTTCAAGTTTCTTTGTTCTGAAGTGGCTGGATCTCGACTCGGCCGAGTCGGGCGAGTCCACTCGGACTCGGCCATGCCCGAGTCGAGTCCCGAGTCCTTTTTTTAAAACCATGAATTCACCTCTTGCTGCTTAGTATGCTCATGAAATACTGGATTAGACACTGCATAGCTGCCTGATTATCATAATGCACCAGGATTCAAGTTGGAACCTGAACACCGAGCTCATCCATGAAGTGCCTCAAGCAAGCAAGCTCACGAGTTGCCATAGCGATGGCTCTATACTTGGCTTCAGGACTTGATCTTGCGACTGCCCATTTTTTCTTAATTTTCCATGTAACCAAGTCACCTCCGACAAATGTACAATATCATGACATTGACAGCCTATGATGCTCAGATACGGATATGGATACAGACATATCCAAACACTGATATGGGGATCCGGGATACGACTCCTCACTTTTGAAAATCTAGGACACAGATACAGATATATGTGCCCTTATTTTTTCTTTAGATTATTGGTAGTTCAAGAACTTCTATATAAATAATAGTAACTGCAGGGGCTTATATGTAAATACCCAAAATATGGGTAATATGATTAATTAATAAGTCAGGGAGTGTCGTCCAAAATAGATAACGACAACTTCTCTTCTCTTTTCTCCTTTTTCCTTTTTTTCTTCGTCTCAATATTATTTAGTACTTTATCATAAACCCTAGATCTACAAGAATCTAGAGGTTCAACTTGATATCAGAGCCTTGGAGGGGTATTAGGACTTGCACCAGAACACATTTGAAGGTCTCGATCTGAAGCTTTTAGGAGTTTGAAGGTGTTTGAACCCCAGCCGAACAAGTCAACATGTTCAGCTGGGTCATGTGATCCCTGTGACAAGTCGGCAATGTTGTCTACTCACAGAAATGGTTGCAACAGTGTGTGGCAACCATCGATATTGTTTCTGTGTTGGTGTTTGATGGTCAATTAGGGTTATTGAGGATCTGGAGTGTGATAAAATCTTTCTTCAAGATGCTGACATCCAGGACATGATCAATGCATTTGATTTCTGTTTGATAAAGGGCTCAAGCAAAAGTGTTGATTCGGCAGTTTCAAGGGATGATTCGAAGACAATGATTGATGCTTTACAGACAAGAAGATTAAGGATCTGAAGGTTTCTGTGTTTTTTTCATTACCTTTAAGGTACTTTCAACCTCTTCTTCATCTGACGGTTTTTCTTAAAAGGATTTCATCACCACCGTCCAGAATTGTGGATCCTTTTCCAAATCTCATCAGATTTGGCCTGAAGGAAGACATTTTGATCCACTTCACTGTGATCAAACCCGATCTGTGATTAGCCAGCCCTGTGGGGCCCACGCACAGATCCTGCCTTCACTTTTGAGGTCGTCTGGGTGCATTATTAGCCCTGTTTGTGCTGTCTGCTGCTGGTTTGCTCATTAGATTCCTCATCTCATCTGCTGCTTGGCTGGTATTTCATTCTTACTCCTATTGTTGCTGATTGTGTGCATCTTTGGTTGTTTGCCTGTTGCTATTTAATATGGAGAAGTATGATATTATTCCTGTTAAATTCAATGGGAATAATTATATGGCATGGTCGTTTCATCTGAAGAATTTTTTAGAAGGCCAAGGGTTGTTTGGTTATCTTGATGGTTCAGTACCTAAACCTACTACAACTACTGACACAAAAGCTTTAGCCACCTGGTCTAAAGAAAATGCTAAGGTCATCACTTGGATTCTTAATTCCATTAACCCTTCTCTTGCTATTGCTCTTCAAGCATATACTACTACATCTAATATGTGGAGTCATCTCAAGAATATTTATCATCAAACAAATAAAGCTCGCAAATTTCAACTAGATAGTAAAATTGCAAAATTCAGTCAGGGTGATAAATCTGTGCAAGAGTACTACAATGGTTTTCTCACCTTATGGACTGAAAGGGATGCTATGATAATTCAGTCAGTGTCTGCTAGGTTTCTGTCCGAGGCTCTTAAATTACAAGAGGAAACCCACATCAGCCAGTTCCTAATGAATCTCAGACCTGACTTCGAATCTGTTCAGTCAGCTCTCGTGAATAGAGAAGTCACCGCAAATCTGGACACTTGCTTTCAAGAAGTTCTTCGAGAAGAACTTCGCCTCACCTCTCAGCGTACCATTCTTGAAGAACCACAGGCCTCCCTAGCCTCTCTTCAGACTGAGTCTGCTCTTCTGGCAGCTCCCAATCAAAAGCCTATTCAATGCTATGAGTGCAAAGGCTTTGGTCATCTGGCCAAGAACTGTCGAAAGAAATTGGTCTGCCAATATTGCAAACGCTCTGGTCATCTTATTGATGACTGTCACAACCTACAGAGGAATAATGGACCTCGGCAGAAGCAAAATCCTTCCACCATGCCCAGACAAAATAATCCTGCTGCATTCCAAGTTCAAGCACCTCTTCCTGACACGGGAAGCACTTCTTCCAGGACTATATTAATGACTCCAGCACAGATTCAAGAACTGATTCAGAGCACGGTGACCTACGCCTATGCTTCCATGGGTCTTAATGGTGGTCGGTATCACACTCATTCTCATATAGCATCTCCTGCCTTCCATTCTTCTACATCTCTTTCTTCTTCTCTCACCTCTTCCACTTGGTATTTAGATTCAAGGGCCTCAAATCACATGACATCTGTAGAACATAGCTTTCTAGATTCCCACCCTTACCTTGGAAAAGAAAAAATTACCACGGCTAATGGTGATCAACTACTCATTTCTGGAGTTGGTACCATTACTTTATCTAGTGTCACTGGACAGTCTATTACCCTTTCCAATGTCTACTTTGTTTCAAAATTATCAGCAAATTTACTTTCTGTAGGACAACTTATTGATGAGGGCTATCTTGTTCATTTTTCTTCCTCTGGTTGTCATACAGGGGCGGCAAACTGGGAAGGTGATCGCGACGGGGAGTAAACATGGGCGCCTATTTTTGCTGGACATTGGACATCATTCTTTTTTTGCTACTTCTTTTAATAATTTCAAAAACTTGTGGACGGTTTGGCATAAACGTCTTGGTCATGTGAACAATGCCTATTTAATTTCTTTATTTAAACTTGGTTGTTTGGACTCTACGGTTGATAATAAAATGATGTCTTCTTTATCTCAATCAAAATGTGAAGCTTGTTGTTTAAGTAAAAGTCATATTTTGACATTTTCTATTCATAATTCTCGTGCATTAGCATCCTTTGACATCATTCACACTGATGTTTGGGGTATTGCTCCTACCTTGAGTCGGGTAGGATTCAAGTACTATGTGACATTTATTGATGATCATTCCCGTTATACTTGGATTTATTTCATGCGTTTCAAATCTGAGGTGTTTTCTATTTTTCAAAAATTCTATAACATGGTCCACACCCAATTTAAGAAAGATATCAAAATCCTTAGATCAGATTCCGGTGGAGAATACATGTTTCATGAATTCTCTGCTTTCCTTTCTGACAGAGGCATTCTTCATCAAAAATCTTGTCCGCACACTCCTCGGCAGAATGGAATTGCGGAAAGAAATAACAAACATATTCTTGAAACCGTTTGCACCCTTTTACTTTCTTCCTTAGTTCCTCCAGAATTTTGGTGTGATGCTGCTCAGACTGCGGTATATCTGATCAATCGTCTTCCTAGTGCTGTTCTAGGCAAGACTACTCCCTACGGAGTTCTCTTTGACCATCCTCCTTCATACTCCCACTTACGTGTGTTTGGTTGCTTGTGTTTTGTTCATCTTCCACCTACTGAACGCACTAAGCTATCTCCACAGGCTGCAAAATGCATCTTTCTTGGCTACAGTTCAGAACACAAAGGGTTCTTATGTTATGACCGGTTTGAAAAACGCATGCGAATCTCTCGTAATGTGATCTTCATGGAACAAATTCCTTTCTTCTCATTACGTTTAGATTATCATCCTCTTGCTGTGTCCTATTTACCACAATTCCCGGACTCTGCTTCTCCATCACCTACTCTCAAGGTCTATGTTCGGCGTAACAAGGTTCCACCTATGGTGCCTCCCTCTCCTGATCATCTCCCAGTGCAGCCTACTACTCCTACAGGTGACCATGCTTCTTCTGCTAATATCATCCCTCTGCGACGATCTAATCGTCTTTCCATTGCCCCTAACCGCTATGGCTTTCCTGCTCTATTTTCATCTTTGGATAGTGCTCCTATACCTACCTCATTTTCACAGGCCTCGAAGATTGCTTACTGGCAAGATGCTATGAATGAGGAATTGCTTGCTCTCGAAGCTAATCAGACATGGGACTTGGTACCGGCTCCTGAAGGAGCCTCTGTGATTGGCAGTAAATGGATCTACTCCATAAAAGTTCACTCCGATGGAAGTCTTGATCGCTACAAAGCCCGATTGGTTGCGCAGGGATATAAACAGGAGTATGGGATCGACTATGAGGAGACATTTGCACCAGTGGCTAAAATGACCACCGTTCGTACTCTCCTCTGTATAGTTGCAGCCCGCAACTGGCCTCTGTGGCAAATGGATGTCAAAAATGCATTTCTTCATGGGGATTTGCAAGAGACTATTTACTTAAAGCCTCCTCCAGGATATGCCTGTCCTCCTAAGCATGTTTGTAAACTACGGAAATCTTTGTATGGACTTATGCAGGCTCCCAGGGCTTGGTTCGAAAAATTCCGGACTACTATTCTTGAAGCTGATTTTCGTCAGAGTCATTCCGATAGCTCACTATTTCTCCGATGGACATCGAAGGGCTACACCTTTCTTTTAGTCTATGTTGATGATATGATTATCAGTGGCAATGATAGTGACAGCATTATTGATCTCAAACATCATCTCACTCGCCACTTCAGAATGAAGGATCTTGGTCCTCTCACCTACTTTCTGGGGTTGGAGTTCTTGCGTAACAAATCTGGCATTCGAGTTCATCAGTGGAAATATGCTACAGATTTGATCACTTCGGCAAGACTTGATGATGCTCACACTTTTGATACACCTATGGAGTTGAACAGCAAGATCAGTAAGGATGATGGACAGCCCCTGGATGATCCCTCTGTTTTTCGGCAGATAGTTGGTAGTTTGCTCTACTTAACTATGACTCGGCCAGATATTTCTCATGCCGTTCATACGGTTAGTCAGTTTGTGAGCAATCCTCATAAACCACACCTTGCTGCTGCCTTGCGCATACTCCGTGTCAATCCAGGCCCATCCATTTTGGCCCATTTCATGCTTTGTAATTAGTCAAAGCAGTACCTACTACCCACTAGTCAAAACTGTACCTACTACCCACTTATTGCTTTGTAATTAGTCAAAGTTGTTAGTCATACCTACTACCAACTAGTCAAAGCCGTACCTACTACCCACTTATTGCTTTGTAATTAGTCAAAGTTGTTAGTCAAAGTTGTTCCTTAATTTTAGGATCTAAGATTTGTAATTGATTGTAATTAGGGTATTAAGCCCTTATATATACATCAGTTAATCCAAGGAGGAGAGGACATTCATCTCTCTCTCTCTTGTTCTGTGTTTCATCTCTCTCTAAATTTGTCATGGTATCAGAGCCAAATCAATCATCTGATCATCTCCTGAGTCATCTTCCAAGCCTTGGAAGCCATCTGTGATCGTCATCTTCAACTAGATCCTCTATTCATCCCTGATCATATCTGATCAAGTGTGGCCCACCTGTGATCAACATCACCAATCTCAGCGGATTCTTCCCTCTTGGTCGACTGAAAATCTTCTTATTTATGAAGATTTTTTCCAGATTTATTAATCATCAGAGGACCACTTTCAAAAGTTAGGTGATCATCCTGTTCACCCAGCCCCTCTCTGATCTATCAAGAGATCACCAGGTGGGGCCCAGGTTCTGTTTCTCTCCCTGCCGACCTGGACGATTTGGTGCTGCTGTCTGGCCATTTTTTCCGAGTGTGCTCACTGTTCATTCAGGCCTCCTGGGAACTATTCTGGGCTACCGATTGACCTTCTGCTTGTGTTCCTAACCACTGATTGTGGTCTGATCAGTCTGTCCCACTGTGTTGCTGCCATCTCTAAGCTACTTATTGCTTTCTCTGCAACAACTGGGTGTCGATTGCTGATTTTTGCTGCTGTTCCGCTTATCATTCATCATTCTGGTTGTTTATTACTGTTGGGTTGATTGATTGTTCATCCTTCTGCTAATTAGTGCCATTACTGCTGATTGATCTAGATACTGCCATTTTCTGTCATTCTCGTTGTTTACTGCTTTCTGGATTGATTACTTATTTTGAGTAGTCATGGACAAATTTGAAATTACCCTGGTTAAGTTTGATGGAAAAAATTATACCTCATGGGCCTTCCAATTTCAAATTTACTTAGAAGGAAAGGAACTCTGGACCCACATTGATGGATCTGACCCTCAACCCGAGGAAGATGACAAGAAGATTTTAGCTTGGAAAACTAAGGATGCTAAAATAAAATCCTGGTTACTGGGCTCAGTTGATCCATATTTTATTCTCAATCTCAGACCTTGCAAAACTGCCCGTGAAATGTGGGAATATCTTAAAAAGATCTATCAACAAGGCAATGTTGCTTGTCAATTTCAGTTAGAACTTGATATTTCTCAATTTACTCAAGGCACCCAGTCTATTCAGGAATATTACAATGGATTTCGCAGACTGTGGTCCGAGTACGATGAGATTGTATCTGAAGCTCTCCTTCCCGAACTACTTCCCTTACAGCAAAGTAGCCATTGGGATCAGTTTCTTATGAAACTTCGTCTGGAGTATGAGACAGTTAGATCTAACTTAATGAGCAGGGCTTCTTTTCCTACCTTGGATGACTGTCTTCAGGAACTTCTACAGGAAGAACAACGTCTGCTCACTAAAACTACTCTGGAACAACAGAGATTTGTTGAGGCTCCCCTTGCCTATGTTGCTACAACCAGACCTCCTCCTCGGGACATCAGTACAGTTCAATGCCATAACTGCAAGAAATATGGTCACTATGCAAATCAATGCAAGGCAAAAATCTGTCAGTATTGTAAGGCCACTGGTCATGTTATTGAAGAATGCCGGAAGAAGACTCGCAATTCTACTTCCCGCAACTATGTGCAGTCAGCTCCTATTGCTTACACAGTCACCACTCCACCATATGCTTCATCTGACTTCAGTGGTTCTCTGCAGCATGATTCTTCCTCCCAACCTGGTTCCTCACGATCTGCGTCACCAGCTCCTCTCACTCCTGAGATGGTAAATCAAATGATCATCAATGCCTTAGCTTCCATGAACATCGCAGGTACTGCTT
Source organism: Litsea cubeba (assembly GCA_012931725.1). Classification (NCBI taxonomy): domain Eukaryota; kingdom Viridiplantae; phylum Streptophyta; class Magnoliopsida; order Laurales; family Lauraceae; genus Litsea; species Litsea cubeba. The sequence goes on along the minus strand of CM022946.1, from coordinate 82,542,233 downwards.
CATCTCTTTCCAACACCTAGTACTTAGATTCTGGTGCTAGTAACCATATGACCACTTCAGCCCTAAAATTACAAAATGTCGTTCCTTACACTGGTCATCTTACTGTCCAAGCTGCCAATGGAAATCATCTTCCCATCACCTCTGTTGGTGATACCCATAGCCCCTTACCATTAACCAATGTTTTACTTTCTCCTCATCTTGCTATGAATTTGGTTTCTGTGGGTCAACTTGTTGAAAATAACTGCAATGTCTCTTTTTCTCCTTCTGGTTGTGTTGTGCAGGACCCGACGTCGGGGGAAGTGATCGCGAGGGGGCCTAAGCGTGGAAGGCCTTTTTCTTTACCAGTGTCTTCATTTATTCCGAATAACTCTTCTCATCAGTTACTTTGTTTTTTCCTTAAGAATAATTCTCGGTTGTGGCATAATAGACTTGGTCATCCGAATGACTCTACAATGTCTACTTTATTTCAATCTGGATTATTAAATAAACCTATTGATTCTGCTTCGTTTGAATGTGATGCTTGTAAATTAGGAAAGAGCAAAACTTTACCTTTTCCACACTCTAACACACGGAGCACTGCATGTTTTGACTTAATTCACAGTGATGTTTGGGGCATTGCTCCGACTCTTTCTCATAGTCATTTTAAGTACTTTGTCACCTTCATTAATGACTTCAGCAGATTTACTTGGCTTTATTTATTACATTCCAAGTCTGATGTTCTTCATGCTTTTAAAAAACTTTTAAGCTATGTTGAAACCCAATTCTCCACATGCATTAAGATTCTGCGATCAGACTCAGGGGGGGAGTATGTGTCCAATGATTTGCAATCTTTTCTGACCAATAAAGAAATCATTTCTCAACGCACATGTCCGTATACTCCACAATAAAATGGACTTGCGGAATGGAAAAACAGACATCTCCTTGATGTGACTAGAACACTTCTCATTCAATCTTCCGTTCCCCCTCGTTTTTGGACTGAAGCCCTCACCACCGCAGTTTATCTCATCAATCGTCTTCCATCACCTACCATTGATCATTTCACACCTTATTTTAAACTGCTTGGGCAACAACCTGTGTTTGATCACCTTCATACATTTGGATGTGTTTGTTTTGTTCATCTTCCTCTCCCGGAACGAACAAAACTAACCGCGCAATCTCGCAGGTGTGCGTTTTTGGGTTATGCCACTGATCAAAAAGGTTTTGTTTGTTATGATCCCATTGGACGTCGTATCAGATTTCTCGCAATGTTATTTTATTTGAAAATCAGAATTTCTTCCCGACTCAAATAGAATGTCCTCCACCATCTTCACCAGCTCTCTTACCTGGTTTCTCGGATCAACCAACGGATCAAACAACTATTACTAGGTTTAGTCCTGATTTTGTGTATCACCGATGGGAAAAACCTACCACTGCAGATGGCCGTCCTCCTGATCCTCCGCCGACCAATGGTTCCGCACCTACTCAAGCCCTGCGTCGCTCCTCCAGAGATTCTAGACCACCTGAGAGGTATGGATTTACCCATACTTCTTTGATGACAACTCTATCTTCTGTCCCTATCCCTAGTTCTTATTTGCAGGCTGTGTACAACAAGATTGTTGGAACCAGGCCATGAAGGAGGAATTGGATGCATTGGATCAGAATCACACCTGGGATATTGTGGAGTGTCCTTCAACAGTTAAACCCATTGGTTGCAAATGGGTCTACTCGGTCAAACTTAAATCTGATGGGTCGTTGGATAGACAGAAAGCTAGACTTGTGGCACTCGGAAACAGACAGGAGTATGGCATTAACTATGAGGAGACGTTTGCCCCTGTGGCAAAGATGACATCTGTTAGGTTACTTCTCGCCATTGCTGCATCTCAGTCTTGGCCATTATACCAAATGGATGTCAAAAATGCATTTCTCCCTGGGGATTTGCAGCAAGAAATCTATATGCGTATACCACAAGGCATACCCTCTCCCTCCAAGAAGTCTGTGTGTCGGCTGCGAAAATCTCTTTATGGACTCAAGCAAGCTCCTCGGGCATGGTTCGATACCTTCAAGGGTCGCTTATGCGATATTGGCTTTACTCAGAGCCCTTACGATTCCTCTCTTTCTCTACTACACATCTACTGGGGTTACTGTGCTTCTGGTGTATGTTGACGATATTATTATCACTGGCACGGATGATGGTATGATCAAATCTCTCCAAGATTCTCTCCGGACTTACTTCAATATGAAGGATTTGGGCCCTTTGCATTATTTCTTGGGCTTAGAGGTGCATCAATCTCCCAACGGTCTCTTTCTTAATCAATAAAAATACACATCAGACCTTATAGAGTTGGCTGACCTCCATGATTCTTCGCCTGTTGATACTCCTGTTGAGGTAAATCTTAAACTAAGTAAAGATGATGGCGATCTCCTTCCTGATCCTCATATATACCGGCGCCTGGTGGGCAGTCTTATATATCTCACCATCACTAGACCTGACATCTCCTATGCTGTTAATCTTGTGAGCCAGTTCATGACAGCTCCTCGTCACCTTCATTTGACAGCTGTAAAGCGGATTATTCGCTATCTACTGCGAACTGTCCCTCGTGGTCTATATTACCCAAAGGATAATCCTCTTCATCTGACCGCTTATGCGAATGCTGACTGGGCGGGCTGTCCAGACACACGCCGTTCTACTACTGGTTGGTGCATGTACCTTGAAAATTCTCTCATTTCTTGGAAATGCAAGAAACAAGAACGTGTCCAGATCTTGCACGGAAGCTGAATATAGGGCCATGTCTTCTGCTTGTTCTGAGATCTTATGGTTACGTGGACTTCTTTCAGAACTCGGGTTCGCTCAAACTGCTCCTACTCCATTGCATGCTGATAATACTGGGGCTACCGCATCACTGCAAATCCAGTCTTTCATAAACGCACCAAACATATCGAAGTCGACTGCCACTTTATTCGAGATGAATATAAGCATGATGTCATTCGGCTACCTCATGTCCCTACAGAGTTTTAGTTTGCTGATATCTTCACTAAGGGACTTCCTCGGCCTCGACATCAATTTCTTGTCTCCAAATTGCTGCTTTATGACTCCCCAGCATCAATTTGAGGGGAGGTGTCAATCCAGGCCCATCCATTTTGGCCCATTTCTTGCTTTGTAATTAGTCAAAGCTATACCTACTACCCACTAGGCAAAGCTGTACCTACTACCCACTTATTGCTTTGTAATTAGTCAAAGTTGTTAGTCATACCTACTACCTACTACCCACTAGTGAAAGCTGTACCTACTACCCACTTATTGCTTTGTAATTAGTCAAAGTTGTTCCTTAATTTTAGGATCTAAGATTTGTAATTGATTGTGATTAGGGTATTAAGCCTTTATATATACATCAGTTGATCCAAGGAGGAGAGGACATTCATCTCTCTCTCTTGTTCTGTGTTTCATCTCTCTCTCTCTAAATTTGTCACTCCACTATGTCAAAAACACTCTTAACCATGGTCTCTTCTACTCTTCGGGCGCTTTTCTACACTTATCCGCTTATGCGGATGCTGACTGGGCTGGTTGCCTGGATTCTCGGTGATCTATCACTGGTTGGTGTATGTTTCTTGGGGAATCATTGATTTCATGGAAGTGCAAGAAGCAAACCACCGTTTCGAAATCTTCTACTGAGGCAGAATATCGGGCCATGTCATCCGCGAGTGCTGAAATCATCTGGCTCCGCCGTCTTCTCTGTGAATTCGGTGTCTCTGTTGGTAAATCTACACCTCTTCATGGGGACAACACAAGTGCTACCCGAATTGCAAACAATCCAGTCTTCCATGAAAGAACGAAGCATATTGAGATTGATTGCCACTTCATCGTCAGCATATTGTTACTGAAAAGACAACTCTGCCTCATGTCTCTACTCTTAACCAGTTGGCGGATATCTTCACAAAAGCTCTTCCCAAACCGCGTCATCATGATCTCACTAGCAAATTGATGTTTTCTGCCTTACCACATCAATTTGAGGGGAAGTGTAGAAGATAACTAAGGCCAATGCTAACAGGCCCTAGGCCCAGCCTATCAGAGGCCCATTATAGCCCAACTCACGTAGGATTTAGTCAAATCCATGTTAAGCTGATTTCTCTCTTTTGTTTTCCTTTTATAGACTAGGATTGATTAGGAGATTAATTCTTTTCATTCTTTCATTGATTCTATTTTGTAACTAGTGCCTTGATTATTGTAATTAGTACCTTGATTAAGGATTCTATTCATTATAAATACAGAACAATCGATGATCCCATGATCATTGAGTTTTTCGCCATTATTGTCTTCTTCATCTCATCACAGACTCTTACACTCTTGTGTGTCTAGACGGGTTCTTTTTTTTTTTTATGATACTGCTGACTCGAGGTTTATTCTACTCAAGTTGTGATTGAAACCTGAGTTTTTGGAATGGAGTCCAAACAGCCTGGTGAGGGTTCTACTTCCAATACATCTAATGTCCAACAAATTCCTGGTGTTATTAATCCTAATGTTAGGATCGCCCCAAGTCTTTTCAATGGTACAAACTATAAAGATTGGGCATATTCAGCCAGAATGGCTATTGGGGAATCTAAAAGAATTGGGTATATTACTGGAAGCATTAAAGAACCAGTAAAAGAGGATTCAACAACTCAGATTGGGTATTGGAGAATATGTTAGTAATGAATTGGATCCTCAATTCTATGGAAGAGGGAATTGCAGGAAGTTTCAAATATTGTAATACAGCCAAAGAACTCTGAGATTCTATAGAAGCAGCATATGCTCAAAAAAGAAACAATGCCCGTGTTCTTGAGTTGAAAAAACAAATTGCAACATTTACCCACGGAATGTTGTCTATTAGTATTTACTACGCAAAGTTTAGGGCTTTATGGCGTGAGTTGGAACTCTATCTTAGTCCTGAACCATGTTGTGCGAAAAAACAGGCCAAGTTACTGGAAGATATACATGTGTTTGAGCTTCTTGGGGGTGTTAACCCAGAGTATGAAACAGTTTGTTCCCAAGTAACTAGCCACGATCCCCTACATCCTATTGGAACAGTCTTTGCATTGTTGCAAGGAGAAGAAAGCCATAGGAAAACAAAAGCAACTTTAGATACTACTGTTCATGATCGATCTGTTCTTGCTAGTAATATTGCTACAAATCAGACTGTAAATTCTGTAGTTGGAAATGGAGGTGGTGTTGGAAATGGTAGAGGCCGTGGTCGTGGTGCTAACCATGGAGGCCATACAGGTGTTGGACGTGGTCATGGTGGTACGGATCGGGATAAACCATCCTAGGCACATTGTGGAAGATATAGACACACTCATGAGAACTGTTGGAATCTGGTTGCGAGAAATCAAAATACATCTGCAGTCCCTGCCGAGTTGGAGAAGAACATCAATTTTGGTGATCCAGAGAAAGCTAATACAGAGGTTGAATCCCAAAATTGGCAGAATGAACTTGCTATTCTTCGTCAGAGGCTAGCATCTCAAACATCAGGAGTGGGTATGGTTTCTTCTTCTTCTCGTAATCCAAAGACCATGTGACACGTATGCGATCTGAGTTTCATACCTATACACAAAAACCACTTAGGAGAGTCAAAATTGCAGATGGAACTTTCACTCAAATAACAGGGAAAGGATCCATTAGTGTTTTACCCAATCTGTTGTTATCCCATCATACATGTTCCCTCTTCTTCATTTAATCTTATATCAGTCAGTGCTTTGACCCAAAGACCTCAATTGTTCTGTTACTTTTTTCCCTACTCATTGTGTATTTCATGATCTGAAGACTGGGTAGGTGATTGGTGGTGGCCGTGAGAGTAATGGTCTTTTATCTTCTGAAGCCAATAAGGAAGGAATCAAGAGTACTGCAGTCTACTACAAGTGAGGATAGTGAAATAATGTTGTCGCATCGTCGCCTTGGACATGCACCAGTCCAGAGTCTTAGAAGTATATCTACTTTACAGTTTAAAATAATGTTCAGCATTTGAAATGTGACACTTGTCAGTTTGCAAAAACTAAAATGTTTATCCAGTTAGTATTAATAAAAAAGTATGTTTCCATTTGATTTAATTCATTCTGATGTATGGTATGTTCCTCTTACCTCTATTTATGGTCATCGGTATTTTGTTACATTCATTGATGATGCAACTAGATGTACTTTGGTTTATCGTTTAAAATCAAAAGGGAAGTTCTGAATGTTTTTAAGACATACTATAGAATGGTGTAAGTAAAATTTGATAAGAAAATCAGGCATATCGGTATGATAATGGTGGAGAATATCTGCTTCATGGGTTTCAATCTTATTTATTTGAGAATGGGATTGAATCTCAAACTTCATGTGCATACACACCTGAACAAAATGGAGTTGCAGAAAGAAAGAACGGACATTTATTAGAAGTCACAAGAGCTCTACTTCTAGAAATGAATGTTCCAAAGTCGTTTTGGTCAGATGGTGTGCTAACAACGACCTTCTTGATTAATAGAATGCCTTCAAGAGTATTGGGAGGAAAAAGCCCGATAGAAATGCTATGTCCCAATATAACTTTGTTTCCAATTCCACCAAAGGTTTTTGGATGTTCTTGTTTTGTACATATTCCCAAAGAACATCAAGATAAGTTAGACCCAAAGGCCATAAAGTGATATTTGTGGGATATTCGAGTACTCAGAAAGGTTACAAATGTTACTTCCCCGGAAATGGTGGAAAGATATTTATTACAATGGATGTGACATTCCATGAAGATGTTCCATTTTACTCCTTAGAGGAAAAGAAGTAATCCGTGAAGAGAAACTGGGTGAGCATCAAGGGAAACTAGTGCCACTTGTTGAGTCAGTACCTCCACCATCGTATTTGGGACAAATGGATCGTCATAGAGAGCAAAGACAAGAGGAGCAGCCAGAGACAGTGCCAGAGACTTCTGAGATGATTGGAACAACCAAAGCCATTGCAGGAATATTCCAGAAAAAAAAAAAAAAAAAAAAAAAAAAAAAAAACAGAAGACTAGACCATTATTCTCATCGGAATCATCAGTTGATGCTCTAAATTCAGATCCCCAGCCGCCTTCTGATCTTGACCTTCCTGTCACATTACGTAAAGGTACAAGATCATGTGTTACTCGTCATCCTATTCAGAATTTTGTTTCTTATAACCATTTGTCACCTTTTTTTTGTGCATTTGTTACAAACATATCATTAGTTACCATACCTAAACGTGTGTCTGAGGCACTTGCTCATCCTAAGTGGAAAGAGGCAATGGTAGAAGAAATGGAAGCACTTGAGAAGAACAACACATGGGTGTTAACCATAGTTACCTAGTTCATTCAAGAGGCCTTCGAACTGCAAATAGATCATTTCGAATAATTCACAGTTCGATTCTCGAACTAATTTCAAGTAGTTCTCTAGTGAATCATATAATTCTATTGCGGTGCTTACCTAAAAACACAAACCACTCAAAAGCATTGTACCCTAATGTATTAATGCTAATTCATACCCAACTCCGATCAAAGTTGGCCACACATGAAGATTGATCAACAGTAAAACATGGAAGTTTACTTTGATTTTTATCATAACTATATTTTACATTTAGTCAATCTGATTGTGACCCAAACTATAATTTGTCAAAGCCAGCAAGAGGAAGAAGAAAGAGACAGAATTGTGAATTCGATGATCCCTTTTGAGGGTCACGATGCTTCAATATATACATTTAGTGTTTCATTTATTCTTATTTGTATTCTTTCCTTTCTTTATTATTCTGATTTGTAATCTTGACATATTTAGAGCCTTGATGAAGGTCTAATATGCATATAAATAGAATAATCGATCATCAAGTGATGCACGACCTTCTCCCACTATTCTTCTTCTTCTTCCTCTCCTTTATCCACACATTATTACATCAGCTTGAGGGGGATTATTAGTAGTTCAAGGACTTTTATATAATTAATAGTAACTGCAGGGGCTTGTATGTAAATACCCAAAATATGCGCAATATGATTTATTAATAAGTCAGGGATTGTCGTCCAAAATAGATAGCGACAACTTCTCTTCTCTTTTCTCCTTTATCCTTTTTTTTCTTCGTCTCAATATTATTTAGTACTTCATCATTAAACCCTAGATCTACAAGAATCTAGAAGTTCAACTTAGATCACTTTTGAATCAACGAAATTATCATTGTTTTCGTCCCTTTATAACATATTTTATGGTGAGAAGTAAAAATATTAAAAGAACTGTATGAAATAAAGGACTTTATAAGTAGGATATGTTAAACTTGTTCCCTAGAAGTATTGGTGTGGTATGAGGTACCAATACAAGTGTCGTATCGGTCCGATACGTTGGGCTTGTACAAGTATTTGGGTATCATAGTTGACAGCCTATCATCAAGGGGGCCTGACCAATATGCATCTAAATAGGCAACAATGTTTAGATGACCATGTTGCCTATAAAAATTCCCTTCCTAAGTGATGCAAGAACCTAGGGTTAGGGCTTGCGTAAAAGTGTCGAACCACGATAAGAGGTCTCTGCAGAGACGTTCATACAAGGACGCACCTCAACAAGATAAAACCCACCAAAAACTTTATTAAGCTTCTAAAGTCTGCGATCTAAATCTCTACAATGCATATAAATAAGTAAAGAAACCTTAGGGGCTAAGATTCCTACTAAAACTAGGAAACTGAACAAATTAGAAACTACCCTAATTACGACTCATAGACTTAAAAAGAAATAACAATTAATTTAAAAAGTAAAATTAGAAAATCTTTAAACTTTCTTGGGTCCCACATGTGGACCACGAGTCTCCTTGCAACGGCTCACTAGCATTGCATCATATACGGTTTTCTAAAAACTTTTCTATTATTTTCACAAATATTTTAAGGGTTTTTGGGCATTGAGCCGCATGGATGAAAATCACAATATCGGAAGCGGTATCGACTGACCCCAAAAACTGATACCGTCGCGGTATCGATAGCAGTTCACGGTCCGTCGCGGTGTGAATTTTTTTCCTACCCAAAAAAAATTGAAAAAATATCCAAAAAAATTCAAAATATTGTAAAATGCTAGAAAACACTGTTTTTTTTTTTTTTCTTCCATTAGTGACATATAAATCAAAATATCGGTCCCCTAAGTGACTACATACTGTGTCGCTATTTATCCATTACCTGTATTAAGTTTTAGTGTTTAATCTTGGGCCTATCATTACTAATTTATTTATTCTTTACCCTTTTGATTAACCATTATCTAACACCTAAATTTTTAATACTTTATTGCTATGTATTATAAATTATTAATATGACAGTGACACAATTCCTATTTGAATAAATTTTATTGATGACCCATTTGGGGTGGCATTTATTTTCAATGGAGTATATTTGTTTTATAAGTGGGCCTTAATAGAATGGTACAATTCAAAATAAGTAGGCATTTAATGAGCAGGTTAAATCTATAGACTGTGGGGCTCATTTTGGAGCCCACAAAATTATCTTAAATCACAAGTATGGCATTTAATTGTGTAGATTAGATCTATAGAATGTGAGCCTATAGTGGAGCCCATGAAATTATGGCAAATCAAAAGCCTCGTTTTGAATCAAAACCATAAAAGTCAAACCTCACATGAATCGAGAAAAGGGCATTTGCCCAACATTACACGACACAGCATACTCAAGAGCATTAAATGCCTGACATTTACATTTAGCAAAAAAATAAAGCCCAACATTTATTTCTTTCTTGGGGAACGTTGGGGAAAACTGGAAAAGGAAACGGAGAAGAAGAAAGAGGGGAGAGCAGAAAAGGGAGAAGGATGAACAGCCAGCCCGCATAGGAGCCTCCACCACCCACATAGCAGCGCAGGTAGGTCTCCTTCAATCCTTCTTCCACTCTCTCTCTCTTTCTTTTTTTTATTTTTCCCCCTCCATTGAAAGCATGCCAATCTGTCTCCTTTTCTTTCCATGATAAACATAGAGAGCATAGATACTCTCTCAGCCCTTAGAACGAACCGTTATATAGATGCGATATTTTACTGTGCCGAGACCCAAACCGGCTCACAGTAAAATATCGGTTCGGTCATGGCCTATACCGGTACTATGTATCGGCCAATATTTTAAACAATGCTGAGGTGGGACTGGGTCTGACTCAACCAACTCAACTCCACTCGGGGGGGTGGGGGGGGGGGGGGGGGGGGGGGGGGGGTGGACGGACTGAGTCACTCCCAAGTCCCAAGTTTTAAAACCCTGGACAGGACCCTATAAAATCCTTCTGATGCTAACTATACATCAGAATATAGACGGATTACACCGTCAGAAGGTTAATGTGCACCTATAACAATATATCAATACCATAAAAGGTTAATGGATTCTGCTATTTGTAGACTGGTATCATTAAGAAACATCTAAATAAAAACTGGCTAGAAAGTTGTTTTGAATTTCGAAAGCCATGTATCTGTGCATGTGAGCCCATAAATATTCTGTCCGTTCTGTGCATGTGGGTACTAGATATGCCTATCAGATTTACTGATTTTAAATTTTAAACATTATCATTTCCAAACAATAAATCCATAATTTATAATTTCCAAAGAGATTTGGTTTAGAAATAATGACTGACCTGTTGTATTGACAAACGAAGATGCTCCACAGGTGATGCAGCTTTAGCGATTTGGCGAGCAGATGTTTTCTTCAAAAGCTATAAAGGTGGTAAAAAGAAAACAGAAAATAATACAGTATGTCAAATTAAAAACTTTAAAGCTATTACTCATCTAAGCAGTACTAGTAACAAACAATTTAACAATTAATAATCTACTTGCCACAACTACTATGAAATGAAAATGATATAGTAGCGTAAGTGACTAAGTGCATAAACCATGCCATTAATTTATGATTATTAGAGCATCATTATAGCATTCAAAGACCAGGTTCACTTAAAACGAGTGAGAGAAGCTGTCAAATAAATTGTCAGAAACAATTTAGTCAAGGTTTAAGGTGCAAGCTAGGTGCCTAGCCCTTATGGAGCCCAAGGTGCAAGGCACAAGCACCAGCCTTGGCGCACCTCCAATGAAAAAAAAATAAAGCCTATATATAATTTTAGTTTCTTTAATTATATGACACACCAAACCAAACCAAGTCTTTTCCAACTAGGTGGGGTCGGCTATATGGATTTGACGACGCCAATCAAATCTGTTTAGGGCCATGTCCTCCTTAGATCCATGTAGGCAAGGTCATGTTTAATAGTTTTTTTCCAACTTCTATTGGGTCTCCCTCTCCCTCTCCTACTCCTGGCAATCTCCATGCTTTCACACCTTTTAACAGGTGCCTCCGTTGGACGCCTTCTAACATGGCCGAACCATCTCAGTCGATTTTCTCTCATTTTATCTCCAATCGGTGCTATTCCTACTTTGCCCCTAGTCTCCTCATTCCTAATCCTATCTCTCCTTGTGATCCCGCACATCCATCTTAGCATTCTCATCTCCGCAACTTCCATCTTCTTGACATGATTATGCTTTACTGCCCAACACTCTGATCCATATAACAACGCTCGTCGTACCGCCACCTTATAATACTTTCCTTTAACCTTGAGGGGACTTTCCGATCACACAAGACCCCCGAAGCACTCCTCCATTTGGTCCACCCGGCCTGAATCATGTGACTTACATCAGTATCAATCCCTCCATCCTGTTGCACCATAGATCCAAGGTACCTAAAGTTTTCTTTCTCTACAATCTTTTATGTGCCCAAACTTACTTCCATGTTACCAGGTGTCCTACTTTGACTAAACTTGCATTCCATATATTCTGTTTTGCATCGACTTAGCCTAAACCCTTTTGTCTCTAATGTTTTCCGCCATAATTCTAGTTTAACATTCACTCCTTCTCTCGTCTCATCCACTAAAACAATGTCATCTGCAAATAGCATACACCACGGCACCTCATCCTGGATATGTCTTGTAATCCATCCATAACTAGGGCAAACAAGTACGAGCTTAAGGCTGAGCCTTGGTGTAGACCAATCGTGATAGGAAACTCCTTAGTTTTGCCGTCAGTCGTCCTTATAGATGTCACGACTCTATCATACATATCCTTTATCGCCTCAATATATGCGACACACACTCTTTTCTTTTCCAAAACTCTCCAAAGAATCTCCCTAGGAACCCGGTCATAGGCCTTCTCCAAGTCAATGAATATTATATGTAAATCTCTCTGACCTTCTCTATACTGTTCCATTAACCTCCTCAGGAGAAAGATAGCCTCCATTGTTGATCTCCCAGGCATGAAACCAAATTGATTCTCTGAAACGTTTGTTGTTCTTCTTAGTCTTCTCTCAATAACTCTCTCCCATAATTTCATCGTATGGCTCATCAATTTAATCCCGCGGTAGTTCGCCGTTCTTAATATCTCCTTTGTTCTTGTATATGGGTATAAGAATACTTTTCCTCCATGCATTAAGCATCTTCTTGCTCTTTAGCACTACATTAAAAAGCTTTGCCAACCAACTAATGCCATCCTCCCCCAAGCACCTCCAGACCTCAATAGGGATACCATCTGGCCCAACCGCTTTCCCATTCTTCATTCTTTTCAATACTCTTTTAACTTTTTCCCTACTGATTCTCCTATAGAACATATGATTTGCTTCTTCTCTAGAAATGGTAAGCTGCCCCAATTGTATGTCACTACTACTGCTTTCGTTAAATAACTTGTAGAAGTAGCTCTTCCAACGCTCCTTTATCTCCTCTTCCTTTACTAATACATTTTCATCCTCATCCTTAATGCATTTAACTTGGTTTAAATCCTTGGTCCGTCGATCTCTGGTTTTAGCAAGCTTGAATATCTCTCTTTCACCTTCCTTAGTGTCAAGTCGCCTATATAGCTCCTCAAATGCCTTTGCCTTGGCCTCACTAACTGCCTTTTTGGTTTCTCTTTTTGCTTCTTTATACCTCTCCAAGTTCACTTCATTTCGATCCTTTTGCCAAGTTTTAAAGCACTCTCTTTTAACTCTTATCTTGTCTTGGACGACTTCGCTCCACCACCATACCTCTTTCTCTACCGGAGCACCCCCTTTGGATTCTCCTAAGACTTCTTTCCCTACCCTCCTAATACACTCTGCTACCTTATCCCACATATTATTTGCACTCTCATCTATCGCCCAAACGTCTTCCTCTAGTACTCTTTCCCTTAAAGCTAGTTGCTTATCACCTTTCAGGTTCCACCATTTAGTCCTTGAGCATCTAAACAACTTCTTTTTTCTAGTCCACCTTTGTAGCTGCACATCTATGATCAACAACCTATGTTGGGAAGTCAAGCTCTCCCTCGGTATAACCTTGCAATCTTTACAAGCTAAGCGGTCTCTTTTCCTACTTAAGAAAGAAGTCAATTTGTGTCCTCGATGAGCCACTCTTATAAGTCACCAAATGCTCCTCCATCTTCCTAAAAAAGGTGTTAGTTACCATGAGATCATAAGCCACTGAAAACTCCAAGATATCCTTCCCTCCTTCATTTCTATTACTATGACACACCATTACTGCATAAATAAAAGTCACTTATTTTAGCCCATTTTGTATTCTACATTTTTTTTTTTTTTTGTATTATACATGCCAATGTATAAGCCTTCTGAAATATAAATATAAAGTAAAACAGAATGCGATGAGGAAATGAACGATGGTACCAGAGTACCAACTACTACCATAATGATAATTCATAAATTAAAGCAATGCATTAATAAAACCAAAGAACAAAAATTTAAAGAGTTCCGAATTCTAATAATAATTAAAAAGTTCCAACTTCCAATGTAAAGCAACAAGTAAATTTCAAATAAAAAGTTAGGTTGACCCTGACGAGAAACGAAATGGATCTATTTAGCCTCAAGCAAAACATATAAAATAATTCTAAGATAGACTTGGAACAAAAGAAGAAGAAAAACATACACAAATGGGAATTTAAAAAAAGAAAAGAAAAATGTACACTACCATCAGACTTATACAATTGACTATAATACTTGGCTGTGACAATAAAAAAGGAAGAAAAAAGAAGGAAGAAGAGGAAGAAGAATAGTAAGAAAACAATAGGGAAAAAATAATGATTATGATGAAGGGAGATGGACAGCTAATTAAGAGGAAGAAATGTATATATATAATTTCCAAAAATAATAATAATTTCCAACAAAATACAACCATAGACTATAACAGTCAGCTGATGGTAATAACAGAGTCTGGTTATAGAAGAAAAGTAGGAGTGAAAAGATACTAAAGAGACAAATATGTAGTTGGGCTGAATGGGCCTAGGCCTAGCCAGATGAGCCTTTGGGCCTAAGGGACTCATGGGTCTATGAGTCGACCCATAATCAAAGAAGGCCTGTATTGTTGAAACCATCCTTCATTGTAGCATGAAATCTCTTAAGAGATTATAACCTCTCTTAAGAGATGGATACTCTACGAGTAGCATCCTATTTGATTGAGTAAAGATCATGAGGTGATACACGATGGGAAATCTCCAATTTTTAGCTTCGTCTGTCTTCCCCGTCTCTTTTTCATTTATCAGAGACCCTAGCAGGTGGCCACAACCGGTCCTACTAACACAGAGAGGAAAAACCCTAGAAGATAGTCGCCTACAGATTGGTATCTCTTGTAGCTGCATCCACTGACCCTTTTGTACTAAGGATCCTCAGCAGATCGCTCCCAGCATCATTCAAATAACACAATCACCTGTTTGTCGACACCTACAACAGATCTCTGACTGTCTGGTCAGTTGTAGGGCCCACCTCTCCTGATCAGCATCACCTAATGTCACCACCAACAGGATCCCCTGAGATTGCTGGGAATTATAGACATTTGTTTGGAATCTTTTGGGAGCTTTAAATAGGCAATTTTCTGCATTACCTTCAGTCATTTTTCTGCAACCAAATTTCATTTAAACCATACAATTCTCGGATCTGCGCCCATTTCAACTTGTGGTATTGGGTTGATATACTAGTCTAGGGTCTCTAACACCTAGTGTTCTCAGATCAATGAATCAAGGTCATTTTTCCACAAACTTTTGCAATCCAGTCCCACAGTGATTGTCCGACCAACCCATTTTCTTGGGATTATTTTCTGGTTCAATTGTACGGCCTTGTTTTTCTATTCCACACTCCTCACCAACCCTATCATTGATCAATGGAGCAATCACAAGGCTTTATGGTACGATTGAATGGAACCCTGGCTAATGCAAAACCATCTCAAGGGTTTTGAAATTGTGGAAATATATCACTGGATAAGTTAAAATCACAGATGAATCTGATTTAAAATACGAGGAATATGATCTTGACATTGTGAAAGTAATTCTTGGATAGCAAATATAATCAATCCATCTAGTAGCAAACAGTAGTCCTTACTCCTTGGGAGTACTTGTCAGGTTATACACTCAAACCAGCTCTACTAAGAGATAATAACTTGAGTGTGAGATTAAAAATGATTTTTTTTATCAACAATAGAAACTTTCATTAAAAGAGTGAGAATTACAAAAAGCAGTAACCCAATCCCAAGGGATGGGAAGGAAGAGGACATTCATGAATTGATCTCATTTTCTCATTTAAACCGTACAAAAACCAAATGTTGAACAAGGAAATGAGAACATTCATGACTTTTATGTACAGATGACGGAGTTATCGAACTAGCTTGCTCTCATGGAACTCCAATTTGTCTGTATTGCCAACGCCACCACCTTTAATGCATACAGATAAGAAACCACATGCATCCCATTTCTTGGCCTTAAGACTAGAACATGAACATGTTAGAAGACTCCTGCTTCATTGGACAGCGGACACTATGTCCTTAGCTGATTCTACCTTGTCAAAACTTCTTGCCAAAGAACAGGCAAAGAGTTATTTGCAAAAGAAGGTAATTGACACTCAGTGCTAATTAGCAGCACGAACATCCTCCGGTCATTTGTCAACACAAAGGGGGCCATGTGCCTCCTGATGTATGCAACTATTGCAAGAAGCCTGGCCATTAGAAATGAGGTTGTCACTTTGGCTGAACCTCAAGATAATCGGCAACTTCATCGAAATAACAATCATGGTTTCCGATAAGGACCTCAGCTGGACAGTCAAGATCCTTTATCCTACAATTCTATCACACTCCATGCTGATGTGTCTCAGTCTCTCAGATACAACCTCCTACTATCTTACTGCTCGTATTCAACAGCCCATAGATGAACATATGCAAAGAAGCATGGACACGGACACGGGACACGGACACGGACACGGCACAACACGGACACGGCATTTCTCAAAAGAGATGGACACGGACACGATGGGGACACGTTAATATTTAATAATAATAATAATAATAATAATAATATCTAATCATATACTAAAAGATAATATCATTTTAACGTTGTAATCAATTTAGCAATCAAATAAATAAAAATTCAAGTACCAGCGTACCATTTTACCAACTAACAAACATATCAAATTATCAAATAGCAATACAAAATTGAAACATAATTCATAATCATTAAACATGAAATATCCATAGTTCTATAAAATCCATATAAAGAAAAGGGAGGATCATCAATTTCCCCTCCATTCCAAAAATACAAACAGCAAAAACGAGGTCAATTTCCATCTAAAGTTAACTCAATTTCTTCCAACTAAAAGAGATTTTTTTACAAACGGCCCCTTCTCTTTTCTTTATTATAATTTTAATACGTTTCTCCAACTAAAATAGCCAGCGTGTCCCCAGTGCGTCCGGAAAATAAAATATAAAAAAATAAGCAAGACACCATTTTTGGCGTGTCGGACACGTGTCTAGGCGTGTCCGGGTCTGACATGTATCGGACACTGACACGCCGGCCCCGGAGAGGTGCCCGTGCTTCCTAGAAAAGATGCAACAAATGCTTTTCACATCCCAAGAAAGTGACTCTTCACTACCTGCAGCCTTGGCCATGGCTTTTGCCGATACTTAAGGTAAAAACCCCCTGTCCTGGATTTTTTCTGGTGCATCTTGCCATACGACATCTGATGACTCATTAAAACTAGTTGTTATAAACAAATTGTTCCATACTTCCATTTACTATCCAAACAGTCCATTTATTATCCAAACAGCTCATGGAACCCCTTTAGTAGCTAAAAAAGTTGGTAACATTACTCCAGCTATGTCATCTACTTTGCTTTGCCCTTCATCTGTGCTACATGCCAAACATCTTTTTATTAACTTGCTTTCAATAAGTCAACAAATGGCTGCTGGCTATCCTGTTACCTTTAATCATACCCACTGTATGGCTCAGGATCCACATACCAAGAAGCATATTGAGACGCTGTAGATCGGGAGGACTGCACTATCTGGAAGACTTACGATTGCCTAGCCTCATCAGATTGGCCCCACCTATTTTTTCCTCTCATGTCTCCAAATTTTCCCTTTGGCATTCTAGATTAGGCCATCTTTTGGTCACTTGTTTGAAACATTTGATTCATAAAGGTGTATTGTGCAATGTGCGGACCTAATACCATATATAATTCATTAATGATTAGTGTGATCCTACCTGCCTGGGCTTGTCTGCCTTGTTTGCTTGCTTGTGTCACTGGGGACTTTTGTGTGTGTGTGTGTGTGTGTGTGTGTGTGTGTGTGTGTGTGGGGGGGGGGGGGGGGGGGGGGCTTTGGACTACACTAAGTCCAACATCGGAAACATCCAAGTCCTGACCCTGGGCATACATGTGCAGCCTAGCCTTAACGAACACGTTTTCAAGCCGTGAAGTGAGACTTTGGTCAAAGCAGACAATATCATGTGTGTGTGTGGGTGTGGGTGTGGGTGTGGGTGTGTGTGTGTGTGTGTGGGGGGGGTGGGGGTGGGGGGGGGGGGGGCTTGGGACTACACTAAGTCCAACATCGGAAACATCCAAGTCCTGACCCTGGGCATACATGTGCAGCCTAGCCTTAACGAACACGTTTTCAAGCCGTGAAGTGAGACTTTGGTCAAAGCAGACAATATCATGTGGATAGTGAGTCCGGTTCATCACAATTACACTCATTACACATGGCTTTACTTATTGAAAAATAAATTTATTTTCTACGACACTAATGTCAATTTTGCCACCATGGTTTCCGTTCAATTCTCTATTAAGATAAAAACCTTTAGATCTAATTCAGGGAGAGAATAATATCTCCTAGCTTTAATGATTTCCTAGCTTCTGAGGTTACTCAAAAACTCTCATGCCAGTACACTACATAACAGAATTGTGTAGCAGAATGCATGCACCATCAAATTCTTGGCACTGCTCGTAATTTGCACCACTGGTATTCGGTGCCCATTAGTTTTTGGGGAGAATTTGTTCTCACTGTTGTATACCTGATTAATCATACCCTTTCATCTGTTCTCTGCAGTGACACATCTTTTGGAAAATGTTTCATACAAAACTGAATTATACAGAACTTCTTGTCTTTGGTTCTACATGCATTGTCCAATTACCACATCATGAACAAACCAAACTCTCACCACAATGTCTGTATTTTTCTTGGATATGGTATTGAACATAAAAAGGATATCAATGCTAAAATCCTAAACAAATCACCTTCACACATCAAGGCATGTGACCTTTTTAGAACACACTCCATATTTCTCCCTTCCTCCTTTTCCACTTCTCCTGAGCAGCCTTCTCTTACTCCCACTGACCCATTTCCTTACCTCTTTCCTTCTACTACATCATCTGCCATTCTGCCCCACAAGATTCCACTACCACATCCCTATCTACTTCTCCTGACAAACCATTATAGGCTATGATGCACGGATACTTCAAAATGGGTAACGTATCGTGTAGTCTCATATCTGATACTTCACTTTTTACATTTAAAATCCGTGTCCATGCCATGTCTATGGCGTGTCCCTGCCGTATCCATGCCGTATTTGGGCATCATAGATTATAGGTGCACAGTTGAAGGCAAATACAACCCCCTCTTGACATTGACCTCTCTCATCTTTAGAAGTGGATACTACTCAGTATCCAATCCGTACTCAAAAACCTATAGAAAGATATGAATTTGCTTCTGACCATGTCTCTTTAGCTTATTTTTCCTTTTCAGCCTCTATACACAATATTCAGAACCTAAAACCAACAAGGAAGTATCATCTGTTCCTCAATGGCAACAGGCTATGGCTAAAGAACTAGTCGCACTTGATAAGGCTCACACTTAGGATCTTGTTCACTTACCTCCTGGAAAATCACTCATAGGTGCAAATGGATCTATAAAATAAAAACAAAGGCCAATGGCTCTATTGAAAGATATAAAGCCCAAATAGTTACAAAAGGTTATATTCAGAAGTATGACATCGACTATGAAGAAACCTTTACGCCAAATCACCAATTGCCAAGATGACTACTATTCACACTCTTCTCGCTATGTCCATCGCCATGAAATGGTAGCTTTCTCAAATGAATGTCAAAAATGCTTGTTTTTTCTATTTTCTTTCTTCATTTTCTTTTTTTTATAACTTTCATCTTTTTAAAAATTTGGACATCAAAGATGCTTTCTTAAATGGCGTTATCTCATAAAACATTTACATGAAACCTCCCTTGGCTTGTCCCATCCATCTGGACATGTCTGTCACCTTCGACGAGTTCTTAACGGCTTTAAACAGGCCCCTCAAGCAAGGTTTGCTAGATTTAGTGAAGCCATATGTATTATCAATTACATTCAGAGTGCTTTGAACTCGGCCTTATTTCATTGCAATACACTTCATGGGAGTATCTTATTACTTTTAAATGTAGATGACATGGTCATAACTGGAAATAACCATCAAGGCATTCAAAGGCTGGAAGAGTTTTTGTATGCTCAATTTGAGATTAAAGACCAGGGCATTCTTCATTATTTCCAACGTTTTGAAGTTGCATACTCATCGCATGGGCTTCTCCTTACTCAACAGGAATAAACTCGAGACATTTTCTCTTGTGCTAGTATTACTGATGATAAATCAGTTGCTACCATGGTTTAAAATAACGGCCGTTACTGTTTCATAACGGCCATTATGAAATGGTAACAGCCCTTACCGTTACATTATTTTCAATACAACGGTCATAACAGTCACGGTATCAAAAAACAGTGAAAATAACGGTCCATAACGGTCATAACGACCAATATAACGGTTGTAACTGTTATAACGAACCATAACGGCCAATATTTTGAAAATAACGGTCAAAATATCGGTTCACGATGATTTTTTTTTTTTACTTTCTTTTCCCTTCCTTTTCATTTCTTTCTTTCCCAAACCATTTGTGCAGCCTCTTAAGACTATGCTAGAACTTCCCAAGCTTCTTTTTTCACCAAAATTCAAGTGATTTGCAAGAATTTGGTAGATTCTCATATGATAGTTTCTTCCCTCCTCAACCACAATACCCTTATGGTCATACTTCATTGTTTTAATTAATTAGTTAATCTTGATGTAGTAGTAAATGTTACTTGAAAGTTGAAATTCATTCTTGATTTACTTGGTGATTGAGTAATTGAGTATTGTACGTCTATACTACTACTTACTGGTTTATTGACTTTAAGTGTTTAACAATAACGATTAGTTCAAAATTATGGTTGCAATGCATACAGTAAAATTTGTGATATTAGAACTTGTTTTAATATATGCATGTAAACCTATTTAATTCATATCAGACTTTACGAGTTTCAGATAAGACAGCGACACAGGATGTAATGACTTACGGGGGACCGATATTTTTCTTTAAAGTGTTCGCTAATGGAAAAAAAATATTGTTTTCTAGCATTTTAGAATATTCGGGACTTTTTGGATTTTTTCGGGGTAAAATAAAAATTCACACCACGATGGACCGCGACGACCGCGAACCACGACGAGATGATCACAAACCGCGATATGACACAATGACCACGATGACGACCGCGACTGCGATTTTGAACCATGGTTGCTACACCTTTAAAAGTATCAATACAAATCTTGGAATCACTGATGGCACCCTTCTACATGAACTGACTCGATATCATTAAGTTGTTGGAGGCCTGGTCTATCTCATTAAGTTGTTGGAGGGCTGGTCTATCTCACTAATACTCACCCGGACATTGCATTTGCAGTCCATACCGTCAGCCAGTTTGCTGTCACTACTAGCACAATTCATTGGGTAGCCGTGCTGCACATCCTTCATTTTTTGTCATACATCAAGAAACGGTGTGATCTTTTCCTCATCAAACTCTTTCACCCTCACAGCCTACTTAGACTCAGAATGGGATGGAGATATTAATGATCATCACTCTATAGGATATTCCATAGTCTCACTCCTCCACCGAAGCTGAATACCGTGCCCTAGCCCATACAATATGAAATCATTTGGAGAGGAGACACCTAATATCATATGGCCCTCAGTGTATAATAATTTTTTTATTTCATATGGTCCTCAGCGTACCATAATTTTTAAGCCTCTCATGTACTATCCAACATCACCGTATTTGCGTAGATAAGATTATTACAATTATTTTACATGAGAATTCATTATAAATAAATGGTTAGAGCCTAGGAAGCACGGACACCTCTTCGGGGCCAGGGTGTGAGTGTCCGACACGTGTCCGACACGCCTAAAATGGTGTCCTGCTAATTTTTTATATTTTATTTCCCGAACACGCTGGCTGTTTTAGTTGGAGAAAAGTATTAAAAATTATAATAAAGAAAAGAGAAGGGAGCCGTTTGTAAAAAAATATCTTCTAGTTGGAAGAAAAAAAAAAGGAAGATAAGGCAGAGGCTAGGGCTTTAAATTAGAAAAACAAAAAAGTAAAGCGCCTAAATGCAATTTTGTTAACTTAAATAAAAGATAAGGCATATGCTAGGCCATTCTTGCATTTTGTCTTAGACGATCGAAAGGGGGAAGCCGAAATAAGGCAATGGCTCATCCTCACGTCACCTCCCTTTTCTTTGTATGGATTTTATGGAACTATGGATATTACATGTTTAATGATTATGAATTATGTTTCAGTTTTGTATTGCCATTTGATAATTTGATATGTTTGTTAGTTGGTACAGTGGTACATTGGTACTTGAATTTTTATTTATTTGATTGCTAAATTGATTACAAAGTTAAAATGATATTATCCTTTAGTTTATGATTAGATATATTATTACTATTATTAAATATTAATGTGTCCCCGACGTGTCCGTGTCCTACTTTCTTGAGAAATGCCGTGTCCGTGTCGTTTCGTGTTCGTGTCCCGTGTCCATGCTTCTTTGGTCGGAGCATTAGCCCAACACAACAACTTCTCCATATCTATTGTGTTTCTTAAGTTGTTTCACACACAACCCAAACCCCATTGGTATATGAACAGCTCTCTCATTTACCCACGGTTGCAGAAAAAATAGAAGGGCATTTCTGCAAAAGAGAATTGGTTGAAAAACAACAAAAAACCTTTCGGGGAAAAAAGCAAGGAAGTTTCCTTAAGAAGCTGAAGAGCTACTGCCAGGTGACACTGTGACAGCCTTTGGTTCATAGTTGCACCACCAACCAATGGTGAACCCTACAAGTTCTATACAACTAAAGTGCACTTGCAACGGGTTGCTAAAAGACGGGAAAAGGAACTCTCAAATAGGCTTAAAAAGCAGACCAAGAGCCACGTGCGAGTCACATAAACACAAGCATGCCACGCCCACCCAACCTGACATCGCTAGTTTTTTGCACACACGTGTGCGAAAGATTTTCCCAAAGCCCACATGGTTTTATCTTTTAGGTTTTCTCACAAACCAATATACACCTTTCTTATTACAAGGAGCTTTAATTTAACCGACGTAGGAAGAAGGGAAACGTCCCTCACAGCACACGAAAAAAAAAATCTATATTTTAAATACTTTTAAACCCAACAGTTTTTTGCTGCACTATCTTATCTGTTCTTTGCAGGTGATTTAATGGTCACTTGTAAGGTTTCATGAACAGTTGGATATCTCAAAATCCTTTTCAAAGATTACTATAAGTTCTCATGCCTTAAGGTTAATTCCAGCAAAAGTGCCATATGTATTGCTAGGTGCCATCCTGCCCTACAGAAGTATATCTCACGGATTCCAGATATTCACATTGGAAATCTCCCAGTCAAGTACCTGGGCCCCCTTCTTTTTTTCTTTTTTTTCTAGCAAGCTTTCTCTAAGTGATTTGAGGCCTCCACTTGACAAACTCAGAGGCAGAGCATTGATGCCAAGGTCAGTGATTTATCTCTGGCATCAAACATTCCCTCCCTGATAAATACTCTAATCAGCTTCTCATCAACTGAGAGGACATTAGAATGGTTCCCGTCTTTGAAGAAGAAGATGACACAATTGTGCACAAATTTGACAGCAAAGGCTCCGTCAACATTCTCGGTTAGACTGACCAGGTTGCTAACATATCCAAGGATGAAAATAGCGGTGGTGGCGAGCCGCAAACCGCTACGAAGCGGGCGCTACGTAGCAGCGTAGCGGTGCGATTTGAAAAACATCGCCAAAAAAATCTAAAAATTTTCCAGAAAATCCAGAAAATTGTAAAATAAAAGAAAATGTGGTTCTTTTGCAAAAGTATGTAAGAAAAGGGGGCGTAGCAGTGCCCTCAATATATGAGGTCCTGTATCGCTGTATAAATAGAAAATAATAGTAATGATTAGTTTTTTCACATGTATTCAAGTTTCTTAGTCATGCTAACTTAGAAAGTAATGAAAAACTCATAAAGATTTTTCTGTTAAAAGTTAAATTTGATTAGAGCCTATTTCCTATTAAAATGAAAAGGGCTCATTTTCTATTAAAGTGTACTTTGGCCAAGGCCTTATTTCAGTATTTCCTATTAGATTGAGATTTGGCTAATACCTATTTCCAATTAATGTGAAACTTGGCTGGAGCCCATTTCTAGTTAGTGTCAAAGTTTGCTATGGCCCTATTTTCAATTAAAGTGAAATTTTATTTGGTTGTATTTCTAAATAGAGCGAAATTTGGCTAAGGCTCTAATTTCAATTAAGTTATATTTGGTTAAGACATGCCCTTTTTATTTAACACTTGGGCATCAATGTGGAGCCCATCAATGGTTAGTTAAGAAGACAATAGCTTTTGAGGGGCCATTTATATTTTATATTTATACCTTCTATAAAGTGAGCCACTGTGGGGCTAGGGCCCATAAATTACCTTAAATGAAACAGATGGAAGGGCCATACGCTGCCCACCACCCATTGCCCTATTTCGTGTGAATGGAAGGATCGAGAGACAGCGGGAGAAGGGGGAAGGGTGAAGGAAAAGGAGGGAAAAGAAAAGAAAAGAAGAAGAAGAAGAGGGAAGAGGAGCACCCCGCCGCCTCCTCCTGCTGTTGTTGCCTACTCCTCATGCTGCTGCCGTCGCTGCCTCCAGCTGCTGCCACCACCGCCACTACTGCATCCTGTTGCCGCCGATGCCTCCTCCTGCTGTTGCTGCTGATTTCTACTGCATCCAAGTATGATTTCTAAACTCTAAACCGCTATATCTCTCTCCCTTCCTTCCTTCATTTTTTTCCCTTTCTTTCTTCCTGTTTTCCTATTCTTTTCTTCTTTTTTTTCCTTTCCTTTCTTCTTCCTTTTCCACTAGCCAAAGAAACGATTGGAGGGAGGGAGGAGGGTATACTTTTTTTTCCCCTTTTACTATTCATGGTTTGTAGCGGCGCCACCGTAACGTAGCGGCCTGTATCGGCCGCTACGGGTGTGATACCCGATTTTTCCCAGATAGCATAGCTGCCGATATTTTCATCCATGAACATATCTCATGGTGGCAGTCTTTGATTCAAAGGAGACATTCCTAAGCATGATTCCTTTATTTAGCATGGCTTTGTCTTCATAAGTCATAACCATCTAAAAAAAAAATCCTTCCGTCAAGAGATCTGTCACCTGTGAGGCTGTGACCCTAGCCGTGTCTTGTGCAAGAACAGTCTAGAAACATTTAATCACCTGATTATTGCATTGTCCAGCATATTTGTTTAGTAAGTGGAGGAGTAAGGTGAAGTTAAAGTTGGTTGAGATGTGATGCTTTTAACCTTTACCATGTTTGGGTGACAAAAGTAGTGTGGGAAGTAAACTTAAAATCTAACATTTCTAACCTTTACTCCTCCACAAGCCCCTTTTTATAACACAGAAAACAGTGATAAAGTGAGAGGAAGTTAAGTTTAAGACAAAAAAAAAAAAAAAATTTTGCACGCTCTCTTACCTCTTACCATGATGTGACATTTGTTACTAAAATATCATACTATCCAAAAAAAAATTTACCACACCTCTACTTTTACTTCGACATATCTTACCTTCAGTTTTTTCATGATGCAACACCCACCTTACCTTTACTCCTCCACAGATGTAAACAAACATGACTTCGTGTTTTGGGTTTGGAATGCTATAGCTACTCTGCTGCATAAATGCCACTCCCTCACGTACCTCAGAAGAAATCCAAATCTCTTTTCAATGTTGAAGACTCATGATAAAGGACTAGAGTTCATGTTCTTCTTTCCTTTGCTGCCTTGGTTTGGCATGTATGGAAAGAGAAAGGTAAATTATAAACGGCTCAATGCGGCCTATAGAAACTCCTAAGGACATTGTAGAGGTAAGATAGCATCACCTTCATCAGAAGGAGAATTGGAAGCTTAAGTCATTCTCAGCAATTAAGGGCTGCCCCTCCGTCCTCTCTGTTCCAACCTCCTACAGACACCTCTTAGGACATCCAAATTTCCATCCTCCGCAAAAGAGATAAGCAATTTGTGGGGCTTCTTTTTTGCAGTAATCGCAACATGTCCCTGCAGTCCATCCCAATCACTGCATGCCTCCCCAAGCCTGACTATTACCTTCATGCTCTCCACCACATTGTTCCTCAGTCTCCTGCAACCAGGTGGCTATGAGCACCCCTTCTTGTAGTGTATTTCAGCTGGCTCACAAAAATCCAATTGGAAGGTCATTGGAACTGTCAGGAAAGGTGGATCTATCCTCAACATATTTAGGTTTGCTTGGTTTACTTGGTTTTCCTTTCTTTTCTTTTTTGTGGCTTCTCCATGGGGTTTAAGATGTCCCATATTGTTTGCTTCTCTTGTAGCTAGCTCGGCTTGTGGTCCCTCCTCTGATTATTCCCTAGATGGCCCGTCTTGTGGGTTTACTTTATTAAGGGGATTCTTCCCAAGCATTCTCTTGCGCTTTCTATTTGTCTTTGCATGTTGTAGGGTCGCCTTGCTGATGCCTTACATAAGGGGGATTGATCTCAACTGCACTGTTCAGAGGGGTCTTATCGACTCGATCCCCAAATTTTTATTTCCAATATACAACAGCTTACTTGGCTATGGTGGGTGGGAAGATATACATAGCCAAATATATTGCAGGACCCTCCCACCGAAAACCCTTTCAGAGGATATTTCAATTTCAACAATAACCCTCTTCTTTCTTTTTTTTTTTTTTTTTTTTTGCCCTCTGAGAGGTGGCAATAAAGTTTCATTTTCTGTCAATTTAATTTTAAGAACAACCATACTCTAATTTTTTTTATGAGAGGTGACAGCAAAGTTTCTTTTTTTTTTTCCAATTTTAAGAATACCCCAATTCTTTTTATTTTTTTTTCTTTTCTTTCAGAAAGGTACCAATAAAGCTTCTTTTTTTCAATTTTAAGAATAACCCAATCCCAGTTTCTTCTCTTTCTAGAAGATAAATATAGAGTTCAATTTCTCAATTCCAACAATAACCCAATTCAAGTTCACGACACAATTACAGTTAGAGAAGAACAACAACGCCAAAAGAAACACACACAGAGAGAAGTAATGCGAGAAACCTTATTGAGGAGGAAATTGGGGAAGAGCTGGTTGTGGGTGAGATAGTGAGAGCAACAAGGGCAATCATTCTTGTTGTTGAGATGCGTCACAATGCACATGTAGCAGAAACTATGCCCACAGGCAGTGAGAAAAGCATCCTTTATTATCTGCATACAGATCGGGCACAGCAGATCCTTGTCCACCACCTCCACTCCACCCACCTCTCCTTTTTTGTTATCTGATTCTGAAAATGCTGCTTTCATATCTTCCTTCACGGACGGAACCAGAGCACCCAAGGAAGAGGTATTGGTGTTTGTGTCTCCCATCATCATACCCTCTCTCTCTGTTTCACCTTCTCTGGTTTTATAGAGCAGAGAGAGGGAGTTAGACTCTTCGGCATGAGCGTTTGATGCTTCTGTACTAACTCTCTCTCTCTCTCTCTGCTGTGTAGATTTGGAGTTTTGGGTGTGCTTTTCTCTCTCTCTCTCTAGAAAAAGGAAAGAGAAATGGGGGTTCTTTACTCTTTCATTTTATTGGTATTGTGGGCATATGGGAGAGATGTTTTTGTGAGGGCCGGAACAGCCCACGTCGAAGGAGAGAGAGGGAGAAGACAGAGATCGTGGAGAGGCGTTTTTTTGGAAGGGGACTAAAATGAAGCAATTGAAATGCATTGAAGGCTGACGTTACAAGATGCCCGTCAATAAATGGCCTTTTGAAGGGATTGGTTCTGCTGGGACGTCTAGATCTACGGTCTTTGGCATCCCACGAGCAACCCGGTGGTGGGGAGTCCAGATTTATTGTTGCTTTACCCCAATAATTACAGCCCGCAAATCCACCACGTCTCCTTGTGCAGGGGCTGCCCACGGTGGGGTGGCGGAATGTAATTGTCCACTTAGTGTCATCGTGGGTTAAATCACACAAGGGATTCTGATTTCGGTAGTGGGATGTGTTGAACTTGATTGTGGGGCCTATCTGTTGATATGCGGATCCTTCCAAATAAATCTCATGTCATCGAGTGATATTTGAAGGGAGCGACTATATGCACATCTGGAGTTGCTCGGTGCACATCCGTCCATAGGACTCTTGATGGACCCTCTGAAAAAAGACAAAAACGCCCTCCCTTTCTTCTCTTCCCTCTCCCTACTCATCCCTCTCTCTGCGCAGCAGCTCACCGCCGCCCACCTCCTCTCGTTCTCCCTCCTTCTCTCTGCATATCCTTCTCCCTTGATGTCTCTCTCCCTATCCTTCTCCATCCTACCTGCCTCCCGCTCTCCTTCTCCATCCTCCCTGCCTCTCGCACTCCCTCCTCCTGTTGACACTAAAAATGTCATTTTGCTTCTTCAAGATTCAGAAAACTGTATGAAGTCGCAACCTGCCATAAATAGGCAATGTTACTTCTAAAAAATCAAATCTTGTTAGAATCAAACAAAAACTGCAAGATCCTTCAAGACAGCTAAAAGAGGAGTACACAAGAAGTTTCGGGCCATTTCAAAATCATTTGGCCTAACTTCGTTTCTCCGGCAGCTGAAAAGGAGTTCCCAGCGGCGAAAACATTGGAGACACCAAATCTTCGATCAGAGCCGATGGATGGTCTCAAAACACATCCAAAAGGCTCCACGTCAAGTTCCGAGTCAAACTGACAACGTTTGACCCTACATCAACCCTCGAACAGCTAAATCAAGCCTCTCGGCGGCGAGAACCTCCGAGGCCATCACTCATCAGATAGAGCACATGGACGGCTTCAAAATGCTTACAAAGGGCTACACGTCAAATTTCAGGTCATTTCGACAACATTTGACCATACTTTGACGCTTGGAAGCCAAATCAGGCCTCTCGGCGGCGAAACTCCCCGAGACCATGGTTTCCAAGACAGAGCCTGTGGATCATCTTAAAATGACTCCAATAGGTTCCCTGTCAAATTTCAAGTCAATCAGACATCGGTTGACTGCACATCTAACCGCGACATCTTCATCGCGATAAAAACAAGTCTACTGGTGATAGGACCCCAAACGGCTTCAAAAATCAAACAAAAGCCTATAGGTGGTCTTATTTATTGCTCAGGAGGCTTCACCCCAAATTTCAGGTCATTCCGACATCGTTTGACCCAGTTTCAGCTTCTGACGAAAATTTACAGCTTTGCGCGACAAAGTCTTCGGCTTTCTCGGAAAATTGGAAACTTTGTAAACCAAAATGCAAGGATTCTCATCAGGTTTTCTACAGGGAAATCAGGCCAATAAATGATAAAAAATATCAAGAAAAAATACAGAAGAAAAAAGAATCGAAAAACAGCAAAAACGCAAAACGGGACAAAAAGGGGGAAAACCCCTCTAGGGTCGGAGCCCGGGATCGCCGGGTGGGCCCCGGAAACTCCATTTTTTGCCCTTTTTTTCGAGATTTGAAGCGTCCGACCTCTGGTATTTTCCAAAATTCATACTTTTGAGACACCAAATCTTCTGACATCCGTCAAAATCACGGGTCAATCATCAAGAGTATCAAAATCAACATTGTTCGTTAATCAAACAACTAAAAAAGTATGCTTTCTACCCGACAGATCGAGAAATCGACACGACAGATGGCACCGACCCGCTGTTGGCAACCAATACCTGAAGTTACATGGTCATCCGATATTGATCTACATGAAGATTCATCAGTGATCATCGCCAGAAGAATCCCAAAAGACGTGGCACAGCCCGTGACTCTTCAAATGATCGGCGACCACTTAATGCGATTAATTGACTAGGTTTATTACAATCATTAATCCATTTCTTTGGATGGCCCAATCAGAAGCAAGTATCCGGGAGTTACAAGTCAATTGATTCATGGCATTCAACCCATGAAACTCCTCTCATCATGGCGATTAAAGGTGATTAAATGCCCTCAATCTCCTCCGACCAATCAGAAGCCAAGAAAAAGGAGTTACAAAATAAGGAATTAGATCCTGTAACTCCTCCCATTATGCGGCTTAATGACAATAAAAGCACATAAACCCTCCTAAATAGCTACCAAAAAGCCTATAAATAGGAGAGCACTCCAAGAAGAAAGCACAGACAGCTCAGAAAAAAGCACAACAGACTGCAGAAAATCTGAAAATTCAGACAGAAAAAGGGATCAAAGAGAGAAAACTCTGCGGAAGTTCTACACCGACCACCGCTACAAGGTGACAAAAGTCCTTTGAGGGTACCCCCAAGGTCCTTGCCTTTTCCTTCTGCTTCCAATGGCTTAGACGTGGCTTTTTAGCCCGTCTACTTAGCTTTTTATTGGACATAGGACCTCCTCTTGGTCTTTGTCCTCTAAAAACCTGAGGTTATAGCCAAGCCAAGCGAATCAATAGCATCCTCTGTTCTCATCTGCATGGATGATGGCGAAGTCCAGATATGGCTTGCGACCGTCAATCTGAATGAGTCCCCCACAATCTCCAGAGAAGTTAGATCCTCCTTTTCTTGCTTTTTATTGTAGTTTGTATTTTTCTAAAAGAGACAAAAATCACAACTCTTGTCTTTCATTATTGATAAGAATTGTAAATCGGATATAAACGCCAAAAATCGACTATAAACGCCCAAAATCGGCTATAAACCCCAAAATCGGATCACCACTTGTAATTTCAAGTAAAATAGAAAATCTAGCACACCCACACAAAAAAATATTGATGCACGCCTCTGCCCCCCGGTTACGAAAGAGTCGTACCCAAACGGACTCCCACGTCCGCCGCCCGGTAGAACCGGGCAAAATGCGTTGTTCCATCACCTCCGTCGTCGCCCAATTCCACCCCCTCTCCATCTCCCTATCCCTCTCCCTCTCTTTCTCCTTGTCTCTCCTCTCACTCTTCTTCTCCCCGATCGTCGTTCGTCCCTCTCCTGTTCGACCACTCAGGGCTGAACAAATGAGCACATTGTTCGACCCTAGGTATTCGAACAATATACTCATTTGTTCTGCATTTCAGCCACCAAGGGCCGAACAATATACTCAATTGTTCGACCATGAGTGGCCGAACGGGAGAAGGAGGGAGAGGACTGACGGCGATCAAGGAGAGGGAGAGAGAAAGAGAGAAAGCAGAGGTGGGCGCTGGAAGAGGGAGGGATAGGGAAAAGGAGAGGGGTTGGAGTTGGGCGGCGACAGAGGAGGGAGAAGGAGAGGAGGGAGGTGGGCGAAGGTGGGCTGCCGAGCAAGGATATGGAGAGGGAAAAGAAGAAAGGGGGGGGGGGGGCATTTTCATCTTTTTTCAAAAGGATCCCATGGACGGAATTGCACCGAGTAACTCCGAATGTGCATATAGTCGCTCCCATATTTGAAAAGGTAAATTTCAAAAAAAGCCTTAAGTCTTTTACTTATTTCAAGAAAAACAGAAGAATCAAAAGTTTTCAAATTAGGATGTAAGCGCTTGGCAAAGTTTTCCGGTTCAAGACAAAGGGCGAAATTAAGTTTTTTCTAGATAGATTTCTCCCAAAAAAAAATTAAAAAGGCTAAAATGCCCTTTTTCTTTCTTTCTTTTTCCTTCTTCTCTTTTCTTCATTTTCTCGCTCTTTCTCATCTCTCTTATCCTCTCACCACAACATTCACACCCATGGTACTAACCCACTTCCTTACCTCACTTGCAAACACCCACCTACTAGTGCCCACTTGCAAAAGTTTTTGTGCTAGTGATCCTATATAAGTTACTAGTCTCAAAACTCTCCTTCCACCATCATCATCGTCGGGATTCCCTAGGGAGGCCTCAAAGAAGTTAATGAGGCTAGCACCGTGAACCTATCATTCCACAAAACACGTAGAGAAAGATGGAAGCCTATTTCTAAATAAAGAAACTATGAGAAATAAACAAGCATAAGCATTTCCCAATTCTCAGATGGGTTCCACAAATTACAAAGAAATATAAGGGAAATAAAAGAAATAGCCACCGTTTTAAAGAGCCTACACTGATACGAATTAGGTCAGTTAGCTTATCTGAGCCGAAATAACCCTGTAGAGGAAAACCCAATTGCCTGAGATTCAAACTCCCCAATACTAGAAGCTGAAGCAAGAGACCTTAAACAAATCATCTTCATCGAGGGGAAATTCACTTAAATCGGTGAGATTGTACCCTAGTAGTGTCATCTTCGATGAAGATTGCAAGCCATGCGGCCAGAAACGCTCGACGAGAGAAAACGGAATCTAGATCATCGACTATTGATGATTAGGAATGAGCTGAGATTACATGTTATGGAGAAGATGAGGTAAGTAGAAAAGGCTCTACATGGGTATCGAAAGAAGACGAGGCTAGCACGAGTTGTTTCATGGAGCCCATATCCTTAAGGTTGGCTGGACTATACCAACAAATGAAATCCGAACCGTTCTCCCTCTTAATTAAAGGTAGGTTAAGTTTCTCCTTTATTGAAGTTGGTGCGTCCCTACTGACATAAAAAAAAATTCAAAAAGTAACTCTACTGATAGCAAGTCCTTTGAAAAGCATGAAACAATGATATTTGACTTCCAAGGCAATCGGGTTCCAAGGCAATCGAATGTCAATGAAGAAAAATTCAGGAGTTTTGAGTTCAAATAATCAAGAAAAGTAAACCAATAGCAAGCCAATGCATGCAACAGTTGACCATTCAGACATTAGAGCAAAATCAAAGTTCTAAGCGAATGTCTTTCATGATTAATTACAAGATCCTAAAGTCTCAAGATCATCAAGAATGTGAACGAATGCAAAGAGGAGCAAAAATCTCAAACTTAGGTCCAACGTTCAATTGATTCATTGCAGTCGGACAATGAACCCACAGTCAATGTTTCATCAACTTCTAGAAGCCAAAGCATGATGTAAATCTTCCTTAGAGTCTGAGCACATGTTTCGGAATTATTTTCCAGAGTTTTAGAGGAAATGGGAGTCATTTAGACTAAAACCCAAGAAAAAATTGGCCAATATCTAATTGACGGGCTATGATAGGACATTGGATTCAAATCAATATTGAGTTAACTTCCAACAAGGAAAACTGTGTGGAAAGCTTCCTCAATGTCAAAGAATTTATTCTCTAAAGTCTCAGATCAAATAAAGATCATTTGGATCAAAATCCAAACAAAAACTAACCAAAGATAGCAATTCTACAGGTAGTGTCCGACTGGCCGAACATTGTGCGTGAAAGCACATGTTGGTGCTCCTTTTCGAATTCAGATCTTCTCAAACCGCTCCAACCACTTCAGAGGCCTATAAAACCTCCCACAGAGTGTATTTAAAGGGGACATTGAAGAATTGTAAAGAATTCTCAAAGGATCAAGCCTCCTCTCCTTTAAGACTAAAGCATCCCTTAAATTTCCTATAACTACTTCCGCCCAAGGTGAAACTTTATCCAGAGGAGTGTTCCTCCCAAAACCTCTGAAATTAGTACTCAACTTTTGGAATGTTCCTCCAAAGGATGAAACTAAGCATCTAAGGTCCTTTACCAACCATCTTATACCCAAAACCCATGATTCTCAATATTTTCTTTGTCTTTCTCTCTTATAGGAATATGAATGTCCTTGACTACACAAGTATTGTTGTGTGTGCCACATAGGCCTCTTTTTGCATTGCCACTTCATCCCCAAATAGACACAACCTCAGACAATTTGTTGGCACAAAAACCGATGACTCCCTGGAGTTATACAAACAAAATCCTTGATAAATAAGTGATGGATCTCAAAGATGATTGTTGGTTAAAAAAAAAACATCAAACCACTTGGTAAAACATCACAATTCAGTGGTAGAGAGAATTCAGAGCCCTAGACAACTACTTTAGGAAGAAACGGGGAGAAAAAAAGGAGAAAAGCAGTTCACTGTCCAACCACATGGAGGCCTTGAGATTCAGTTATTTTGTAGTTTTTGCCCATTTTTTTGTTTTCTCATGCAATTTAGCCCATTTTGAGGTCATTTAAGGCCAAATGGAGGAGCTGCAAAATGTATTTGGAAACAACTTGCACCCACAAAGCCAAAGCTTGAATCCAAGTAATATAAATATGAGAAATGAATGAAAAAATATAGTTTTATGCAAGATGTTCTTTCTCATATTTTTTGTCTATGATTAATGTGAAATCCACTTCATATTTTCATAATTCTCTCCTACAGTCCCACTTTTATGTTGCCTTTGTTTGCCTTACACCTCATCCTTCTTTAGACCAAATCGATTGGAGAGAAATCTGGCCTTTGATCAACATAAAGGGAATTGTGTTGTTTTAGTGATTTGGATTATAATGGTGGCCCCATCAATGGATCCACCGACTCGTCACTAGCACAAAAACTTTTGCAAGTGAGTGCTAACTGGTGGTTTGTTTGTACCTAAGGCAATGAACTGGGGTGGTAGTGAAGGTGGTTTTGAGAGGATGGGAGAGATGAGAAAGTGAGAGAAACCGAGTGATGACTCGCTATGTTTGCGGGACTACCGAGTTCAGCGGATGTGAGAATCTGTGGGGTCCAACCCTTTCGTGACCAGAGACGAGCGAACAACATCGATTTTCTTTTGTGTACGAGTATACCAAATTTTCTATTCTACTTAGAAATAACAAGCTGTGGTCCGTAGATCCACCTTTTCAAGTAGAAAATAAAATAAACTTTTTTATATAACTTTCATTGCACATGTGTTAAGAAAATGGGACATGATTTAGATTTTGGTTGCCGTGAAAGACGATGTTTTTGCCGTGAAAGGCGATTTACAACTCTCATCAAAAGAAAAGACAAGATTTGTGACTTTTGTGTCTCTTTTAAAAATACAAATACAATGAGAAGACAAAAGGAAATCTGACTTCATAGGAGATTGCGAAGACTCGTTCAGATTGACAATCGCAAGTCATATTTGAGCTTCGTCGTCATCCTTCAAATGATAACAGATGATGCTTTTGATTCTCTTGGCTCGGCTTGAACCTCAAATTTTTAGAGGATAAGGATCAAGGAGAGATCCTATATCTTATAAAAATCTAAGTAGACGGGCTGAAAAGCCGCGTCTAAGCCATGGAGATAGAAGGAGAGGGCCTTGGGGGGGGGGGGGGGGGGGGAGGTCTTCAATCACCTTGTAGTGGTGGTCGCTGCAAGGCTTCTTCAATGGAGGAGAGACTGTCGTTGGAGCGTCATAGCAATGATGTAGAATTTTTTTGTTGGATTTACACATCATGCCTTAGAATGGTGGAAATGGCATCCTTTTATAGGCTTTTAGTGGCCATGGGGGGAGTTTATGGGCTTTAAATGCATTAGTTGCATTTATGCTCCATGATGGGAGGAGTTACATATTTTAATTTATGTTTTTTGTAACTCCTTTTTCTTGAGTTGAACTGGTTGTTGAAGAATAATGGGCCTTTATTTGTATTTAAACTTCATGATGGGAGGAGTCACATTGTTTTAACACCATAATTGTTTTGATTTGTAACTCCCCCTTCTTGGATTCTGATTGGGTCGTCCATGATAATGGGTAATTAACCAAATTTATTTGTCATAAAAATTGGTCATTAACCGCATTAAGTGGCCGCCAAAGTACATGAAGAGTCACGGGCCATGCCGCTTCTTTTGGAATTCTACTTGCGACGTAGGGAGCCTTGATCGCCGATGGATTTTTCATGCAGATTGTTATCGGACGATCACACAATTTCAAACATTGATTTCTACTAGTGGGCCGATACCATCTGTCTAGTCGATTTCTCGATCGATCGGGAAAAAAGTATGCTATCTTTGTTGGCCGGTTGGAGATTTCGAAGTGTCCGATGACAAACCCGTGATTTCGATGGCAAATCCATGATATTGTCAAAGATAGATGGATTTCTTGCCCCGAAAATTAGATTTTTGGAAAGTCACAGAGGCCAAACAATCCGAAATGCGAAAAAGACCCAAAGAATGGGTTTTTAGCGGAAATCCTGCAACCCGGATTTCTAGGATTGCCGATGACCATGACCCCATTTGGTCCCCTTTTTTGGGCTTTTTCTGATTTTTTCGGTCTTTTTTCTTTGGAATATTTTTCTTGGTATTTTTGTACAATTTTTGAAATTATTTTCCTACAGAAAACTTGATGAGACGCCATGCAAATCGGAAAGCAAAGTTCCTGATTTTCCGAGAAAGTCTAAGACTTTGTTGCGTAGGGGTGTCGATTTGTAGCTAGAAGCTAAAATTGGGTCAAACAATGTCGGAATTACCTGAAATTTGAGGTGAAGCTTCATGGGTAAGAAATAAGACCAACCACAAGATTTTTTTTCAGTTTTGAAGCCGTGTGGGGTCCTGTCGACAATAGACTTCATTTTGTCACGAGGGAGACTCTGCATTTTGATGTACGGTCAAACGATGTCCGATTGATCTGATATTTGATCGGGAGCCTCTTGGAATCATTTTAAGATGATTTATCAGTTCTGATTTGGAAATCATGGTCCCGAGGGGCTTCGTCGCCGGGAGACCTGATTTAGATTTCGGGGTATAAAAGTCTGGTCAAATGATGTCGAAATAAACTTGAAACTTGACATGTAGTCTTTTGGTTTTGAGTCCATCATTCTACTTTGTTTGATGAGTGATGGCCTCGGTGGTTTCCACCGCTGGATGGTTTGGTTTTGCTGTTTGAGGGTTGATGTTGTGTCAAACGTTGTAGGTTTGACCTGAAAGTTGACATAGAGCCTCTTGGGAGTATTTTAATATCATCTATAGGCTCTAATTGAAGACTTGATGTCTCCAATGCTATTCTCGCCGAAAGGGCTGACTTTGTCACATGGAGATTGCGGCTTTTTGCATTTTGGGCGAAATAGTGTTGGAATGGCTTGAAATTTGAGGTAGAGCATTCTAGTGGCATTTTGAGGCCAACTGTGTGCTGTGTTTTTTTGTGAGAATCTGGCCCCTAATTTTCTGGATTAGTGTTGTTTTAGTTATGGATTAGTTCTCTTAGTGGGATTAGCGGTTATTTGGTTGAGTTTGTGAGTTAGAATGACTTTTCATCCGCTTTGGGGAGTTTTGAGAGCCAGTGAACCTAGTCAATGACTGTAGGGTCTCATTTGTTTTGCGTGCTCAGTGTGCAGAGATTCTTAATAATTCCCAAAAATTCCCATTTCGGCTTCATTTGACTAGTCTCGTCATTCCCTACAACTTTCTCTTTCACTCCGTACCCATTTGAAGCTCCGAAAATCAGTTTTTCCAGCCTTAGGGGCAAAAATCGGTCTTTACACATTGAATCTAGACCCAAATTTAGAGATCTCAGAACCATAACAAAATTATGCTTGTTGGAAATTAGATTTTATGAGGAACAACTTTCTCTTCTTCGTCGAGCACATTCGAGGCCCGAAAACCCGTGTTTTTAGCTCGGCAAACTTTTTAAGTTGTGGGACCCACCTCCATTCTCTATATAAAGAGAACCCACCTTCATCTTCTTCTTCTTCTTGCTCAAAAAACGTGGTGGAGGGGCTGCAACAACCACTATGTTTTCTTCCCTTCTTCTTCTTGCTTCTTCCTCTTCAATCCATCTCAAACTCTTGCCAAATGGAGATTACATCTCAACCTTTTCTTCTTCAACCTTCAAACTTTCCATGGACACCATTATTATGCAAATCTCAGCTGGGCAGCCCCTATTTCAAGTTGATTGATGGCTCTAGAGGTAAGGAATCCTCCTCATTTTCTTTTATGTGCAATGGTAGCCCCTTAGGTCCTATTTCTTCGCCTTGATGAACCCATTCCTTGTCTTTCTTGATTGGCCATGTGTAGGGTTCTAATGGGATGTTTTTTTTTTTTTTTTTTGGGTTTTGTATAGCTTGGAGTTCTTTGTCTTGGGAGTGAGATTAGAAGCTTGATTAGCTATCTTGGAGGCCAAGGCAAGTGCAGGTATGGATGGTTTTGAATGCTAACATGTTTTATGAGAAAATATGGATTTCATTACTTGTTCATGGTGTTTTAATACTTGCTTCTATTTATTCTTCTCACTATGGTTTTGTTGATTTCGAAAATGTGCATATTGATGGGTATTTTCCCCTCTTGCTTAATATGTTGAAAATGTATGCATTCGATCTTATTCAAACTTGTTTTATGTTACATATGGATTACATGAATGATGGGTTTTCTCTTATGTTGAATGGGGTTGAAATGAAGGAAATTTGATATATTATGTGGGGTGTTTAATGGATGAATGAATGGTGTTTGGAGAAGGCAAAGAGACCCCTAAATCTGTGACAAATCAGTGGTTCAAAGGGGCTTGCACGAGGAGGAGGAAAAAGAGGCCAAAATACATCAGAAATAGGTTTTCTGGACAGTTCGCTCGAGCGAACCCCATCCAGAGGACTGTTGGTTCGAGCCAACCTTCAGGTTTGCTCTAATCAGTCTGCCCAGGAGAAGTCCGCTCGAGTGAACCCTTCCTAGAGGCATGTTGGCCCCGAGCCAACCTTTGGTCCGCTCGAGCCAACTTCCCCTTCAGGCCTGAGTCTATGTTAGAAGCTGGAATACGATGTTTAAATGCTTGAGGAGGTTTGTTTGGAACCTAGGAAGTTATGTCTGGAGCCCCGTTGGGAAAGAAACCCATGACGGAGATGTATTGTGGACTCCTTGACTTGCCAATGTGTATAAGGTACTTGGAATGTCCACGATCTTCTGGGGTACGAAGCCAAAAATAATACCGGAATATGGGACCCTTATACACATTGATTTAAATCTTGGAGCCTCAATATATATTCCGGAAATTTATGGAAATCTATTTATGTTCTATTTTTATCCGAATTTTTATGTGTACTTATCGAGATTCATACTACATGACTAGTCATGCCCCGAGAAATACCGAAATTGTATTTTTAGCATTTTGCCAGCCCTGTTTATGCATGACCTGATATGAAAGTGATAATTGTGCCTATGGGCACCCCGTTTAGTCCGTTTATGTGTTTTACATCATATAGACATTTATACATGTCCTGACTTCTTTCATGTGACCTAGATGTCAGCGCCACTAAGCTTGGACAACCTTGTCGGCTTGATCCACCGACTTGGCGGTCCCCCTGCCTGTTCCCGCCAGCTGGAGTTGGATCCCGTCCAGTCCTGATACCCAGTTCGCTACCGCAGTCCCGCCTCGATGTGTTCTCATCACGTTAGTAATAGAGGATTTAGCTTTATGTGGTTGCCACCCGTCCTCACGATTGTGGCTCCCTTGAAGAAAGGTGATTAGCAGGGTCTACATACAGACTGGGTTTGCAATGTGGGGAATTCCCAATTTGTCAAATATCCATGCTTTATACATGCTTTAAATGAATATATGTTTTGTCAAATATCCATGTTTTACACCTGTTTTATATGAAAATAGAATTTTGTCAAATATCCATGATTTTTCCACACGTGGTAATTATATGCAGCTTTTGATCAAATAACATGAGTTATCACGTTTTAATCTTCAGCACATTATTCTTATCACCCAACTACCAGACCGTCGTGTCTGACCCACTACTTTGGTACTCAGGTCCAGATTTCTACGCCCGAGCTGTGTGCATGTGTTGGCTATGTCATGTAGACATTGAGCTTGACATCGAAGTTATGATACATGTGGGGTAGTTCTTATTTAGCTTGTTATTGTATGGCTTTTATTAGCCTTTTTCTTGGGATTGTAATTTGTAACACCCCGACCCGCCTTAATCTCGTTTTAGAGCTAATTAATTTAGATTAATTGCTTAATGGATGTTTTGGTTGTGATTGGACTTGAGTAGGTAGAATTAGTGGGGTTTGACCATTCACTAAGTAGATTATGACTTTTGGAGTGTTTTGGGTTTTTGTGTGTGATTAGAATTTTTTGGGTTTTTAATGCATTGCATAGAGCATTTCATGGGCCTTAACTTTCATGTCTTGACCCATCAAATTCGGATCCATTTAGGCCCATTCCCAGCCCATTCATTTAACCCAAGCCCTTATTTGAAATTTCAGTCCTTTTTGTGGACTTTCATGCAAGTGCTGGGTGAAGTTGGGTTAAAACCCATTTCAGCTACTCCTTCCTTCTTCTTTCACTTCTCTTCTACTTCATTTCTTTTCTTCTTCTTCACTCCCAGCAACCATTAAGAAATCTTGCAAGTGTAGAAGCCAACCACCATTCCAACCCTGTCATCTTCTCCAACAAGACTTCATCTTCCAAGCTCAAGCATTCCTTCATTTTCTTCTCCTTGCTCTTTGGGTAAGCCTTTTCTTTGTAATCTCTCTATTTTGATGAGCTACATTTTCCTTTTCCCTTTGTATTCATTTCAATCTTGAGATTATGTCTCAGATTCGTGTATGCATCATCTTCTTCCCCATTCATTTCATTCATTTTCGTTTTCACCATTTTAGGGCATTTGAGCTTGCATTTTGGGGATTCTTGATTAGAAAGGATTTGGAGTGTGAGAGTTAGCTCAAAGCACCAAGGCAAGTTAAACTTATACATTTGTATGCATGATTCCTTACTTGATTCATGAATGTGATCAATCTTGCTTAGATACCCTTGTTCTTGCTCAAAAATGGATTTTTGTGGGTGATTGCTTTTGTTCATGTATATGGGTTTATTGATGGTTTTGATGAGCATTTTGGAAGCTCAAAGATACCTATTGGTAGTGTTTTAAAACCTGATGGAATGCCTTGAATAGCTTGGAAGGAAACAAGAAAGTTTCAGATTTTCGGACACAGGATTTGACCGTTCGCTCGAGCGAGCGTGAGTGAACGCTCGAGCGAAGGGCTCTCTGGGAGAGTCCGCTCGAGCGAACTCTTGGTCCGGTCGAGCGAACAGCTCTCTGTCTGGGGTCCGCTCGAGCGACCATTGGACGCTCAAGCGAACCTGATACATGCAGTATGCAGATTTTCCAATGACCATAACTTTTCAACCGTAAGTCCGTTTTTGGAGATCTACATACCGTTGGAAAGCTCATGATGTGTAGAACCCAACAAAAAGTGATTTTATTTGATTTGAGCCTTGGAAAATATTATATGTTGGATTTTACATAATTGTGACAAATGGACGTTTCCATGAGCCGGACATTGAACCGTAGCTTATTCTAGTTGATTGGCCTGATAGATGGACCTGTAGGATGTGTACCCTGAACTTTTATCGTGACCACTGGGTTTGTTTAATTGTGGATATGGATTGAGCAACCCGTACCCACAAAAGGGGCATTGTGTTCTTCGGATTGTAACCGTGCCAAATGTGTTCTGTTAAGGGATTCGACATCCAAATTATGTAACACCAAGTTGTCCTTTGTAGTCCGATAATGTCGAACTCTTAATACTACCCTGAGTTGGACGGTGAAGACCACATGTGTTCCCAAGACCGTAGGCTTGGCTTGAGTTCTGTCTTGATTCTAAATATGATATCTCTGTACATGCATTGCATTTCGTTTCCAGTATTCTAGTGTGACTTGATCATGCTTCTGTTCAGTTATGTATTTTCTGTGACACATCTGTTATATTATATTTATTTCTGTATTTGTTCAGTATATTACAGTAAGTACCGATTTGTTATCTATATGCCTTGTCCTGTATATGTCCTGTATCTGATTTACACTGTCCTGCACCTGATCTGTTGTTTGTATATTGTACTCTATGAGTCGGCACCACTTAGCTTCGACCCTATCTAAGTCGGACCCGGCTAAGTGTGGGTTTAGTATATTTCTGGCCCTCTGCAGATGGGAATATATTCTGAGGGGTTTACCGGCACCCTAGGTCTACGATGGAGAATTCTGGGTACCTCTGTCTCCTAGTAGCACCGCCCTGTTCTGTCCTGATATTCTGCTCTCATTTTATTTCATGTTGTATGGTTAATTTGGGAGAACCTAGCTTATGTGGATGTGCCAACTAGTACTGTTAATATGTTTATCGGTTATCTATGACTCGTATGTCTCATGCTAATTCATGCACTGATATGCCTAGTGATTATTCCTTGATCTCTTATGATTTATACTTGTCTGACTATTCATTTGATACATGTTATATGGACTGTATATGTTTGTCTTGCTTAGCTTAGTCTAATGGTGCTACACTTGGCGTTACAGGTGAATACATCGACGCTACTGCCCCGGAGATCCTTGAGGAGGAGGAACCTCCACATAAACGTAGCAGAGTGGACTCCTGATGATGTCTTCTAGACATCCACTCGATGAGAAAAGGACGTTAAATGACCCACTGACCGTGGCTAGGATTGCCACATATTTTGTAGAAACTTATAAACTTGTTAGTTTTGGGATTGTAACTTAACTTACTTCTATCTCTATCTCTTGAACTTTTAAATCTATGCTCATGGACCCTTATGCTCTATATCTTGATGATTGTGTTATGTTAATTGGATATCTATTTGACAAATTATACAGGCATATCGGAAAATATAAACCTCACACGTGATATCCTGTGGGTAAATTCCGTACGTGGGGACCTAGAGTCAATGAGTTTGACTCGAATTTCCACGCGGACGTGTGCCGCGCCTCGAGATGTGTGAAATCTCGGGCTCGGGGCGTGACATAATTAATACACATTGATATTTGTAACTTGAACATATATGGGAATGTGATATCCTATTTACTGTCAGCTCTGTATTTTATTATGATGGTTTGTTTTAGTCTGAAATGATCATTGATATGATAGCTATATGCTAGCGGTTGAGTGCGATGCGGAATCCGATGGCCACAGACTCCGAGTCGCAACGCCACAAAAGCTTCCACAAAATATTAAGAGTGTGTTTGGAATTTGTGATCCTCACAGACGCGGATCTTGGGAGAAATATAATTTTATTACTTAATCCCAAACTCACGCGCCCCAAGTTCGGGCAGATGCATGGCCCGGGTCTGGGGTCGTGATAGACTGGTATCAGAGCGGCAGGTTTCTAGGAAATAAGACACTCTAGGAACCTTAAGACATGTGGTGAGGGAAATCGTTAGATTTGTTTTCTTGTTTTGGCTAGATGTCATTCTGTCGGGTTTGGGTTTACTTTACTTCTAGTGGGGGAGACTCTCCTTGTCTTTTCCCCTTTTGTTCTTGTTAGGGAATTTGGGGGACCAAATTCTTTTCTAGTGGGGGAGAATTTAATGTCTCCGCACCCAAATTTAGCACATTTTTCTTATTTTCGCGCCAGAGAGTCAGAGTTTTGTGGATTTAGTATGTGGATCTCGAAGGACTTTGGCAGAATATTTAGTTTTTCGATGTCACAGATGGAGCCAGCGAAGGAATTTGTGAGCAGTTGTTAGTCAGCCCTTCGCGAGCAGTTGTTAGTCAGCAAGGAATGTGAACGGCATATCGAGACCCAATTACAGTTGATTGTGTACCGTCAGATGGTGCGTCAGGCAAGTAAGTGTGGATTTTTGGATAAATTTGGAATATTTTCCTAAGTCAAAAGACTCCAGAAACCAGACAAATGGTGGATTTTAGGAATTTTGAGGTGATTCTCAGTTGATAGAGCTTCAGGTGGATGTCGAAAGCTTCAGAAGTGTTAGAGGATTTTCAATGATTCTAGAATGATGGTGAAGTCAACTCAACGGGATGCATCAGTGTGTGGTTAAAATCATGGGATGTAAGTTTTCATTTGTGGTATAAAGAGCTGTATACATAATGGATTGTTACTTGGTCATATGATAGAGGAGATC
Organism: Litsea cubeba; assembly: GCA_012931725.1. NCBI lineage: Eukaryota > Viridiplantae > Streptophyta > Magnoliopsida > Laurales > Lauraceae > Litsea > Litsea cubeba. Next base: position 82,499,034 of record CM022946.1, on the reverse strand, counting down.
TTGCAGACTTTACGGACTTTTGGGATATTAGTTTGGACATTGTGTAGATGCAAACTGGAGATTCATAACCTATGGACGAGGCCAATTGAAAGATCCAAAGAAGAATGACACATGTAAATGACTTGAGGAAGATGAGCCTGAGATGGAGGCAGAAGATTGAACAAACAAGGTTGATTGGAACAGTTGTGAGATTCGAATGTTGAGCTCCTACTTGAGCCCGTCCATGATGATAGCTTTTATGCAGACATTGAAGGACACTATGTGCAGTGTTTTACGACAGAGATAGAGTCGCAGTACATCGGAATGAGTCAGAACTTTTGTTCTCTTGGACCGACATTGATGGCAAGACAAGTAGCAAATTCGAGGTTATGCAAGAACATCTGAAGGGTGTCAGGGGTTTGACGGAAGAATTCTTCGAATGCTGATTGTGTTGGAGGAACAAGCTGCCGAGTAAAGGTTTGGACAGTTTGAGATCTTCAACCGAAATCAGAGACTCGACCACAAATTCATCTCACCGCCATGTTGGAATGGGGATATTACAATTGTGCAGGAGCAGTACAGACCATTAATGTTTAGAGACAATTTTTCAGTTGGTAAAGCTCCAAGGAGATGTTCGGGGTTAGAGATTTCTAGAATTTGATGAATTTTGTTAGAGGATTATTCAGGAATTTTCAACAAGTGCAGCCATGTGGTGGAGTAGCTGGAGGTGTCAATTTGGGCTGGGCCGTGCCGGCACGACCCACTGAAGCAGGGCCCTGCCCATGATATATTATGGGCCGGGCCGGGCCCAATTGTTATTGGGTCCGCCCAGCACGGCCCAGGGAACGACCTTGGTCGTGCCGTGCTGGGCCGTGCCGCCCACGGGCGGCCCACATTTTATTATTTTTTTTTTTGAGTTTTTTTTTAATTCTTGGACCATTTTCATTAAAATAAAAAAATTAAAAGAGATAAACAAGTAGAATAACACTAATGATGTTTTGAAAAAATACATCAAATAAATTGTATTTCCTTGAAATTTAAGTTAGAAAAGGTCAAAAAAATAACAAGTTTGAAGTTTGAACTTGGATCAATATATATAATGAAATTCAAACCTTCCGATAAATGAAAAAAGAATTACAACTTTAAAAACCTATGATACATTCTAAAAAATAAATTACAACTTTAAAAACCTATGATACGTTCAAAAAAATAAATTACAACTTTAAAAACCTATGATACATTCTAAAAAATAAATTACAAGTTAAAAGCCTATTATACATTTAAAAAAATTATACTACAATATCTGTAACGTCGCTAGCTCGTCTTCTATCTCGATCTTATCATTATCGAGGTGTTGTTCCCTATCCTCTGCTTGGTACCAATCCCGCAAGCACATGCAGGTCTCAAAGGTCAATAAGGCGCCCACTTACACTAAATGCCTGCTCTGATGCAACTGTAGATGCTGATATTGTTAATATATCACGGGCTATGGCGGAAAGCACGAGAAACTTAGTTTCGAATAATTTTCTCCATGCCAATATCAAAATCATCTTCTTCATTATCATCTATTGAAACAGGATCGCTCCCCAGATATATTGTTACTTCATTAAGGTTGTAAGATCCTCCAGAAACTGTGGAGTTACTTCCCTGAGATTTCCTCATAATACTCCAAATAGCTTTCTTTTTTCTTTTATGTACTTGGGGAGGGCTTGTTGGGATTGTGGGTGCTATGATCTACCTAATCGGGTAGCATACTCCAATAAAAGTATTTCTAAATCTGCCTTAATTGTTGTTATGTCATTTATATTAGTTGTATTCATATTAAAGTTTATTTCATTAAAAAGGGTTTCTACACCTTGTAATTTCAATCTAGGGTCTAATACAGCAGTTATACAAAATGTTAAAGGAGCTATTCTCCATTATTGTGAAAACTTTTTCTCCATTTGTACACACATAACTTGAAAATTTTGAAAATCTCTATACTTTTTAAAAGTAAGACTTATTTCATAAAAATGGGCTAAACCTTGATTGCATGTTTGATAATATACCCCGGAAAAATAATAATATTGCATCATGAAAAACTTCTAGAAAATCTCTTATTATCTCAAGAAAGGTTCATTTATCATCACTTATAAAAATATTTTCACGCTCCAAATAAAGTTGACAATATAGATTTAGTGCCATTTTATAGGCACATGATTTTTTTAACATTTTATTGGTAAAATTCCATCTATGCTTTACATCATATGATATTTTCTTTGGTGTTATATTCAAATTTACACATATGTCCCTCCACCATTGTTTTCGCGAGGGAGAGCAAAAAATGTGTCTTACAATCCATTTAATAATCTCTAAATCCTCTCTAATTAATTTACCCCTACTTGTACGATAAGATTTATGATGTGGCATGCACATCTATTGTGAAATAGATCTCCATTTGAATCAAGTTGAATCGATTGTTTTAATAAATCTGCTGCGACGTTGTTAGTACTTGCATTATCTAAAGTTATAAAAATTATTTTATTTTTAATTTTATATTCTCTAAGTTTCTCAAGGATGGTGGACCCTATCCTAGCACCGGTGTGTGAGAATTCTAGCATAGAAAATGCTATCATTCTTTTCTGCATCACCCAATCACTATCAATATAATGTGATGTGATTGCAATGTACCCCAGATTTTGTTTAGAGATCCATAAATATGAAGTCAAAGCCATATTTCCAGGTATATTTGCAAAAACATTTTAAAATTTTTTTTTCTTTCAAAAAAGTCTTTATTGCATCACTTCTAGCAGTATTTCTAGATATTTTCTGCCATCCAGGATAAAAGGTAGACCTCAAGAATCTTTCAAAACATCGTTCTTCGGAAAGTACAAATGGTGACTGACTACATATTATATACTTAATAAGTTGATATCTAACATTATTAGGGTCATAGTTGGAAACTCCTAAACCACCAGATGAATCTGTTTGAGAAAGTTGGGTTTGAATCATCCTATTGTTTCCCTTACTTGCCCCATCGCTAGTGGTGGGGGTGTGTTTCAACAAACACGATTTCATGTGTCTAGTAAGGTGGCTAGTGCCGTTTGATGATTTGCCACTGAGGAGATCTTTGCAATAATTACATTGTGCCTTCTCCTCTGTTCCTCCTTTGGGACGTGGGACCGTAACTTTAGCAAAATGAGCCCATATAGGAGAAGTCAATCTTGTTTTTCTCTTCTTTTTTTGGGTTGTAGGATCTTGGGGATTATTGCTTTCTACTTCTGTCCTTTGATCTTGGTCTAAATTAATAAATCTAGGATCTTCCTCATTTAGAGAGAAGTCAAGGTTGAAAGGTTGTGATGGTCCAGCCATTTTTCTAAATAAAAATTTTTAAAAAAACTTAAATAAATAATTATATATAATGTGTTTTTTGTGATAATTTATATAAGAAAGGGGAGAAGATGAGACTTAATATATAATATTACTATGTATATTATTACTAAATAAAACTCAAAATTAAAGATAATAAATACCTTTATAAGAGAGGAGAGAGCTAATGCAAAAGTCCTTCTTAGTTGAATCCTCCACTTTAGAGAAGTCACCATCACTTCTTAGAAAACTTTGTAAAGACAGCTTAGACTTTAGAATGAGACTTAAGAGAGCTTAGAGCTTTAGAGGGAGTATGAGAAATGAGAGAGTAGATGTGTAGAGAAATGAGAGGAATGAAAGCTATTTATAGAATTCCTAAGTGATAAAATGACATAAAATACCCCCTCATATGACCGTTTTATAGCAGTTGCGGGGTATAATGGGCAAAAATGATCAAAAGATACTAATACCCCGCCCCCCCCATTTGATCGTTTATAACTTTTTTTGGGGGGGGGGGGGGTTTAAAAATGTCAAAAAATACACATATAGCCATTTTTTGGGGGGTTTGGGAATAATTTCAAAAAACTAGCCATTGGGCACGGGCCGGACCGGGCCGCCCGCGGGCTCGGGGCCCAGGCCCAGCACGGTATGCATGGTAAGTCGTGCCATGCCGGGCCGTGCCTCTGGCCTGGCAAGCTGGGCCCAGCACAACCCACATTTCACACCGGGCCGGGCCGGGCCTCCCGTTGACCAAGTCAACGAGCCCAGGCACAGGATTTTCGGGCCGTGCCCGAGCTGGGCTTAGGCTGCCCGGCCCAGATTGACACTTCTAGGGGTAGCCCAGCAGGATGTGTTATTTGAAGTCAAATTCCAGCAGCTAATGAAGGAGTTGACTGCAGAAAGGATCTCTACTTGATCGCCTAATAACGAAGATTATGCGGATTTTATCAACATGAGGAACATCGGATTACAATGTACAGATATACGGAACAGGAAGTCGGTTATTTTGGGTTTTGTTGGGGAAAACAGACTTGACAGAACAGTTGCAAGAGTGAGTACAGAGCTTCAAATGCTGAAGAATGGTGAAGGTACAAGCATGTTAATGTCAGATACCGACTGTTATACAAAGGATCAAGAGCAACGAGCAGAAAGAGTTAGAGCTAGCAAGAGTTCACTTTAAAGATTATGTATTTGATATGAGACCCTAGCTTCGACAATTGTGATGAAGTCGACAGCATTGTTCCAAGAACTTTCTATATCAAGGTGGCTAGAAGCGAGGGACTTGGTTGAACTTAGAAGGAGACAGAGTTGGCGAATTCCTTGAGTAGTCAGATTGGCAGGGCAGTAACTGATTCGATCCAGTGGAAGAATGCGTGACGACTGTTGATAGTTGACCGAAGAGTCTATAGCGAGGAGACCCAGCGAGTTCAGGTGCTTCCGAGAGGACCGATTTGGAGCATCCATTTAAGGATTTGTTTTCGAAGTGTGGGATTAATATCACCACTTGTTTTTGGGTTTGCTTAGTTCATTTGGAGGACCAAATGTTTTAAGGGGGGAGGATGTGAGAACCCGACCCCTAATTTTTTGGATTAGTGTTGTTTTAGTTGTGGATTAGTTCTCTAAGTGGGATTAGCGGTTGTTTGATGAGTTTGTGAGTTAGAATGACTTTTCATTAGCTTTGGGAAGCTTTGAGAGCTAGTGAACCTAGTCAGTGACCGCAGGGTCCCATTTGTTTTGCGTGCTCAACGTGGAGAGATTCTTGGTGATTCTCAAAAGGTTTCCATTTCAGCTTCATTTGACTAGTCTCATCATTCCGTACAACTTTCGTGTTCACTCCGTACCCATTCAAAGCTCCAAATGTCAGTTTTTTTTCCAGCCTTGGGGTCAAAAATTGATTTTTTCACATTGAATCTGGATCCAAATTTCAAGATCTTAGAACCATACCAAAATTACACTTGTTGGAAACTAGATTTTATGACGAACAACTTTCTCTTCTTCGTCGAGCTCATTCGAGGCCTGAAAACCCATGTTTTTAGCCCGGCAAACATTTTAAGTTGTGGGACCCATCTCCATTCTCTATATAAAGAGAACCCACCTTCATCTTCTTCTTCTTCTTGCTCAAAAACGTGGTGGAGGGGCTGCACCAACCACTCTAGGGTTTTCTTCCCTTCTTCTTCTTGCTTTTTCCTCTTCAATCCATCTCAAACTCTTGCCAAATGGAGATTACAGCTCAATTTCTACTTCTCCAGCCTTCTAGCTTTCCATGGAAACCATTATTGTGCAAATCTCAGCTGGGCAACCCCTATTTCAACCTTCTTCTTGTTGATTGATGGCCCTAGAGGTAATGACTCCTCCCCATTTTCTTTTATGCGCAATGGTAGCCCCCTTAGGCCCTATTTCTTAGCCTTATTTGAACCAATTCCTTGTCTTTCTTGATTGGCCATGTGTAGGGTTCTCATGGTTTTTTGTGGTGTGTGTGTGTGTGTGTGTGTGTGTGTTGGGTGGGGGGGGGGGGGGGGGGGGGGGGGGTTGTATAGCTTGGAGATCTTTGTCTTGGGAGTGAGATTAGAAGCTTGATTAGCTATCTTGGAGGCCAAGGCAAGTGGAGGTATGGATGGTTTTGTTGGGATTGGTGTATGCCCTAAAGCCCACTAGCTGCAATCTCATCTTTTGTTACTGGATATTTACTGGTTATTTAATGGAATGACTCTTTTATGCTTAAACATGTATATATGTATGGTTGTGTAAGGCCCATTGTTTCTAGTAAATGAATTAGGTGTGTAGTGTCTACACACAGATAGGTCTAATTCATGGACAACTGGAAACATCATATTTGTTCATAACTGAAAGATGGAGCTGGGCACTTCATCTTGGTATAAGTTATAATGAGAGACTCTCCTGTATTCTGGGTGACTTACCTAAGTCATGGGAGGGCTTTTCCGGATTCATCTCATTAGTGCATATGCAATGCATTGAACAGGACCATGGTAGGTGTGATCTCTAAAATAGTACTATCACAGAGAGAGATCAAGTCACCTCATGCTACTGAGTGACCGGTGCTCTTAATCTTGAGCATTTGTGGATGAACTGACGAAGTCAAGTTCTTGTGCTTTAATTCACTATGGGTGAGATTCTTTTCATGGGTCAACAGCTCTGTGTTTTGGGTACTCGGACTTGATTAGTTGGGACGTGCAGATGCAATATAGAATCTATGCCATCTGATGATGGAATAATCGCCCCCTTAGAATTATCCGATTAATCATCAAAATCTAAGATCTTAGTATATGGATGTTCCATATGGATATTGAACTTGTGGGTCGCTCCCTGGATCAGAGAATGAGATCCGGATGATGATTATGTTAAGGATATGAAGTTCTAAGGGTTTAGATGTAATCGGGGAAGGTTGATAGTACATGTGATAACCTGACTCGATTATGGATGTTACATAGAGGGGCATTCAGGTCATTACACTTAGTAGGGTCGAAGACAAACCGTCATTTTATGACGAGCTTATTATATTATATATTTGTCCTTGGAGTTCAACCATAACTCTTTAGTGGAATGAGTTAAGGTTAAAATGGTCTTTATGTTGCTATGGGTTTAGCATGGACATTTTGGTCATCTTGGGAGCTAATGGCAAATATGTCTTTTGGTCCCTTCTCTAGTCACTTACCAAGATTGGCATGGTTTCCTAAAATGTTTGGATAACATTTGGTTGAATTATTTTAGTGGAAAAATAATTTTGAGTTTAAATTCAAATAGGCCTTTGATGGCATACATGAATTTAATTCTAGATAAATTGTATGTGGGCCATAGTGTGCATTATCACGAGGGACGTCCATAATAGGATTTCCATGGGTAAGGTTTCCAATTTTAAGTAGGTCTCTCTACTTGGAAGGTTGGACTCCTCTTTGGATTAGTATTCCTATGAGAAAGTTTCCTTTTTGGATTAGGAACTTAAAATTAGTAAGTGTTGTATAACTAGGATTACTAATTACATGGGAAGTTCTTTTTAGTTTCTTTTTCTAATTAGAGTGTTTCTTAAAGGAAATAAATCTTTCCTTTTAGGACATCTATGAGAATTAGAAGAGATAAACTTTTAGGAAAGGTTTTCATAAAGTTTCTATAAAAGAAACCAATCACCCCTTGGACGTCCAACACACTAAGAGAGCACAAGGAGAGTCCCACACGTCCAGCCTTTGGAGGTTTTCTTCTTCATTGAAGAAGGCTTAAGGTCTGAGATTTTTCCTTGGAGAAATAGTTCTTAATTCCTAGATTAAGATTCCACCATCTTAGCCAATCAGATTTGGAAGTGAGATAGAGGAGAAGATCAAAGGCAATACTAGTGCAGAAAATTCCAGCAACTTGTTTGCTAATTGCAAGTCTGAGTTCGGGCCTTTGGATCTATTTTTTCAGAGATTTGAAGTCTACAAATCTTCGAGGTAATAGTCTTCTTCTTTCTCCTTTAATTATACACTTGTTGGTCATGAATTCATGGAGTTCTCATGCGATCTATATGGCTGATTTATGCTGGCCAAATCAGATTTTTTAAAAATCTGTCATGTTACAAATTAGCTATGAATGTCTTCCGCTAATTCAGATCTGAATCGCAGTTTCTTTCAGGTTTTGAATGCTAACATGTTTTATGAAAAAATATGGATTTCATTACTTGCTCATGGTGTTTTAATACTTACATCTATTTATGCTTCTCATTATGGTTTTATTGATTTCGAAAATGTGCATATTGTTGGGTATTTTCACCTCTTGCTTAATCTCTTGTTGATCTTATTCAAACTTGTTTTATGTTACATATGGATTACATGAATGATGGGTTTTCTCTTGTGTTGAATGGGGCTGTAATGAAGGGAATTTCATGTATTATGTGGGGGTGTTTAATGGATGAGTGAATGGTGTTTGGAGAAGGCAAAGAGACCCTTAAATTTATGACAAATCAGTGGTTCAAAGGGGCTTGCAAGAGGAGGAAGAAAAGAGGCCGAAGTACATCAGAAATAGGTTTTCTGGACAGTTCGCTCGAGCGAACCCCATCCAGAGCACTGAAGGTTGGCTCGAGCCAGTCTGCCCAGGAGAAGTCCGCTCGAGCGAACCCTTCCTAGAGGCATGTCGGCCCGAGCCAACCTTCGGTCCGCTCGAGCTAACTTCCCCTTCAGGCCTGAGTCTATTTTAGAAGCTAGAATACAATGTTTAAATGCTTGGGGAGGTTTGTTTGGAACCTAGGAAGTTATGTATGGAGCTTGGTTGGGGAATGAACCCCATCACGGAGATGTATTGAGGACTCCTTGACTTGCCAATGTGTATAGGGTACTTGGAATGTCCACGATCTTCTGGGGTACCAAGCCAAAAATAATACCGGTATACGGGACCCTTATACACATTGATTTAAATCTTGGAGCCTCAATATATAGTCCAAAAATTTATGGAAATCCATTTATGTTCTATTTTTACCCGAATTTTTATGTGTACTTCCCGAAATTCATACTACATGACTAGTCATACCCCGAGAAATACTGAAATTGTATTTTTAGCATTTTGCCAGCCCTGTTTATGCATGACCTAATTCAAAAGTGATAATTGTGCCTATGGGCACCCCGTTTAGCTCGTATATGCGTTTTACATCATATAGACATTTATACATGTCCCGACTTCTTTCATGTGACCTAGATGTCGGCGCCACTAAGCTTGGACAACCTTGTCGGCTTGATCCACCAACTTGGAGGTCCCCTTGCCCGTTCTCGCCAGCTGCAGTTGGATCCCGTCCCGTCCTATTATCCGATACGCTACCGCGGTCCCGCCCCGATGTGCTCTCATCACTCAGTGATAGAGGATTTAGCTTTATGTGGTTGCCACCCGTCCTCACGATTGTGGCTCCCCTGAAGAAAGATGATTTGCAGGGTCTGCATACAGACTGGGTTTGCAATGTGGGGAATTCCCAATTTGTCAAATATCCATGTTTATACATGCTTTAAAGGAATACTTGTTTTGTCAAATATCCATGGTTTACACTCGTTTTATATGAAAACATAATTTTGTCAGATATCCATGATTTTTCCACACATGGTATTTATATGCAGCTTTTGATCAAATAACATGAATTATTACATGTTTTATTCTTCAGCACATTTTTTTTATCTTTTCACCCACCTGTCAGACCGTCGTGTCTGACCCACTACTTTAGTACTCAGGTCCAGATTTCTTTGCCCGAGCTGTGTGCATTTGTCGGCTACGCCATGTAGACATTGAGCTTAACATCGGAGCTACGATACATGTGGGGTAGTTCTTATTTAGCTTGTTAGTATATGGCTTTTATTAGCCTTTTTCTTGGGATTGTAATTAATACACATTGATATTTGTAACTTGAACATATATAGGAATGTGATATCCTATTTACTGTCAGCTCTGTATTTTATTATAATGGTTTGTTTCAGTCTGATATGATCATTGATATTATAGCTATATGCTAACGGTTGAGGGTGACACGAAATCCGATGGCCACAGACTCCGACTCGCAAAGCCACGAAAGCTTCCGCAAAATATTCAGAGTGTGTTTGGAATTTGTGATCCTCACACATGCGGGTCTTGGGAGAAATATAATTTTATTACTTAATCCCAAATTCACTCATGTTCCTCAAGGTTGGGTCACTACGGGGCCCGGGTTTGGGGTCGTGACATTTGTGAAACAAGTTTTCCAGCTTCACCGCCTCCGGGAGCTCCTATTTAGCTGCTAGAAGAGTGAAGTTAGGCCAAATGATATCAAAATGGCTCAAAACTTCATGTGTACTCTTCTTATGACTGTTAAGAAGGATCTTAAAGTTTCTGGATGGTTATGACACGATCTGATACTTGAAGTAGCTTTGCCCGTTGTGGCATGATGCGGCTTCATGTAACTTCTTTGATGTTGAAAGTATATGAAGAGGCAAAGTGACATTTTGGTGTCAACATCGAGAGAGGAGAAAATGAAGAAGAGAAAAAAGAAGGAAGAAGGGCATTTTGGTCTTTTAAAATTTCTAGGAGAAATGTAGTCCGAAAATAATTAATTTGGCTAGTTGTCCTTAATTGAAAGCTTTGTGGAAAACTTAAACCCTGATTTGAAAACTTTTTATTCTTATATCCTTTTTTGAAATAAGCCAAGAACTTAGGGCCCTTTTGTAATATTCCCATATTCGGGTTCGTTTCGAGGATTATCAAAGTCAAGGATGTGAGAATCCATGGAGTCCAACCCTTTCGTGACTCGAGATGAATGAACAGTCGGGCTTTCTTTTTCTATACGGGTATGACAAACATTCTATTCTACTAAAAAAGAACAAGAGATGTTCTGTCGACCAACTTTTCATGTAGAAAAGAAAATTTTTTTTCTTTAACTTTCATTGCACATGTGTTTAAGAGAGACATAATTTGATTTTTGAATGCCGTGAGAGGCGAATTTCATTTGTTTGCCATGGAAGGTGGTATTTTTATCATGAAAGGCGATTTTGATTTGTTTGTCGTGAAAGGGGATTTTTGTGTTTGCTGTAAAATGCGGCTTACAACTCTTATCGAAAAAAGACAAGACTTGTGATTTTCTGTGTCTTTTTATAAATACAAATACAATAAGAAGAAAGAAAAGGGAATCTGACTTCATAAGAGATTGCGGGGACTCATTTAGATTGACGGTTGCATGCCAAGTTTGGGCTTCGCTGGCATCCTTCTGATGATAACATGAGATGCTTTTTATTCTTTTGCGAGGCTTGATCCTCGGATTTTTAGAGAATAAGGATCGAAAGGGGATTCTATATCCAATAAAAATCCAAGTAGATGGCTAAAGAGCTGTGTCTAAGCTATGAAGATAGAAGGAGAAAGCCTTAGGTTGGGTTGGGGGGGGGGGGGGGGGGGGGGGGTAGCCCACCAAGGGTCTTTAATCACCTTGTGGTGTGGCCGCTGTACAACTTCTTCAACGAAGAGGAAACCATTGTAGGAAAGTTGGAGCATCGATGTAGACCTGTATGTGATGAGCTTGGTTTTGACCTGATATTGTGATCATGCACTTGAATGGTGGAAATGACTTCCTTTTATAGGCTTTTGGTGAGCATGTGGGGGGTTTATGGACCTTTAATGCATTGAATGTATTAATGCTCCATGATGGAGGGAGTTACACATTTTGAATTAATGGTTTTTGTTGACACAAAAACTGTCACTTATGCCTCTTCATACATCTTTAACATCAAAGAACTTACATTAAACTTCATCAAGCCACAAAAGAGTGTCTTCCAAGCTCCTACACCATTTTGGAGAAATCTTAGCATCATTTCATATACAACGATTCTTCTCTTGACAGAAGGGGCAACAACTGGTTTAAGCATTAAAGCTTCCCAAAATCAATTAAAAACTTCAGATCCCTAAAAACAGCCATGAAGAGTGTACACAAGATGTTTTGGGCCATTTCAACATCATTTGGCCTGACTTCGCTCCTCCAGTAGCCAAATAAGAGGTCCTGATGATAGTGAAGATGGAGACCTTGTTTTGCAAAACAGTGCAGGCAGTTAGTCTCAAAGCACCACTAGAAGGCTCTGTTAGTTTATGTGGTCTCAATCTAGTAGATGATGTAATAAATTGATTTATCAATCTAATTATGCTTAAGTTTCATGAGATGAATAGTGTTTTATTACTTGTTTGCACATAACCAATACAAATGACATAATAGTTCATGAGATGAATCGGAGTCCATAAAGTATACTAGATGCAATACATGTGTATGGATGAGATCCACAAACATGTATAGCAAATCTTATACTTAAATATCTTAAATCAGTGCGGGGCATTTAAATTGAGAAATCCCCATGGTTTTCCACCATAGGTCCATTGTAAGGAAAGTATAAGCCTCGCACCATCAAGAGTATGGGCGTTCCCTCGGAGGACTTTTATTTGTCTGGTTACTAGATATGATCTCCAATAGATAGTATTGGTGAGACGTTGTGGGGGTTCACACTCCCTTAGGAGGAGCTGCCCAAAACGGTTGTCACGCAATATTAGTTGGTGGGTCACACTTAACTAAAATAATGATGTAGTATCCCCTAGGATTTGCCTCATGTATTTTAGAAGCCAAAGCTAATCGGGAGTCATACATTATTTAGTATGAGATACCTAGATGATAATGAATGATGGGGATCAGAGATAGTCAGTCTTAATTCTAATTTTGACCAACTTTGATCCGCACCAATCTAAGTGGCATTCGCACTCCCCTAGGAGGCATGCCCTAAGGGATTGGAATTCCGATGCATTCTGAATTTAGTGGATATGAGGATTCCCACATGAATTTGGTAGAATACTAAACCCTAATGTCATTAATATTCTTTTATTAAATGTATGGTTATGTGCTACAGTTTTTTCAAGCATGCATCCAAATACTTTCAATCCACTTGTGACCATCATTAACCAGAATAAGTTGGTGGGATCCAACTATGTTGACTGGAAAAGAAACCTGGATATTGTCCTGACAACTTCAGGATATAAATATGTCCTTACCACGCCCCCACCTTGAGGAGCCAGTGCCGGATGCACCACAAGACCAAAAGGACCTTTACGCTAAATGGATCAAAGACGATGAGATGGCCAGATGTTACATACAGGCATCCATGTCTAGTGCTTTGCAACACCAACATCAAGCCTTTAAGACTGCATACGATACTAAATCTAACTTAACGGAGATGTTTGCGGAACAGGGCATGCCGGCTAGGCAGGCTGCTATGAGGGTGCTTATAAGCACCAAGATGGCTGAAGGCACACCAGTACGGGACCACATGCTGAAAATGATAGACTCATTGAATGAGTTAGATATACTGGGTGAAACGATTGATGCAGAATCACAGATCGACATAATCCTTGAGTCGCTACCAGATTCATTCAACCATTTAAAGATCAATTATAATATGAATAAAATGAATCTGACCCTAGCTGAGCTGTCTAGCCAGCTGGTAGCAACTGAGGGGATTATGAAGAAAAAGCCCTTATGACAGAAAAGTCATTTGCCAAGTCCAAGCCGAAAGGCAAAGGCCGGAAAGGTAAAATGAAATCAGTTCCCTAGGGTCCTAAAGCGGAGAATGGCACTACTGGTGGTGTGGCAAAGGCTAAGGGTGCAGGAGCAAAAGGAAAATGTTTCTATTGTGGTATGACAGGACATTGGAAGATTAATTGTCCAGATTTTTTGTCTAAGAAAAAAACCTCAGGGGTTCTGGGAAACCAGGAGGCTTAGTGACAGGGAAATCATTGTCAACCTAGGATATGATGCTAAGGCAGAAGCGGTTTCAGTAGGAGTTATTACTTTATGTTTTTCAGATAATAAATTGGTTTTGTCAGACATTCTATATGTACCATCTTTAAGATGGAATTTAATTTCAGTTTCTAGTTTGGTGAATAAAAGTTATTCTACTACTTTTGGTACTGAAGTTGTCATAAAAAGAAATTATACTTTTATATGTTCTGGCAAGGTAACCAATGGACTTTATTTGTTAACTCCCATAATGCATGAGATACATGAAACCAAAATCAATAATAGACCATCATTAAAGAGGAAATCACCTTCATCTAATCCAACAAAACTTTGGCACCTAAGGCTTGGTCATATAAACCTAAACAGGATTGACGGGCTTATGAAATATGGCATCTTGCCTTTATTGGTGGTAGAACCAATGTATGTCTGCGAGTCCTGCCTGGAAGGCAAAATGACCAAAAGATCCTTTTCATCCAAGGGCAATAGGGCCAAAGAATTATTGGTGTTAGTTCATACTGATGTATGTGGACCCATAAATGTAAAAACGAGAGGATGATACGAGTACTTCATCACTTTCACCGATGATTACTCAAGATATGGATACATATACCTTATGTACTGCAGGTCCGAGGCTTTTGAAAAGTTCAAAGAGTTTCGACCGAAAACGGAAAAGTAATTAGGTAAAAGTATAAAGACTCTTCGATCAGATCGAGGAGGAAAATATCTCTCCGCTGATTTTATGGGATACTTATCAGAAAATTGGATTCTATCCCAGTTGTCTGCTCCTGGTATGTGTTGACACAAAAAATGTCACTTTGCCTCTTCAAGATCCAAAGAGCTACATGAAGTTGCAACCTGCCATAAATAGGCAATGCTACTTCCAAAAAATCAAATCTTGTCAGAATCAAATAAAAACTGCAAGATCCTTCAAGACAGCCAAAAGAGGAGTACACAAGAAGTTTCAGGCCATTTCAAAATCATTTGGCCTAACATCGCTTCTCCGGCAGCTGAAAAGGAGCTCCCGGCGGTGAAAGCATCGGAGACACCAAATCTTCAATCAGAGCCGATGGATGGTCTCAAAATACATCCAAAAGGCTCCACGTCAAGTTCCGAGTCAAACCGACAACGTTTCACCCTACATCAACCCTCGAACAGCTAAATCAAGCCTCTCGGCGGTGAGAACCACCGAGGCCATCACTCATCAGATAGAGCACATGGACGGCCTCAAAATGCTTACAAATGGCTACACGTCAAATTTCAGGTCATTTCGACAACATTTGACCATACTTTGACGCTCGGAAGCCAAATCAGGCCTCTCTACGGCGAAACTCCCCGGGACCATGGTTTCCAAGACAGAGCCTATGGATCATCTTAAAATGACTCCAATAGGTTCCCTGTCAAATTTCAAGTCAATCGAAATCGGTTGACCGCACATCAAACCGTGACATCTTCATCATGACAAAAGCAAGTCTACTGGTAATAGGACTCCAAACGACTTCAAAATTCAAATAAAAGCCTATGGTTAGTCTTATTTATTGCTCAGCAGGCTTCACCCCAAATTTCAGGTCATTCCGACAACGTTGTCCCAGTTTCAGCTTCTGACGGAAAATCGGCAGCTCTGCGCGACAAAGTCTTCGGCTTTCTCAGAAAATTGAAAACTTTGCAAAATAAAATGCAAGGATTCTCATTAGGTTTTCTATAGGGAAATCAGGCCAATAAATGATAAAAAATGTCAAGGAGAAATACAGAAGAAAAGAGAATCGAAAAACAGCAAAAACGGACACAAAACGAGACAAGGGGGAAAACTCCCCCTAGGGTCGCAGACCCCTGCGACCTTGGCCCAGGGTCGCCGGCCCCTGCGACCCTGGGCCAAGGTCGCCAGCTACCATGGGGCCAGGGATCGCCCGGTGGGCCCCGGAAACCCCGTTTTTCACCATTTTTTCGCGATTCGAAGCGTCCGGCCTCTGGTATTTTCCAAAATTCATACTTTTGAGACACCAAATCCTCTGACATCAGTCAAAAACACGGGTTAATCATCAAGAGTATCGAAATCAACATTGATTGCCAACTGGTCAACCAAAAAAAAGTGTGCTTTCTACCGGACCGATCGAGAAATCGACAGGACAGATGGCACCGACCCGCTGTTGGCAACCAACACCTGAAGTTACATGGTCATCCGATGTCGATCTGCATGAAGATTCATCGATGATCATCGCCAGAAGAATCCCAAAAGACGCGGCACGGCCCGCGACTCTTCAACTGCTCGGTGACCACTTAATGCGATTAATTGACTAGCTTTATTAAAGTCATTAATCCATTTCTTTGGACGGACCAATCAGAAGCAAGCATCCGGGAGTTACAAGTCAAGAGATTCATGGCATTTAAACCATGAAACTCCTCCCATCATGGCGATTAAAGGCGATTAAATGCCCTCAATCTCCTCCGGCCAATCAGAAGCCAAGAAAAAGAAGTTACAAAATAAAGAATTCAATCTTGTAACTCCTCCCTTTATGTAGCTTTATGACAATTAAGGCTCATAAACCCTCCTAAATGGCTACCTAAAAGCCTATAAATAGGAGAGCTCTCCAAGAAGAACAGACACAGGACAGACAGTAGAGAAAATAAACAACAGACTGCAGAAAATCCTGAAACTCAGACAGAAAAAGGCATCAAAGAGAGAAAACTCTGCGGAAATCCTACACCGACCACCGCTACAAGGTGACAAAAGTCCCTTGGGGGATACCCCTCCCCCCCAAGGTCCTTGCCTTCTCCTTCTGCCTCCAATGGCTTAGACGTGGCTTTTCAGCCCGTCTACGTAGTTTTTTATTGGATATAAGACCTCCTTTTGGTCTTTGTCCTTTAAAAACCTGAGGTTATAGCCAAGCCAAGCGAATCAATAGCATCATCTGTTCTCATCTGCATGGATGATGGCGAAGTCCACATATGGCTTGCGACCGTCAATCTGAACGGGTCCCCCACAATCTCCTGAGAAGTTAGATCCTTCTTTTCTTGCTTTTCATTGCAGTTTGTATTTTTTCAAAAGAGACAAAAATCACAACTCTTGTTTTTCATTAATGATAATGATTGTAAATCGGCTATAAACGCCAAAATCGGCTATAAACGCCAAAAATCGGCTATAAACGTCAAAATCGCCTTTCACGACAAATCAAGAAAATGTCTCTTTTCTTAAATATATGTGTAATGGAAAACTTGAAAGAAGTTGATTTCCTTTTTACTTGCGAAGGTTGATCTCCGGATCACCACTTTCAACTCCAAGTAAAAATAGAAAATCTGGCACACCCACACAAAAGAAATGTTGATGCACGCCTCTGCCCCCCCCGGTTACGAAAGGGTCGGACCCAACGGACTCCCACGTCCGCCGACCTTGGTAGAACCATGCAGGAGCGCGGTCCATCAAGCTGGCTCCACCCGGTGGGACACGTTCATTTGAGAACACGATGCTAGAAATGAAATATTTGCATATCAAATCTTTTGCTCTATGCTTATATTTCTTTTCTCGATTCCTTGGCTACTTTCTAATTGGTGGCCTATGTCGGATTCCGTATCTAAAAAAAATGAGATGAGATTTTTTGGAAATTTCTAATTCTTTGAATTTATTTCCACTCTTTCTCTTTTCAAAAAAAAAAAAAAACAAAAAAATCAGATTTTTCATTTTGAATTCAAAACTGAGAAACCTTGATCTTTTTCTATCGTTCATCGCGCTTGCAGAAATGTTGAGCCTGTTCGACTAAGGTTTTGGGCCATCGTTTCTCTTCGATGAGTTCATTAAAAATATAAAAACAAAAAAACAAAAAAAACAAAAATTCAGATTTTTTCAGTTTGAATTCAAAATTTAGAAACCTTGATCCTTTCCTATCGTTCATCGTGCTTGCAGAAATGTTGAGCCTGTTCGACTAAGGTTTTGGGCCATCGTTTCTCTTCAATGAGTTCATTAAAGATCTAAACAAAAAAAAAATAAAAAAAAATAAAAAATTAGATTTCTCAGTTTGGATTCAAAATTGAGAAACCTTGATCCTTTCCTATCGTTCATCGTGCTTCCAGAAATGTTGAGCCTGTTCGACTAAGGTTTTGGGCCATCGTTTCTCTTCGATGAGTTCATTAAAGATCTAAACAAAAAAAAAAACAAAAAATCAGATTTTTCATTTTGGATTTAAAATTGAGAAACCTTGATCCTTTCCTATCGTTCATCGTGTTTGCAGAAATGTTGAGCCTGTTCGACTAAGGTTTTGGGCCATCGTTTCTCTTCGATGAGTTCATTAAAAAATCAAAAAATAAAAAATATATAAAAAAAAATAAAAAAAGACATAGACCACTAAGGTTAAACCAACTGCATTCTTTGATCATGGTTGATTCAAGAAAAGCCTTGTCCAGAGTGTGGAGACAGCTTGACTGTTCTAGGCAAGGGTCCTCCAAACGGGTTCATTAAGTAATCCTACCCTTACCTGGGGGCAATTCTATTAATCGAGATTTCATAAGACCGAGTTAGGAGGCCTATGTGTACTCTCTCATCTTTTAAATGAATTTTTTCAAAAATAAAATTTTTAAAAATAAAAATTTTAAAATAAAAAATAAAAAATAAAAAAAATTTCAAAAAAAAAATCTTAAAAAATAAATAAAAAATAAAAAAAAGATTTTTTTTTCAAAAAAAAAAATCTTCAAAAAAAAAAAACTTCCGTCATTTTGGGTTTAGATTGGAGAAATCTTGGCCTTCTCCTTTCTGAGCACTGGCGCTCGCGGAAATCGCTGAGCCCGTGTTCAGATTGGAGTGCCTTTTGCTCTCTTTGATGAACCCAATATTGGCCTTTAAAAAAAAACTCGTCATTTTTGGATTCAGATCTGAGAAATTATGTTTCATTTCTTTCTGACCACCGGCGCTCGCGGAAATCGCTGAGCCCGTGTTCAGATCGGAATACCATTTGCTCTCTTTGATGAATCCAATCTTGACCTTTCAAAACAGAGAATCTCATCTCATGGATGCGGTCTCAAAACATTTGTGTCTAGCGGTACTAGTACGCCCTTTCAGGGTCTACTGTATTGCGACCGGCACATTTGTAACTCCAACTTTATATTCTTCTTACCTCGAGCAAGCTCTGCTTCTCGATAAGTCGAATTTAAGTTCACAATTGCTTCTAGCAGTCACTGGAATGCTCATTCTGGGCTTACCATACTTGCGATCAGAACAATTGTACCCTCTATGGCGTTTTGCCTTCTTCATATTGCTTGGGTCATCTTCCTCGAGCAATTTGAAAAGACAAAACCATAGAACTTCCCATTTATGATCATTATATTCTTGTGATTACTAATGGATGTGGTCTTGTTTCAGAAATTTTCGAAAAATCTAACAATGGCAGCATCGCTTACCATTACTTTCGATGAAAGCAAGCACTAAGTCATGCTTCAACAGAAGCAAACTACGCGCACCTACAAGCGCCCCATCAGCTGCCGAAGCATCAACTCCCTCGGCAACTCTCTGAGCTCCGGGTCGACCTCGACTCCCCGGACTATTGTCTTTGGGACGCTGGGACCATTCCCACTTCCCAAGGAACAAACTGCTCCTTCCAAGAAGCAGAAACTCGCCTCTCAACGTGTCACTACCGTGACACCAAAGGCGAGCACCAGAAGGCCCGAAGCCCGTGGCAGCCCCACGAAGCCTCGACCAGCAAATGACCAGGTCTATCCCAAGACTTGGTCCCCAAGACCTTCACCAAAACAGAGAAGGTCCCAAACATCTACCAAGCCAGTATTCCTGGCCCCATTCAAAGAGAACCAGTTCTACCCTCTTGCCTACATAAAAGAGGAGAGACCCATCTCCAATCTGACTCTGAAGTCAACCCAGCATGAGCCGGCTTGTTCCTACAAGCCCAAAATCAAGTCATGCATCACAAGGCCTCTGCAAGCACCTGCTAAGGCCTACAAACCTGTAGTTTGACCCTTCATCTCTACAGGGGCCGAACTCCAAAAATTCAAAGCTTCACTGCAACAGGCGAAGGACAGGGTTCGCATCCTGTCCTTGCCCAGCTATAAAGAAGACAGGCTCGGCTGCTGCGCCTGAGGGAGCACATCCTTCATTGTCAAAGCCCAGCCAGAGCTGACCGAAGCTCAAATTGCTCGTCGCATACACCGCCGCGCGTCGTATTGACAAAAGAGACTAGAGAAGCAAAGGACCCAGCCTCCTACACTTCAAGTCTCTCCCAAATGGGTCGAAAAAGAAAGACCCAACCAAGTTGCTGCTGTCCATATGGATGGAAAAACCAGAAGACGCCAAAAGTCAGCATCCAAAATCCATGTCCGACGTCCGATGACCCATAGCGTCTCAGGACAAGAAGACATTTAGAAGAATCCCTTGCTCCTTCAAGCAAAGGACGGCAGAGTGATCCTTCCTTAAGCTCTTCTTCAAAAAGAACGAGCCCCAGCTCAGTCACCAGGACAGTTTCCTCATTCGAATCCCGAAGGATGAACGTCCTGGCTACAAATTCTGAGCCACCACCCCGCAATCCACCTCAAGATGATGCGATCACCCGCATCCAGCAGTTGGAACAAGGCCAGTAGAGGATTCAAACTCTGATGGAAAACCTTCTCCTCGCCTTTCAAAATCAGGCGAACTATGAACAAGTCAGCTCCTCAATGTGCAGACCAAGTCAGCTCCTCAGCCACCAAAAATAGCTGAAAACAAAGCTGCTGGTAAGAGACCTGAACTCTCTGATGCCTTCAAAGAACGAGTAGAAAAGAAATACCCGTTTGATGAAGATGTTAATGAAATCTTCAGGGCTCTTGTGGCAAACGACAAGCTCACCTTGCCTGAACCAAAAAGACCGGGTGATGTTGGCAAAACCAACGATCCTCGATACTGTCCATACCACCAGATGATCTCGCATCCTCTCAATCAATGCTTCGTTGTGAGGGAGAAAATAAACGAGATGTGGAAAAATGGAGTCATCACCTTTGACAAAAACTATGGGTCTGCCTCCGTCAACATGGTGACATGTGGACAAACATCAAAATCACCGAAAAAGAAGATCACTACTTCCTTCAAGGTGATAAACTCAATCCAAGCGTCCGAGGAACTGGTTCCTTACCCGACACCAGACGGACAACCCATATGGGTACATCCCGATCTCCTGGATGATGAAAATTGGGAGGTCGTGAAAACAAAGCCTACAGCGAAGGCAGGCTAGGAAATATCTCCTCAAGCTCAAACGGCAAGAGAAGACCCAGCCAAAACAAGAAGTCAAAGAAAAGGCAGAGGCTTCCTCTACCGCTTCATTGGAGGCAACAAAAACATCCCTTCCAGAGACTTCAAAGGGGGTAAGAAAATTCACTCTCAGTGATTTCATGCCACCTCAATTCAAAGAAGCCACGCAGGAGGTATCATACTCTTGCAATTCGGTAGTTGGATTCTCCATTGATGGATACGAGTCCAGCGACACCGATGATGGATTCGAATCCAACTACACAGACGAGTAGGAGGAGTCCCTTGAAACAGGAGAATACCTCTCCGATGAAGAATGGGTTCCTGAGAATCATCTTATGCCAGTAATCTGGTATAACCCCCTATAGCCACAAGGATCCTGGTCCGATGATGAAGAAGACCAAGATGCTGTACAAGAAAAAGTTGTTGAACCAGCACCCCTCATTGCTCCAGTGGAAATCAACCATGTTGAGCCACAAAGAGTTGATGAAGAAGAAGATTTGGCTCCCATGCCTGATCTTAAAGAATATGCAAGGATCTTGCAGCGTCTTGCTCTAGAACAAGAGCAAGACCGCGTCAACGAGCTTCATCGCGGAGCATCCATTGCCTAAAGATTCTCTACTCAGAGATGATCGCCCAGACGAACCAGTCTACAATGTGGAGACTTTCTTGCAAAGTGGCTCCTGGGACATGTACTTTGACGGTGCAACCAGGACAAATGAAAAAAGACAGCTGATCTCGGGAGTTGGCATCCTCTTTGTTAGCCCCGACAAATACATGATTCCACACGCTTTCTTGCTACTGGAACCATGTACAAACAATGCAGCGGAATATCAAGCTCTGATCCTAGGATTGGAACTCGCCATCGAATCCGGTATCACCATGCTGGAAGTCTTTGGATACTCTCAACTGATCGTCAACCAGATGAATCAGAAATTTGAAGTCAGGAAGCCAGATTTCCTGCCTTACTACAACAAGGCACAATCACTTCTATAAAAGTTTGACATCTGTCACATCACCCACATTCGTAGAGGTGAAAACATATGTGCAGATGCCCTAGCTGGACTTGCCGCATCCATGGCAATCCAGAAAAGGGAAAACATGCAAATCACAGTGTGCGAAAGAAGAATCCTTCCTCCTCTTAACACACACCAAGCAGTTGCTGAATGCCACCAAGTGGTCGGAAGTCGGATTTCAATCCTTCAAACTTCAATCGGCCATTGGAGGGATCCATTCACTGATTACATTATGTTCAGAATCCTACCTAAAGATCCAAAAGAACGGGTAAGCATCTAAAGGCGAACCCCAAGCTTTCATTTGGATATTCCTTCAAAAATCCTTTACAGGAAATCCTTTAACGGAGTACTTCTACGCTGCTTGTCACAACAAGAGGCTAAAGAAACACTCAAAGAAGTTCATGCTGGTCTTTGCGGAGCTCATCAGGCTGGTACCAAGCTCTATGATCAGATAAAAAGGTTAGGATATTACTGGCCTACTATGGTAGCTGACGCAATGCAATTTGCTAAGCGCTGCCAACAATGCCAAGTTCATGGAGATTACATTCACATGCCTCCAGAATGGCTGCATCCTACAGCGATTTCATGGCCTTTCGAAGCCTGGGGTATGGACATCATAGGTCCTATTTTTCCCCCTTCGAGCAAAGGTCATCGCTTCATCTTCGCTGCTACGGATTATTTCTCCAAGTGGTCAGAAGCATTTGCGTTCAACGAAATGAAGACCTTATCAGTCCTTCAGTTCCTGCGCACCAACATCATTTGTCGTTTCGGCATACCCAAAAGATTCATCCATGATAACGGACCACAATTCCGGGATCATCGATTCTACAGGTTCTGCGACAAATACAAAATCCAAAGCAGTCCTTCGACTCCATACAATCCGGCAGCAAACGGGTTAGCAGAAGCTTTCAACAAGACACTCTGCAAAATCCTTAAAAAAATGGTCTCTAGTCACAAAAGAGACTGGAGCGACAAAATGTCTGAAGCTTTGTGGGCCTATCGAACCACCGTTCGAGGACCAACCCATAGCACACCATTCTCCTTGGTCTATGGATGCGAAGCTGTCGTGCCCTTGGAAGTACAAATTCCTTCCTTGAGGGTATCCTTGCAAAATGACATGACTCAAGAAAGCAATGTCAAATTGCGACTCCATGAGCTAGACAATCTCGATGAGAGACGGCTAGAAGCTCAACAAGGCATTGAACTTTACCAAGCACGCATGGTAGGATCTTTCGACAAAAAGGTCAGGCAACGCGCCTACAAAAAGGGTGACTTGGTCCTTGCGGTAAAAAGACCAATGGTCTTCGCTCACAAGTCCAAAGGCAAATTTGAGCCAAAATGGGAGGGACCCTACGTCATCGATAAGGTTTTCTCCAACGGCGCATACGCACTCCTAAACATGGAAGGTGACAGATGTATGCTGCCCATCAATGGTAAGTTCTTAAAGCGGTACTACACTTGAAGACTTACCCAACTGGGTAAGAGCAATGCCTGTACGGCCAAAACTGGTTTCCAGGTACACGCTCGCTAAACCCACCTTTTTTTTAGAATTTTCATATCAAATGTTGAAATTTCTAGAAATTTAAACAATGCTTACTTTCATCGCTTCATTGTTCAAAAAACCCAAGTTTTGGAACCTTTCCCTAACTTGACCAAAATTTTCAACCCTTGAACCCAAAATTCATGGTTTGAAACAAAATCTGGATTCATGGATTTCCACCCTAGTCCACCCTGCCTTTTACCGCCAAAATGATTTTAGGTCAAAACTTATGACCCTCGTGTCTTTAAACAAAAAGAAAATGGTTTTTCAAAAAACCGCGGGGAAGCGACTCTTAGTCGATACTCGCACAAATCGGAAGCATGCGAACCACGTTCGACCCTTCCAAAATCGCAGGGAAGCGACATTTCGTCAATACTTGCAAAATCCAAAACCGTGGAGATGCAACATTTCAGTTGATATCCACAACCCAAATTTCAAAAGGTTCAAAAAAGCCTAAAAAAAATCGTGGAGACGCAACATTTCAGTTGATATCCATAACCCAAAGGTTCGTGAAATCCACAAATTTCAAAAATTATGGGGAAACGACATCAAGTCAGTACCCGAAAAACCAAAATTTTTGAAAAGCAAGGATGCGACATTCCATCGATACTTGCACCCAAATTCGCGAGGATGCGACATTCCATTGATACTCGTAACCGAATGAGCAAGGATGCGCCATTCCATCGATACTTGCAAGAACATTCAGCAGGGAGGCGACTTTTAGTCGATACTTGCATTTTTGAAAACCAAACCGGCTATAAATGTCACAAAACGGCTATAGATGCCACCAAAACAAACCGGCTATCAATGCCACAAAACAAAAAATCGGCTTTCAAAAAACCCGGCTATTAATGCCACAAACCCTGCTATAGATGCCACAAAACAAACTCGGCTATCAATGCCACAAAAAAGCTGGCTCTCATGCCAAAATCGGCTTCCATGCCACAAACAAAATCTGGCTTCCATGCCAAAACAAACATTTGACAAAAGATTTTCACAAAATGACAAGCTTTTGATAAATCCCATTTAGCAATTACTTTTATCACAAAAAGATTTAAGTGAGTGTAGGGAAAACAAAAAAAAAACAAAAGAAAAGCATCCCATTTAGCAATTACTTTTATCACAAAAAGATTTAAGTAAGCGTAGGGAAAACAAAAAAAAAGAGCATCCCATTTAGCAATTACTTTTATCACAAAAAGATTTATGTGAGCGTAGGGAAAACAAAAAAAAAAAACATCCCATTTAGCAATTACTTTCATCACAAAAAGATTTAAGTGAGCGTAGGGAAAAAAAAGAGTACAAAAAAAATACATGTGGTACCAAAAAAAAGAAAGTGTTCACAAGCACTACAAAAAAAAAGAGTACAAAAAAATACAAGTTACACAAAAAAAAGAGAAGGATAGTTTCTGCTACAAAGATCAGGAGCTCAGCCAAAAATGGTCTCCAGCCAAGAGTTCAGTTCCTCAAGCAAACTTTTGGCCTCAGCCGTCAGGGATTCCAGGGCACGATTCTTCAAGAACTTGCCATGAGATGCTGGGGTGGGCTGTAACCCTTCTTTCGCACAGGGAAGCTTATCCCGAGCAGTTTGCCATTATTTGTTCTCTTCAGACTTCCTTTTAAGAACTCGATCGGCATCTGCAACTCGGCGAATCAGAGCACTCTCCCTGTCACGAGCCTCTGTTATTGCAGTCCACTAGGCAGCGACTTGTGCCTGCAGATGCTCAAGACGTTTCCTGGCCTCATCGACCTCCCTATCAAGGATGTTAAGGTCATGTGTCACCCCAATGATGGCTAGCTCTTCTAAGTTCTTCTCTCGGACTATCTGCTTCCTACTTTGTGTAGCCTCATCCAGGTTAGACTGAGCCTTATCTGCAGGGTCCAGGAACATCTCCTTGAAGAACTGGTCGTCAGGAAAACCCATGGTCTCAAACCACCTGTCACCCAGCTCAATGATCCTATCAACGATCGCCCTGGCACTTGAGACATCCAGACCAGCCTCTTCGGCATCACCGAGAATCTCACGCACATGCTGGATCATCCCAAATCTGGCATCTAAGTGCCCAGAAAAGCAGAGTCTCAATCCAAGAGCTCAGAACCCGCACCACCACCTTCTTCTAAAAAAGAAGAGATGGCCCAGCTGAAGATTCGCCCAACTCCGTTGGTCGGCTGCTCATGTCATCACCCGTTGGAAGAGTAACAAAAGAACTCTTTCCAGTTGAAGCTACTCCTACTCGGGAAGGAATCTCAGCACGAGGTATCTCCTCAACAGTGTCAGAATTGGTCCCAGGAGTCTCTACCTCTGGATCAACCTCTAGCATCCCTTGCTCTGGTTCTGAAGGAAGTGACGGACTCTCCTCTGTCACTTCAAAACCTGCTAAAGAAACACAAAAAGGTATGAATATGATCCTGTTTGAAAATCATTATCAGGGTTATTACTACAAAATACCTTCTTCGACGACTGGCGGAACACTCTCTTCCTCCATGAACTCATCGGAAGCATCATCAACATTTGCGTCCATCGATGGTTCAAAGTCATCGGAATCCTGTGGCAAGTCAGCTGGCAAGAAAAATGTTAGCAAACCAAGTCACAGACACAAAAAAAAAAGAGAAAGCAAAAGAAATTATACCAATTAGAGATTCTGGATTCACTCTAGAGTCCCTCGGTTCTTCTTCAGGTGCCCCGACAGGATCCGTCACCACCTCATCGGTTGGAACCTCAGGCATCACCAAGTCTTCCTCTGCTAAAAAAAAGAAAGAGAAAGCAGAAACAAGAAG
The DNA here is from genome assembly GCA_012931725.1 of Litsea cubeba. Lineage (NCBI taxonomy): Eukaryota > Viridiplantae > Streptophyta > Magnoliopsida > Laurales > Lauraceae > Litsea > Litsea cubeba. Next base: position 82,472,905 of record CM022946.1, on the reverse strand, counting down.
CAAATCAGAACATGGAAAAATCCCATGAAAAGAATTGGAAAGAGAAAAAGAAGAATCATACCTTCACCGACGGTCTCTTCTTCTCGGCTTCTCTTCTCTGGAGGCTCGTCAGCATCCACTGGCACATCCTCATTGATAGTAAGAGGAACTTCCAAGTCAGGAGAGTCCTCATGCTGCCCCTTGCTGCGATGATGACTACTCCTCCTCTTACTCCTGCGGGCTCGCTTCTTAGAGGAACCTGCCCCGCTGTCAGAGTCAGGTTTCCCACTTGACTCCTCACTGGATAGTCTACCCTTATCAGTAGACTCCACGGAAGCTTGCCTCTGTGCCACTTGCATCCAAGCATCAAGTTCGGTTTCCTCCTGTTCTAGCTGCTCTAAAGCCTCATCAGGTATTTCTCGAACAGCTTCAGAACCAATGACGCCCTGGTCACCGAGAAAGCCTATCTTGTGCTTCTCTCCAGAAAGGAAGGCCCAAACTTCCTCTCGCCAGACGCCATCCGACTTTCCAAGGCCCTTTCCAGATGCCAGCTTCACATCAAGCTCCTTTTTGAAAAGCCCCCGATATGCCAAAAAGCTCTCCGCGAACCACTTCGCAAAGCCGACAGTCCGGGAAGTCAACAACACAGGATAAGAGATCATGGCTGTAGTATCTTCAGCACTATAGGAAGCCCATGCATTTCTCCCATCCTGTAAACCTCCAAAGCGCTTCACCATGCTTGAAGGCGCTCTAACAACGCCTTGAGAAAAACCCAGCTACAAAGCAAGGCGAGAGGGTACATACGGCTGGATGTCGACGAAAAGATGTCTGCGGTACACCATCGTGCCGACACGTATGCTGAAAAGCCACTCATTCTCTGCATTCGTCAAGGAGTAATGCCTTCCCGACCCCGCCCTGGTAGAGTCTCAGGAGGCACCAAAACCAAAAGCCTTCTTCTGCAACTCCGGAGAAAGCTTCACTGAAGACTGCCCCATCTCGACGTCCCTGAACCGTCGGATCCTGATGCGGGCAAACAAAAGTGATTTGGACACGGCTTTGCCCTTAGCCAGCCGAATCATCCGAGGATCATCATCCTGTGCGGCACCCAGTCGGTGGAAGCCAGGACAGTGGTACACGTACCATGAATAAAAGATGTGGGCTGAAAATACCCCAAAAAACAGCAGCCTGCAGTTCGGTACACAGGTAGGAGTAAAGAGCTGGCACCAAAGCAAGCTGCTCTCCAAACGCCATCTGACAAGCCGGGAAAATACAATGCGACCTGATGTGCGTTCCATCTCCTCCAGCAAAAATAGCCTCACCAAGCCAATAAGTGAGGTAAACAGCGAGATCTCTCCGCAGTGCAATGTAAGGACATATGGCGTTTGTACTCGCACAAAAATCTCTCAACTCTTCTTGCATAGCCAAGATCTTCTTCGAACTTGGATCCTAAGCCCTGGCTTCCTGGGTCACACTATCAGAAGACTCCCTGCTATCAAAAAAGTTGGGGAATGAAGAGCTAGAACTCTTCCAACTACTGGATCTAACTTTCAAACCCTCCTTCTCCTTCAAAAATTCATAGAAGGCGACGAGCTGAAAGTACAGAAGCCTAAACTCCTCAGACTGTTCCTCAAGGACGCTGTCGATCGGCATAAACTCCTCATAGAGTTTGCCAAGGATGGGCAATCTTGTAATGGCGCTCTGCTCCTTCAAAGAGAAACCAATCTCACCATTTGTAACAACGAAGGTATTGGTTTGTGGGAGGAATGACTCCAGCATAACCATGAAGGCCTCGTCGGAAAAAATCATGGTCTCCTTAAAGGCTCGGACCGCATCAAAAATCCCGGCATCCTTCAAAACGGTGCCACCAATCGGCAGGACGCGATTAGTCCACGACTTCCACTCGGAGTCAGCATTGAAACGGCCACGAAGTTGAAAAGGCTTTATCCAATTGCTGCCGTCACCGCTGAAAATACCAAGGCCCACCGGTCTCAAATCGACCGACGGATAATCAGAGCCCTGGTAGCCGCTGGATGGCATCAACAGGTCCATGTCAGCAGGCGACCTCTCCGTATATCCAGGAGAACCGCCAACAAAAACCCCCGTCTTGATTACATTTGTCCTTCTCACCCAACTTGGAGGATCTTCCCTCTTAGAGCACGTGGGGGCGAGGCTCATGATCGAGACGGTGCGATCAAACGTCGACCGGGTAGCAACAGTCTTCTTCTCACCATCTGCTGTGAAAGAGAACTGAAAACATCTCCTCTGGTATGTCATGTCATCAGGGACAGGATCACCAAAGAAGAAGGTAGGCTTGGGTAAAAGACTCTGATCTTCCATCACCCATGGACGACTGCTTACCATGATCTTATAGAATTCCTCTCCCTTGAGAGCGATTAGTCGCTGCCTCATCTCATCTCTGTTGAGGGAGTCGCATTCTTCAAGATTTCTCTCAACATACTGGACCTTCTCAAAGGCCTGCTGAACGGCCGGATTAGAAGATCTAGCAGATCGACGAGGTGCGCTTGTAGCAGGCTCTTTACCCTTGTTCGATCTGGAGGAACCACCTGCAAAGGATGGAAAAGAAAAAGATCAAACATCAAAATGACAGAATCTCGCTAAAAAAATCTGGCGAAATTTTGACATGACTCCGGGGCAATTCCGAAGAAAAGGAACTATCCCGAAAGAAAAAGAAAGCTTGAAGATGGGCTCAACATTGCTGTGAGCTCCGAAACTCCAAACTTTCGAAACCTCAAAGTCCCCGCAAAATCAGGAAGGGCTCAACGTCGCTGCGAGCTCCAAATTCCCAAATTTGCAAAAACTTTCAAGTATGCTATCACATCATGCTACAATTCAATTTACAAAAAATACACATGCATGAACATCTTGGTTTGCGAAAAAAAATGCATTATCATGATGAGCAAAAAAAAAAAAAAGAAGAAAAGAAACTTTCTCAAAAAAAAGAAGAGAGAAAGAAAACAAAAAAGAAAAAAAAGGGGCTGGCCCACAGGCCACGTGGCCGTACGGCCAGATCCGTACGGATCTGTCCGTACGGCCCACAAAAGAAACAAAAAAAAAAACATACAAAAAAAAAGAAAATAAAAAGAAAGAAAAAAAAAGTGTGAAAAAAAAGAAGCAAACACGTGGAAAAAAATAGAAACAGAAAAAAGAAATAACCTTTTTTTTTCTTTTACAATGGGGTTTTCTTGAAAAAGGGAACTTACTTGAAGCCATTGATGGAGAAGAAGAAGAAAAGTCTTGAAGATCTTGAAGAAGAAGAACTCTTGCTCTTGAAGCCCTCTTGGGATTGTTGCAAAAGAAAGTAATAAGAGCAAGAGATCCAACCTCCTCCTTGCATTTATTGAAGAAAGCAAACCAAAAAAGGAAAGAAGAAAGAGGTAAGTGTTACTAATTTGTAACCTTACCAAAAGAAAGAGATTAGAAAGATTCTTTCCCAAAAGAAAGATATCTTGAGGGATTCTCTCCCAAAAAGAAATCAATGAGAGATTTTCTCCTAAAAGATAGAAATCAATGAAGGATTCTTTCTCAAAAGAAAGATATCTTGAGATATTCTCTCCCAAAATAAAGGGAACATGAGAGATTCTCTCCAAATAAAGATATTTTTAGATATTCTCTATCCAGAGGAGATATTTTTGGATATTCTTTACAAAAATGACACCATATGGGATCTAAGCTATTTCAAAAGCTTAAGGTCCCATGGGTTAGCTCATATGAGCCAGGTTTGACCACCTAGGCACAAAAATATATATATATATATATAAATTTTGGGCTTTTAGTCAAAGAAAAGTCCCTCTTACCAAGAGCATACAAAAATGGTTCCATGCCTCTTTTGAGTTGATTCGACCATACAAAAAAAGAATTCCAAGCCCCATGAGCTTCCAAAAATCAAACCATCCAGCCTCATCTACCAAATTGAGCCAAAATGTTGAAATTGACATTCCACAAAATCCAAACCAAATCCTGGTCCCCTAACTTGCCACATACAGCCTGTTAGGTCACAAGACCAAAACCAAAAACCAAAACTTGATCCCCTAACTTGCCACATACAGCCTGTTAGGTCACAAGATCAAAACCAAAATTGATCCTCCAACATTCCACATACAGCTTGTTGGGTTACACGGTCAAAACCAAACCCGACCACCTAACCTGCCACATACAGCCTGTTAGGTTACAAGGTCAAAACCCAAATCCACATCCCTGATGTCATCTTCAAAACTTTGCCTCGAGATGGTACGTGATCCCTTTCACTACCATAAAATTCCCCTGGAAACTCAAAAGGCTACAAATACCAAAAAGAAAGACTGCTCAAAAACTCTTGGTCCAGTCACAGGTTCTCCTTCAAAAATCTCTTCGAGGCACATCGACTACAAAAGTTAAGCAACTCGTCGCTGTACCTCGAGGGGGCATTTGTTGACACCAAAAATGTCACTTTACCTCTTCAAGATCCAAAGAGCTACATGAAGTCGCAACCTACCATAAATAGGCAATGCTACTTCCAAAAAATCAAATCTTGTCAGAATCAAACAAAAACCGCAAGATCCTTCAAAACAGCCAAAAAAGGAGTACACAAGAAGTTTCAGGCCATTTCAAAATCATTTGGCCTAACTTCGCTTCTCCGGCAGCTGAAAAGGAGCTCCCGGCGGCGAAAGCATCGGAGACACCAAATCTTCGATCAGAGCCGATGGATGGTCTCAAAATACATCCAAAAGGCTCCACGTCAAGTTCCGAGTCAAACCGACAATGTTTGGCCCTACATCAACCCTCGAACGGCTAAATCAAGCCTCTCAGCGGCGAGAACCACCAAGGCCATCACTCATCAGATAGAGCACACGGACGGCTTCAAAATGCTTACAAAGGGCTACACGTCAAATTTCAGGTCATTTCGACAACATTTGACAATAGTTTGACGCTCGGAAGCCAAATTAAGCCTCTCGGCGGCGAAGCTCCCCGGGACCATGGTTTCCAAGATAGAGCCTATGGATCATCTTAAAATGACTCCAATAGGTTCCCTGTTAAATTTCAAGTCAATCGGACATCGGTTGACCGCACATCAAACCGCGACATCTTCATCGCGACAAAAGCAAGTCTACTGGTAATAGGACTCCAAACGGCTTCAAAACTCAAACAAAAGCCTATAGTTGGTCTTATTTTTTGCTCAGCAGGCTTGACCCCAAATTTCAGGTCATTCCAACATCGTTTGACCCAGTTTCAGCTTCTGACGGAAAATCGGCAGCTCTGCGCGACAAAGTCTTCGGCTTTCTCAGAAAATTGGAAACTTTGCAAAATAAAATGCAAGGATTCTCATCAGGATTTCTATAGGGAAATCAGGCCAATAAATGATCAAAAATGTCAAGGAGAAATACAGAAGAAAAAAGAATCGAAAAACAGCAAAAACGGACACAAAACGGGACAAAAAGGGGAAAAAACCCCAGGGTCGCACCCGGGATGGCCCGGTGGGCCCCAAAAACCCCATTTTTCACCATTTTTTCGCGAGTCGAAGCGTCCGGCCTCTGGTATTTTCCAAAATTCATACTTTTGAGACACCAAATCCTCTGACATCCGTCAAAAACACGGGTTAATCATCAAGAGTATCGAAATCAACATTGATCGCCAACTGGTCAACCAAAAAAAGTGTGCTTTCTACCCGACCGATCGAGAAATCGACAGGACAGATGGCACCGACCTGCTGTTGGCAACCAACACCTGAAGTTACATGGTCATCCGATGTCGATCTACATGAAGATCCATCGATGATGATCGCCAGAAGAATCCCAAAGGACGCAGCACGGCCCGCGACTCTTCAACTGCTCGGCGACCACTTAATGCGATTAATTGACTAGCTTTATTAAGTCATTAATCCATTTCTTTGGACTGGACCAATTTAGAAAGCAAGCATCCGGAGTTACAAGTCAAGAGATTCATGCATTTAAAAAAAAAACCAGGAAACTCCTCCAGCAGGGCGATTAAAGGCGATTAAATGCCCGCAATCTCCTCCGGCAAATCAAGCACAAGAAAAGAATTACAAAATAGAACCAATCTTGTAACTCCTCCCTGTATGTAGCTTAAATACAGGAAGGCTCATAAACCCTCCTAAATGGCTACCTAAAAGCCTATAAATAGGAGAGCGCTCCAGAGAACAGACACAGGACAGAACAGAGAGAAATTAAACAACAGACGGCAGAAATTTTTCCGGAAACTCAGACAGAAAGGCATCAAGAGAGAAAACTCTGCGAAATCCTAACACGACCACCGCTACAAGGTGACAAAAGTCCCGTGGGGGGTACCCCCCCCAGGTCCTTCGGTTTGACTTCTCCTGCCTGCCTCCCTCAGCTATAGACGTGGATTTTTTCTTTCAGGCCCGTCTACTCGTAGTTTTTTATTGGATATAAGACCTCATTTTGGTCTTTGTCCTCTAAAAACCTGAGGTTATAGCCAAGCCAAGCGAATCAATAGCATCCTCTGTTCTCATCTGCATGGATGATGGTGAAGTCCACATATAGCTTGCGACCGTCAATCTAAACGGGTCCCCCACAATCTCCTGAGAAGTTAGATCCTCCTTTTCTTGCTTTTCATTGTAGTTTGTATTTTTTCAAAAGATTCAAAAATCACAACTCTTGTCTTTCATTATTGATAAGGATTGTAAATCAGTTATAAACGCCAAAATCGGCTATAAACGCCAAAAATCGGCTATAAACACCAAAATCGGCTGTAAATGCCAAAAAATCGCCTTTCACGGTAAATCAAGAAAATGTCTCTTTTCTTAAATATATGTGCAATGGAAAACTTGAAAGAAGTTGATTTCCTTTTTACTTGCGAAGGTTGATCTCCGGATCACCACTTTCAATTCTAAGTAAAAATAGAAAATCTGGCATATTCATACAAAAGAAATGTTGATGCACGCCTCTGCCCCCCGGTTACAAAAGGGTCGGACCCAACGGACTCCCACGTCCGCCGACCTCGGTAGAACTAGGCAGGAGCACGGTCCATCAGTATGCCTCAACAGAATGAAGTAGTAGAAAGAAGGAACCAGACTCTTTTAGATATGATCAGGTCTATGATGTGTTTATTAGGATTACCTATATTCTTTTGGAGACATGCCTTCGACACTGCTATATACATACTAAACCACGTACCATCTAAGTCTGTACCGAAGACTCCCTGGCAGTTGTGGTCTGGGCGAAAGCCTAGTCTACAACATTTACACATTTGGGTTGTCCGGCACACATGCTGAAGGTTAATACGGATAAGTTGGAATCGAGGTCAAACATTTGTACTTTGATAGGATATCCCAAAGGAACTAAAGGTTGGTTATTCTATAATCCCAGAGAGCATTTAGTGCTTGTCAGTACCAATTCGGTTTTTCTGGAGGAAGATTATAAGATTGACCGAAAATCTCTAAAAAAGGTTATCTTGGAAGAAATTCAAGAGTGATCAATTCCAAATCCAAATGTGACCGAACTTGAAGAGAATCCACCCATACTTAACCCAGTTGCTACACCAGTGCCTCGTCGTAGTGGGAGAATTGTCAGGCCCCCTGACAGGTTCTCGTTTTTGGGAGAGTCTTATGAGGCAATCTCGGAAGAACTGAAACAAGATCCCTGTAACTATGATGAAGCAATTAATGACATAGATTCGGGACGTTGGCAAGATGCTATGAAAGCTGAGATGGAGTCCATGTACTCCAATCAGGTCTGGACACTTGTGTACTTGCCTGCCAATATTAAACCTATTGGGTGCAAGTGAGTCTATATATAAGAGAAAGAAAAGACCAGATGGAAGAGTTAGGACCTTTAAGGCCTGGCTTGTTGCGAGAAGATATACTCAAAAAAGAAGGTATCGATTATAAGGAAACCTTCTCGCCGGTAGCCATGCTCAATCCATCTGGATACTCTTTTCCATTGCGGCTCATCTCGATTATGAGATTTGGCAAATGGATGTCAAGACGTCATTTCTCAATGACCATCTTGAGGAAGACATCTGTATGATGCAGCCAGACAGTTTTGTAGTTAACAATCAAGAGCAAAGAGTTTGAAAGTTGCAAAAGTCCATTTATGGACTGAAGCAGGCATCCCGGAGCTAGAACATCCGTTTTGACCAGGCAATCAAGTCTTTTGATTTTTGTCAAAATCCGGATGAGTCATGTGCGTAGATGAAAAGTGAAGGAGGCAGGGTAGTTTTTCTGGTATTGTATGTCGATGACATCCTTCTCCTAGGGAGTGACATAGGATTGTTGTCAACAGTAAAAGTTTGGTTGGCTAAGACTTTTGATATGAAGGACTTGGGAGAACTAGCTACACATCCTAGGGATCAAACTCCATCGAGACCAAAAAAACAGGATGATAGGCTTATCCCAAGCTGCGTATATAGATAAGGAACTGGTACGGTTTGCTATGCAAGATTCCAAGAAGGGTATCACATCTTTCGGGCATGGAATTAACCTTTCCAAGGATCAGTGTCCCAAGATACCTATGGAAAAGGAACAGATGAGAGCGATACCATACGCTTCGGCTGTTGGTAGCCTCATGTATGCTATGCTATGTACTAGACCGGATATCTGTCATGCAGTGGGCCTAGTCGGCAGATATCAGTCTAACCCAGGTCCTGACCATTGGACTGCTGTAAAATGCATTCTCAAATACTTGAGAAGGACTAGAGATTACATGTTGATTTACGGCAGTGATGAGTTAATTCCAGTTGGTTACACAGACTCTGACTTCATGTCAGATAAGGATTCCAGGAAATCAACTTCTGGATATGTGTTTATGCTTGGCGGCGGAGCTATCAGCTGGAGGAGCATTAAACAGGAATGTATCGCTGATTCCACCTCGGAAGCTGAATATGTAGCGGCTTGTGAAGCAGCTAAGGAAGCAGTATGGCTCAAAAGATTCCTTCTGGAACTAGGAGTGGTACCTTTGGCGCGACAATCGCTCATAGTTGACTGTGACAGCAGCAGGGCAGTCGCACAGTCCAAGGAACCCAGGAGCCATAAGAGCCAAAAGCATGTACAGAGGAAGTACCACTTGGTCAGAGAGATTGTGCAGAGAGGTGATATTGCAATCACCAAGATAGCCTTTGCGGACAATCTGACAGATCCCTTTACTAAGCCTTTGACCACAAAAGTTTTTTAGCAGCATGTAGACGGGATGGGCATGAGATGCAACCCTGACTAGCATTGAGCCCTGTGGGAGATTGTTAGTTTATGTGGTCTCAATCCAGTAGATGATGTAATAAATTAATTTATCAATCTAATTATGGTTTCCTTTCATGAGATGAATGGTGTTTTATTACTTGTTTGCACATAACCAATACAAATGACATAATGGTTCATGAGATAAATCGGAGTCCATAAGTATACTAGATGTAATACATGTGTATGGATGAGATCCACATACATGACACATGTATAGCAAATCTTATACTTATATATCTTCACAACCAGTGATGAGATTGGACATCTCATCTGATAAGGTTGCAACACTTTGATCACTATGAGATAGTGTGATTTGTCTCGATCATCAGAATGTAAGATTTTGGATCATAGTGCTAGTACATTAGATGTATTGAAGGACCATGGGAAACACCTTATGAATATTGTCTTTACTTTAAGGTCTGCTATCATAATTCCCTAGCAATAGGCTCTCTATCCTGAGACATTAATGAACTCAAGTTTCTATCTATTCATTTGCTTTGAGTCACCAATGAGTGAGGCCAACTATAGGTCAACACCTCGGTGATTTGGGTACATGGTAGTAGGTCTGTGGGAACATTCAATGGTCAAGATGGAATCTATCATAATTATCCCCTTGTGCCAATTAATGGATTTATCATTGGTAAGTGCGCACCCATTCCGATTAAGAGTTAATTGGATAGGTACCGATGATCACTATAATTAATTGGGGTTCAAGGATAATAAGATATGGGTCTAATTTGGTGGATAGGTCCAATTGACCCTTGAATATAGATGGACAGGCCTACTTGTGGTGACTGGAGTTCAATTACATTTATATAGTGGAGTTATTTCCAATTAACTGTGGACCCGAATTGCACATGGAATGTGGGGTCGCGAGTCCCAGTTGGAGCTAGCTTTCTAAGGAATCCCTGGTGGTCCCCACGCTAGCCCAAGTTATTAGAAAGATACTAATTCTAGTTGAACTCTAAATGGAAAGGAATTAGAAAGTTACTATTTTTATTTGAAGTGAGACTTCTAATAGTGGTAATAGTAAGTTACTAATTGTTAATGGAAGTGAGACTTCTAATAATATTTAGAAAGGGAGAAAGTAGCTAATTCTTAATGGAAGTAGGACTTCTATTTTAATTAGTAAGAGGAGATTGCAAGAGGCTATCTATCGGAGAAGACCCCTTGGATGTCCACACCATTATTCCATAGAGTTGCACGCCGAAAGCATTGGACGTCCAGCCCCTCTGTGCAAGTGTTGCACGACCATCTCTCTCTCCCTCTTCTAGTTCGCTTCTAGTTCTTCTTAGAGCTTGTAGTTAGTTTCTCTTGGAGCTCCCACCCATCTTCTTGAGAAAAGAAAAAATCTGATAAGGAACATAGCGTGGAAGACGATTAGGTCCTGGAGATTCCTATTTGATTCGTGAAAGGGTTCATCATCAAAGAAAGGTTCAACTTCTCCATTAGAGCACAACCGAGCCCCCAAGGTATAATCTACTTCCTTGTTTATTGTGGATTATTTATGGTTGCATGGTGATGTTTATTTACTGATCTTGATCATGAGATTGAGGATTGAATCCTGGATTGGGTTTGTTGCCTTCTGGATAGTTGATCTCTGCATCAAGTAGGTCAAAAGTTTTTGAAACCTATCCGCAAGGCCCACCTAGTTCTAACAAGCTCTACATCAAATTTCAGGCCAATCCGAAATTGTTTGGCCCAAAATGTAAAAGTCGCATTCTTCTCGTGACAAAGTCGGCCCTTCCGGTGAAGATAGCATTGGAGACATCAAATCTTTAATTAGTGCCTGTGGATGGTCTTAAAAACCTTCCAAGAGGCTCTATGTCATATTCAGGTCAATCCGATATCATTTGACCTAACATCAACCTTCAAACAAAAAAATCCGGCCTCACGAGATCGCCAAAATCACCACTCTTCAAACAAATCACATGGATGGTCTCAAAATACTTCCAAGGGGCTATATATCAAGTTTCATGTCATTCTGATATCATTTGAACCAACTTTGGCCCGCCGGTAGCTAAACCAGGTCTCCTGGTGACAGAGCCCTTAGGACCATCATCCTAAAATGGTCCCATGATGCTCCCTGTCAAATTTCAGGTCAATCGGAAATCGTTTGACCGTACATCAATGCACGACATCTCCCTCGCAACGAAATCAAGTCTACTGGCTACATGATCCCTAATGGCTTTGAAATTCAAGCAAAAGACTATGGTTGGTCTTATTTCTTCCCCATGAAGCTTCACCTCAAACTTCAGGTCATTTCAACGTCGTTTGACCTAGTTTTGGCTTCTAAGGATACATCGGCACCCTTGCTTGACAAAGTTTTTGGCTTTCCCCAAAAATAAAAAACTTTGCCCCTTGTTTTGAGCAGCTTCTCGTCAAGTTTTCTGTATGGAAATCATGCCAAAAATTGTACAGAAAAACCAGAAAAAATGTCAAAAAGAAAAATAAGAAAAAGGCCTAAAAAGTGACCAATTGGGCAAAATAGGCCCATGGTCGCCGGCGACCCTGGAAATCCGTGGTCACCGGATTTTCGTGAAAACTCATTTTTGCGTCATTCTTGCGTTTTCGAGCCATTTGGCCTCTGTGATTTTTTGAAAATCTATTTTTTCAGGCACGAAATCCATCAATTTTTGACAACATCATAGATTCGCCTTCGAAATCATGGTTTCGTCATTGGACACCTCGAAATCGTCAACCGGCCAACCAAGAAAGCATACCTTTTGCCCGATCGATCGTGAAATCGACAGGATGGATGGTGTTGGCCCATCGACAACAATCAATGTCTAGAATTGCATGATCATCTGACAACAAACAATGTGAGAAATTGATCGGCGATCAAGGCTTCCTACGTCGCGGGTAGAACTCCAAAAGTCGCGACGTGGCCCGCAACTCTTCAAATGCTTTGGCGGTTACTTAATAAGGTTAATGACATAATTTAATGCAATTAATTACCCATTATCATGGACGGCCCGATCAAAATCCAAGAAATAAGAGTTACAAATAAAAGCAATTATGGTATTGAACCATGTAACTCCTCCCATCATGAAGATTAAATGTGAATGATGGCCCATTATTCTCCAACGGCCAATCAGAAATCAAGAAAAGTGAATTACAAATCCATAAACTCAAAATGTGTAACTCCTTCCATCATAAATCATTAATGCATTTAAAGCCCATATACTCCCCATATGCCCACCAAAAGCCTATAAAAGGAGGCATTTTCCACTCCAAGGCATGTTTTTCACCGTTGCACGTTCTTCGAAGGTTACTATTTTTCCATCGCTACTACGACGCTCCTATGATGATCTCTCCTTTGTTGAAGAAGTTCCACAACAACCACCACTACAAGGTGATTGAAGACCCCTAGGAGTCCCCCCCCCCCAACCCAAGACCCTCTCCTTCTATCGCATGGCTAAGACGTAGCTCCTTAAGACCATTTACTTGGATTTTTACTGGATATAGGATCTCTCCTGTATCCTTATTCTCTAAAAATCCGAGGATCAAATCTCGCCAAAAAAATGAAAAGCATCCACGGTTATCATTAGAGGGATGACGGCGAAGCCCAAATATAGTTTGCGACCATCAATCTGAACGAGTCCCTGCAATATCCTAAAAAGGCAGATTTCCTTTTCTTTCTTTTTATTGTATTTGTATTTTTAAAGAGACAAAAAAAAATTCACAAGTCTTGTCCTTTTCTATTGAGAATTGTAAATTGCCTTTCACGACACCAAAAAACCGTCTTTCACGGCAAATACAAAATCGCTTTTCATGGTAAACACAACGCCTTTCACAGCAAACAAATGAAATTCGCCTTTCACAGCATTCAAAAATCAAATTATGTCTCTTTTTTAACACTTATGCAATCAAAGTCAGCAAAACTTTTATTTTCTTTTCTGCATGAAAATGTTGATCTACGGATCACCGCTTGCATATTTTGAAGTATAATAGAAAATTTGGAATACTCGTACACAGAAGAAAACGCGGTTGTTTGATCGTCTCGGGCACGAAAGGGTTGGACCCCATAGATCTCATATCCGCTGACATCAGTAGGCCCCAAAAGAACGTGAACAATTTTGTAACTCATTTTTCTTGGATTTTGATTGGCCGTTGTAGAATAATTGGCCATTATTTGCGTTGAGTCCTAATGATGGGAGGAGTTTCATAATTTAATGTTATGATTGTACTGATTTGTAACTCCTCCCTTTCTTTGCATTTTGATTGGGCCGTCCGAGATAATGGGCAATTAACCGCATTAAGATGTCATGATAATGGGTCATTGACAGCATTAAGTGGCCGCCAAAGAGATCGAAGAGTCGCTGGACATGTCGTGGCTTTTGGAATTCTATGAGCAACATAGGGGACTTTGATCACAGTGGATTTCACACTTGATTCGATGTCCGATGACTTTGTGATTTCAGACAGTAATCGTTGTTAGTGGGCCAATACCATCTTTCATGTTGATTTCTCGATTGGTGGGCAAAAACTATGCTTTCTTGGTTGGCCGGATGAAGACTTTGAGGTGTCCGATGACGAACCCATGATTTTGATGATGAATCCATGATGTTGACAAAGATCGATGGATTTCGTGCTCCAAAAATCAGATTTTCAGAAAATTACATACGCCAAATGACTTAAAAAAAGGACCCTAAAAATGGGTTTATGCGGAAATCCGGTGACCCCAGATTCCCATGGTCAAGTTTGGTCGCCTTTTCAACTATTTTCTGACCTTTCTTTTTGGCATATTCTTTCTGATATTTTTTTATAATTTTTGGCATGATTTCCCTACAAAAAACTTGATGAGAAGCCGCGCAAAACGAGGGACGAAGTTTCTTATTTTGCGGGAAAGCCGAAGACTTTGTCGCGCAAGGGTGTTGATTTGTCACCAGAAACCAAAATTGGGTCAAACAATGTCGGAATGGCCTAAAATTTGAGGTGAAGCTTCATGGGCAAGAAATAAGACCAACCGTAGGCTATTGTTTGAAATTTGAAACCGTTGGGGGTTATGTCTCCAGTAGATTCAATTTTGTCGCGGGGAGATGTTGTGCTTTAAAGTGTGGTCAAAGATGCCCTATTGACCTGAAATTTGACGGGGAGCCTTGTGGGATCATTTTAAGATGATCCATCAGCTCTGATTTTCAGGTCATGGTCCTGAGGGGCTCCGTCACTAGGAGATCTGGTTTAGCTACCCAGGGGCCAAGGTTGGGTCAAATGATGTCGAAATGACTTAAAACTTGATATGTAGGCCGATGGAAGCATTTTGAGAGCATCCATGTGTTATGTTTGAAGAGTGATGATTCCAGCGGTCTCCATCGCCAGGAGGCCTAATTTTGCTGCTTGAAGATTGAAGTTAGGTCAAACGATGACGGATTGACCTGGATTTTGACATAGAGCCTCTTGAAATTATTTTAAGACCATCCATAGGCTCAGATGTTGTTTTTGTCGGAAGGGCTAACTTTGCCGCAAGGAGAATGCGACTTTTGCATTTTGGGACAAACGATGTAGAAATGGCTTGAAATTTGATGTCGAGCCCTCCAGTGGTATTTTGAGACCAATTGTGTGCTCTATTTTATGAAATAGGGTCTCTAGCTTTGTTGTAGTTGGAAGGTCTCGTTTAGCAGTTGGAGGAGTGAAGTTAGGCCAAATTATGTGGAAATAGGCCAGAACTTGATATGTACACTCCTCATTACTGTTTTGAAGGGTCTTGAAGTTCTCAATTGATTTTGATGAGATTTGATGCTTGAACAGTTTTGCCCATTTTATGTGGTTTGATGTAGCTTCATGTGACTTCTCTGGTGTTGAAGATGTATGAAGAGGCATAAGTGACATTTTTTGTGTCAACAAATGCCCCCTCGAGGTACAGCGATGAGTTACATAACTTTGAAGTCGGTGTGCTGCGAAGAGAACTTTTGAGCTTTGAAGGAGAGCTTTTGATTTGACCAAGAGTCTTGAGCAATTTTCTTTTAATGGAGTAGCTTTTTGAGTCTCCAAGGGTATTTTATGGTAGTGAGGGGGATCATGTACCATCTCAAGACAAAGTTCTGAAAATGACATAAGGGATTTGGAATTAGTTTTTGGGGTTTTCGGGTTTTGGATTTTATTTTTTTATTTTTCTTTTTGACCTTGTGAACCTAAAGGTTTTATGTGGCACATTAGGCGGCCAAGAAGAGGTTTTGTTTTCTACCTTGTAACCTATCAATTTGTATGTGGCAAGCTAGGGGGTTAGGGGATTTGATTTTTTACTTATTTTTGACCTTGTGACCTAACAAGCTGTATGTGGCAAGATCTAGAAGTCTAAGAAGTCTATTCCGCTTGGGCCATGTGGAGGAGAGGACTAGTTTCTAATTTTAGCATTTTCTATTTATGGTTGAATGCTTTATTTAGAATGTTTCCAAATCTGATCCAAACATAGCAAGTTACTAAAATTGGTCGAATCAAATTATTTTTGGAAAGAGTTCTAATTAGTGTTGATGACTCATGAGATGGACACATTGGTAACACTAATTTTAGAAACTAGATTTTCCTTATAATAATTGGACTTGGAACCAATCTTAGATCATATCATGAGATGATTTGATGTTCATATTTATATGTGGGCCTTAATACCTTAAAAAGGAAATCCTCAATTCTAAAATATTGGTTTTTAGCTACAAAACCGTCTGGTTGCATCATATAGATGTCTTCCTCAAGATAGCCGTTGAGAAACGCCGTCTTGACATCCATTTGCCAAATCTCATAATCAAGATGAGCTGCGATGGATAAGTGTATCCGGATGGACTTGAGCATGGCTACCGGCGAGAAGGTTTCCTCATAATCGATGCCTTCTTTCTGAGTATAACCTTTCGCAACAAGCCTGGCCTTAAAGGTCTCCACTCTTCCATCCGGTTCTCTCTTTCTCTTGTAGACCCACTTGCACCCAATAGGTTATGTTTGGATCAAATTTGGAAACATTCTAAATAAAGCATTCAACCATAAATAGAAAATGCTAAAATTAGAAACTAGTCCTCTTCTCCACATGGCCCAAGCGGAATAGACTTCTTGGACTTCTAGACTTTCCAAGACTTTGAATTCCTCAAACTCTTTGGAAAACTCCAAATCTCTTTTGGTAATCTTCAAATGGATTTGGGTTTTGGTCACTCTTTGAGACTATTTTGGGTCCATTGGAATGGTTTGGATTTTTGTGGAATGTCAATTTCAAGGTATTGACTCAATTTGATGCATGAGGTGAGGATGGATTGAATTTTGGAAGCTCATAAGGCTTAAATTTTGGCCTTTTCAATGGTCCAATCAACTCAAAAGAGGGATGAGACCATTTTTGTATGCTCTTGGTAGGAGGACTTTTGTTGAAAAAGGATTTCCAAAATCTTGAGTGATGCTCATTGTCGGATGTGAATTTTGAACCCCCCCGGAGAAGGAAATCGCCATTCAACTATATGAGATATTAAAAAGTTTACATCGAAAATGAGGATTCCGACTACCCTCAAAATCGACGGATCACGATCGCCAGCTACAGATATGGCCGTAACACCGTCCTTCGACAAAAGCCGAAAGAAAGCGAGAGAAAATGGGATGGGTTCTTCCTCTCGTCTAATGTGCTGCCGACAACACACGACGGTTGTCTTGTCACTTAATTTGGGTCTTTCAATTTGGGTCAAATTTGGGTCGAACAATAGGGTCATGTGAGCTAGGCAGGGTAAATCAACATTTATGGGCATACGGGCTTATTAAAATTAAATCCAAGTATTTTAAGAAATAAATGAAATAAAATAAAAATAAATTAGGAAAATAAGGGGGGAAGGTGCCAAATATTTAGAAGGGGATCAGCCCCGTTCCCGAGTACCCCCCTTGGTGTCCTTTGACAACCTAGGGTTTGAAAGGCTGATTCTTCGAATCGAAAGAACGATGCAAGCGAGACTTCGAGTTGTGATTTCTGTGGGTTTGTGTGCAATACACAAGTGATAAAAGTGAGTGGCCAACAATGGGCCGAGATAAACTGAAAGTGGCCGATAATGGGCCGAGACTGATTAAAAGAGGCCAGTAATGGGCCGAAAGCGAATAAATTGATATTGGGGTGTGTGAAATCACTCATCTCATTTTGTTATTCTCATTAATTCAGATCTTCGGAATCATTTCCCTTTAATCTTTTTGAGTTCAAATGAATATTTGACACTGGAGGTGGAGGAAAAGAGAATAAAATATTTTCGGGTTTGATTTGTTGGTTTTATGTTTTTCTGGGATTTTAATAATTGGGGGCTAGAAGGGCCTAACTAGGGGATTTTCTACTTGGATTTAACTTAACTAATCCATTTCCCTAATGGATCTCTACCCTATCCTAGGATCCTGACCGCCCTCATCCGCTCTCCCGATCCCTTAGCGGGGCCCGGAGAGAGAGTGGGACCTAACTTATTAAAATGAGAGAAACTAAAGGTAGTCTAACCTGGCTAGGGGGAGACCTAGATATCGATCTGGGGTTTGGCATGGTCAGCTTAAACCACTATTTAATTTCTAACCTTATTATTTTTAGATTTTTAATATCTTTTACTTTGTTTTTTGGTCTTTTTGGGTTTTATTATTTTTATTTTGTTTTTAGGTTTATTTATAAAGCCTAAAATCTCCTAAATTAATTTTTCTAATCCTAATGGAAGGGGAGAAGGAGAAGGAATTAATTACTAATCTTATTCAATAATTAACCTAACTGATTTAAAAATTCTCCTAAATAAAATTTCCTAATCCTAATGAAAAGGGAGGAGGAAATGGAACTTAATTATCAATCCTAATGTAATTGTTCTAATTAATCTAACTAATATCTAGGATTCTATTTTTTGGTTCTTTTCTTTCTTTCTTCTTGGGAGTTAAACTAACTTTTGTTTTTGAATTATGCAGTTATAAATTTTATCTAAAAAGATAAGAAATAAAGATGCAACTAAGTTATATGATGCATGGGCATGTTTGACACATAAATTAGGGATAATTGAAAATAAATAAAGACCTAAAAAAATAATAATTTAAATGCTTGGGCAGGTTAATGCATGGGTAAATTGGAACAAAGAGTAACGTGGAAAATTAACCTAAATGTATGGCATGTTAGATGCATGAATGTGTGAAACATATATAAAAAAAGTGACTAGAGAATTAAATTTCAGCGCAAGAGAAGAAAATGGCATGGATCTATGCATGCAAGGATTCGATGAATATAGAGAGCCGGGCTTGATGGGCCAATGAGTTATAAGTGGGTTGACAAGTCAAAGAATAAATTGGTCAGGCTGGTCAGTTGGCAGGTTGGATAGGTGAAGTCATGACCAAGTTCGGGTGCACATTGGGTTGATATTTGGTGTGGCAGGTGGTGTGGCTAGGTGTGAATGGGTGAGCCGTGTGATGAATGGGGTGCAAGGGATTACAGTGCAGGTGGGTTGCTGTGGGCAACGAAGTGGTGCGCAGTGAAGGGAAGGTGGGTGCAGTGCACAGTGTGGCGGTGAAGGTGGGTATAATGCAGGGTGTTAGTGTCACGACCCGGTCCCGAGATTTGATTAGCTCGAACAAACCCCGAGTCGCGAGTGCATACTTACTCCCGTAAATTCCGAATTAACAAAAGCTAAAACGAAACTCACAAGGGATCACAACATAACCTGTCAACTGTATAAAATTTGCGGAAAAGTATACATTGACGAAAACATAATACATAAGTTCAGTTCTATGTTCAAGGAAGTCAACCACCGTATACTTAATACAATACGGGGACTTCTAATTACATACCAAAATGATTTAAAAAATCAATTCTAATTTGTTTCCAAAAGAATCTCATTCGCACTCCGGAATCAAATCCACTCGATTAAACCTCGTGGAGGTATCGGGCGGGCATCATCCGCTGGTGGCGCGGCCTAGGCAGGACCGGCACGGGCATCTGCGCCTGTGATATTCATCAATAGTACCATGAATACGATGGTTCAACAGATACATACATGTCTATGATAATTCTGGCTATCAAATAACCAATTGAAATAATTCAATATATATCACATTTAATTCAATTCCTTACCATTCATAATAATGGATCCAGTAATATCATTCAGTTGATATCTACTAGGACAGTCTTTATTCAATAATTGTTCACGTTCAATTACATGACTTTGGTAATATCAAATGGTGTGGAATAAGTCAGTGTCTTAATCAGAGATCACTAACTTCCACGAGGTTCCGAAACACCTCTCGCATCTGCTGTAGCAGGAATGGTTCATTATTCAATTCAATACATTGTTACCGTTAGTAACTTCCCATTTCATTTCATTTATTCAATTCATATACCGTATAGTTCGTTCAATGGGTTGAGGACTATACTAATGTGGAGATTAACCAATACTAGTCAGACTTCTAAGCCAAGCAAATGAGTGAAACATTCATTTCCCAATACACGTACTATTTTTGATGAATATCATTTGAATCATGTATTCGGAAAATTGAGTTTACACCTATGAAGGCTTAGACACTAACAATTTCAGCCTGTATACATTAGGCTTCAAAACAAACAAATTTAATGCATTTCTGTACAGTGTCGGTTAGCTTGTCGGTCGGCCTGTCGGTCGACCGACAGC
Organism: Litsea cubeba; assembly: GCA_012931725.1. Classification (NCBI taxonomy): domain Eukaryota; kingdom Viridiplantae; phylum Streptophyta; class Magnoliopsida; order Laurales; family Lauraceae; genus Litsea; species Litsea cubeba. The sequence continues at coordinate 82,453,126 of CM022946.1, read as the reverse complement.
TTCAGTCGGGTGACCGACGATGCGTCGGTCAGAATTCCAGAGAGCTGGAATTCACTGAACCAATTCTTCATGTTGTCGGTCCACTTGTCGGTCGACCGACCTCATCATGTCGGCTGACCGACGATGCGTCGGTCAGAATTCCAGAGAGCTGGAATTTCACTCCATCTTCTGACCTGTGCTGTCGGTCAGGTCATCGGTCGACCGACCATGCATCGGACAGAATTCCAGAGAGCTGGAATTCAATGAAAACAGGTTCTATACCTGTCGGTCAGCTCGTCGGTCGACCGACAGACACCTAGAAGCTCAGTTCGAGCTTCAGATTTTCTGAAGCCAAATCTCTGGCTTTTTGGTCCAATTGAGTTCTAACCACTCAAAAACATCACAAATCATAAAACATGTAAGTACTTGCCTCTTGTGAAGATTTGAGGAAGAAAATCCCTTTTTATAGCTTGAGTTTGAGATCAAATCCTCTTCAATCCAAGCTTTGCAACTTCTCAATTGAAAATAGACTTGAAGAAGATGATGATGATGATGAAGAGCTTGAGTTCTCTCCAACACAACTCCAAGAGACTTTGTTTGATGGTGAGGATCGAAGAAAGAAAGAGAGAAATGGGAGAAAACAAGAGGAAGTTGGCTAGGGTTTGGAAAAGAGATTCAATTGAAATCTCTTTAGCTTATATAAGCAATTAAATTGCACTTAGCCCCATATTCTCCATTAATTACAATTCAAGTCAAATGAAGGGTCACTTGACTCAATATTCGTCAAACGAGTTCGAGTCTTTGACGAAAGTGAACGTACTCATCGAGATACGCGCGTTGGCATCAAGAGTTTCCGTATTCGACAAAATATGTATAAAGTCGTATTTACACAAAAGTCCCTCCATACCTAGTTTGAGTTCGAAAACTCATTCAATCCATTTACAATCCATTCCACAAGTTCATTAAGCTCAATTCATTCTCTTAAGGCTAAACCGAGTTAATTTGGTCTTAAGCCCTCTTTAATTCAATTAAACACATTTAACTAGCCATAAGCTCAATTAACAAGAGTTAATCGTGATTAACTCGGGACGGGGTCTTACAGTTGGCAACGCTCAAGGGAGGAGAGATGGAGAGGGAGAAGAAGAAGAAGGAAGGAAGAAAGAAAAAATGAAAAGAAGAAGGCTAGGTGCAAGGAGAGTGCGTGTGTGCAGGTGGGTGCAGCAGGGAGAAGAAAAGATGAGGAAGGAGAAGACGAAGCAGAAGAAGAAAAGAAGAAGGGGAGTGGTGCGGCGGCAAGGAGGGAGACGATGGGTGTGTGCGTGTGGGCAGTGAAGAAGAAGAAGGGAGAGAGAGAAGAGAAAGTAAGAGAAAAGAAAGGAGAGTGCATAGTGCAGGGAAAAGGGAAGAAATAGATGGAGAATAAGAGGAAGAGAAGAAAAGAAAGAAAGGAAAGAGAAGAAGGAGAAGAGGAAGAGCACGGAGTGCAGGCACAGGCACGGGAGGAGAGATGAAGAGGGAGGAAGAAAAGGAGAAGGGAGAAGCGGGGGTGCGTCGCCTGCGTGCCGAGGGAGACAGAGGGGCAGGAGGGGGAGAGATGTACTTGGCGATGAGGGAGGAGGCGGCGCTGTGTGCAGTGAGAAGGGGAAGGAGAAGAAGAGGAAGAGAGGAAAAGAAATAAAGAAAAAAAAGATGGGTGATGATGCAGATGCAATGGGTGCGAGGAGAGGAGGAGGGCCTACCTGGTTTGGGAGTCTGACGATGAGAGGGAGACGCAATCCACGCGGGGAAGATAGAGAGGGTGATGGCGGCAAGCTGGCGCTTCCCTGGGAGATGGATGATGAGGCGTGTGGGATGGTGTCTGGGTGAGAAGGGTCTTGAGATGGAGATGGTCGGAAGAGATGGAGTTCTACGCTGGGAGGAGGGGATCCGGGAGAGAGTATGTATGCGTGCGTCAATGGAGAGAACCCACTCCCCAGAGTAGATCGGTTCTTTTCAAGGGTTGTGATGAGATGAGTCTCTCAAGTGGGCGAGAGTCCTGCGCTGGGAGGAGGGTGAAGGAGGGAGTTGTGGTGAGATGGGTGTCTCAGATGGGTTCTGGGGGGAGTAGAAATAAAGATGAAGGAGTTTGAGATCCAGTGGGAGACCGGGGAGAGAGTTAGAGATTGAGAGGGAGAGAGAGATATCAGGGGGAGGGAGGGAGTTCAGATCTCTTAGACTCTCCTCTCCCATGCAGGTGACAGGCCACGGACGGGCATGGGCTCGGATCTGGTAAAGAGTTTGGGTTGAGTAAGGTTGACCTGGGTTGGGTTGAGTCATGTTGACCTGGGTTGGATTGGTCATGGGTTTAGGTTTGGTTTAGTTTTGAGGGGTTTGGTTCAGGTGGATCGATTTGGGCCCGGTTGAGTTTAAAAGAAACTGGTTCGGGCCCAGAAGGTGGGGTCCGGTGGAGTTTGGCCGGGTTGTCATTTCCGGATCAGGTCTCGTAGATTTTGATCCACTCGTCGGATTTCGTCGCTTTACACATTGGCCGAAAGCTCTCGGCGAGTAAGTCACGACGAACTGATTTTCAGAGCGATCAGAGGTCTAGAAATGGTAGGTGGTTTTTCAGGTGGACACCCTGGAGGTGTGGGACCCGCTATTATGAATTTTGGATCCGCTTGTCAGATCTCGGAGTTCTATATATGGACGGAAAGCCCTCGACGAGCAAATCGCAATGAGCCAATTCCCGAAGCAATCAGAGGTCCAGGAATGATAAGTGATCTTTGACTCGGGACCTAATCAGGACATCGTTAAATAGGGTGGACCGAATTACCCCCTCATAGGGTGCCAAGATGAGGTGCCTACACTCAATTGGTAGGAAGCCCCTTTTTAGTGCCTAGGTAGTCAACTCCGGCTTATGTGGGCTAACCCATGGGATCTTAAGCTTTGAATGATGGCTTAGATCTCATATGTGATCACTTTTGTAGAAAATATCCAAAAATATATCTCTTTGGGTAGAGAATATATCAACGTATCTTCTTTTGGGAGAGAATCTATCAAAATATCTCTCTTTTAGGAAGGTTGCTAGTTTTAAGCATTTGCCTCCTTGCTTTTCTCCATGTTTCCTTCTTTGGGTGGCGGACCCAGACAAGTTCTTCCTGATCGGCACCCAGCTGCCAGACGAGGAGAAAGCCGAACTCTCAAGGTTCCTGATGCAGAACGTCGATGTCTTCGCTTGGAGCCCAAGCGAAATGCCTGGGGTCGACCCCGAGGTCATGTGCCACAAGCTAAATGTGGACCCCAGTCACAAGCCAATAGTGCAAAGGGCCCGAAGGACAGGGCTGCAGCAGACAGACACGGTCGTCGAAGAGGTCGACAAACTGCTGAAGGCAGGAGCCATCCGGGAGGTCCAGTACCCGGTCTGGCTGGCTAATACGGTGGTGGTTAAAAAGAAAACTGGTAAATTGAGGGTGTGCGTGGACTTCACCGACTTGAACAGGGCCTGCCCTAAAGACAGTTTCCCCCTTCCAAAGATTGATCAAATGATCGACGCCACCGCCGGCCATGACCGAATGAGCTTCCTCGACGCCTACAGAGGCTACCACTAGATTCCGCTACACGAGCCTGATGAGGAGAAGACGTCGTTCATAACCCCCCGCGGCACTTACTGCTACAAGGTGATGCCCTTCGGGCTAAAGAACGCGGGGGCAACGTATCAGCGCCTAGTGACAAAGATGTTTCAGGCTCAGCTCGGCCGAACGGTGGAAGTATACATCGACGACATGGTCGTCAAATCAGTACACTCCAGCGACCACCTGGCGGATCTCGGCCAAGTCTTCTACATCCTTCGCGCGTTCAAGCTCAAGCTAAATGCTTCCAAGTACGCCTTCGGCGTGGCCTCTGGAAAGTTCCTCGGCAGCTTGGTAACGCAGAGGGGGATAGAGGCAGGCCAATCCAGACCAGATCACCGCGATCCAGGGCATTCTGAGCCCCTCTACCATGAAAGAAGTCCAGAAGCTCACAGGAATGGCTGCAGCACTCAATCGCTTCATTAGCCGGTCATCAGATAAGTGCAGGCCTTTCTTTCAGCTTCTAAAGAAAAATTTAAAATTCCAGTGGACTCCTGAGTGCGACCAGGCATTGGCCGCGCTCAAAACCTATCTATCGTCACCACCCTTACTCTCCACCCCAACTCGGGGGGAGGTTTTGTATTTATATCTTGCGGTCTCGGATCACGCAGTGAGCTCCGTCCTCATCAGGGAGGACGAGGGAGTTCAAAAACCAATTTATTACACGAGCAAGACCTTGCTCGATGCCGAGACCAGGTACCTTCTATTGGAGAAGCTCGCGTTGGCTCTCGTTAGTGCCTCCCGCAAGCTCTCCCATTACTTTCAGTCCCACTCCATTGTGGTGATCACGGAGCATCCACTCCGTTCTATATTCCAGAAGGCTGACTTTTCAGGGCGAATATCAAAGTGGGCAGTTGAACTGGGGCAGTAAGACATACAGTACCGTCCCCGAACTGCGATCAAAGCCCAGATCCTGGCAGACTTCATCGTCGAATTCGTCTCGCCAAACTCGGCTCTGCCCCAGATCGGCACGGCACTGGGGGGCATAGGGCAGGAGCCAGAAGTGACCGAGGTCGAACAGTCTCCCGCCTCGGCATGGAAGATCTTTGTCGACGGATCGTCCACCTCCAAGAGAGCTGGCGCCGGCATAGTCCTCCAATCGCCAGAGGGTCTGGTCATAGAGCAGGCTTTCACCCTGGACTTCAAAGCAACAAACAATGAGGCAGAGTATGAAGCACTGATAGCAGGGTTGAACAGCGCCCAAATCCTCGGAGCCCAGCACCTGGTGATCTTCAGCGATTCTCAACTGGTAACTAGCCATCTCGCTGGAGACTATCAGGCCAGGGACGACAGGATGGCGGCCTACTTAGCCCTTGCGAAAAAACTACTGTCTCATTTCCAGAAAGCCGAGGTCAGACGGGTATCCCGAGATACCAACACGCACGCTGACGCGCTCGCCAGCCTAGCTTCCGCTGTCGAAGCCGGAAAGAAAAGGACCGTCGAGGTTGGGTCGATATCAAGGTCAAGCTTAGAACTCCATTCATCTCGGCTTGTCCTCTGTGCTGACCTCGGCCCAAGCTGGATGGACCCGATCATTACCTACTTAAAGGACGATCAACTCCCCGAGGACAAGACTGAAGCCCACCGAATCAGACTCAAGGCAGCTCGATTCTGGCTCTCTCCCGAAGGGAAACTCTATAGGAAATCCTTTACAGGTCCATACCTCCAATGCGTCCACCCGAGCAAGGTGGACAACTTCCTGTATGAGATCCACGAAGGAATCTGCGGCAGTCACATAGGAGGTCGATCACTGGCCTACAGGGCTATAAGCCAGGGTTATTGGTGGCCCTACATGCAGAAGGACGCGCAGGTGTACGCCAAGAAATGCGAGAAGTGCCAGAGGTTCTCCCATTCTCTCCATCAGCCAGCGCAAGATCTGAGTCCCCTCTCTAGCCCATGGCCCTTCGCTCAATGGGGCCTGGACATTGTGGGGCCTCTCCACCGAGCTCCAGGGAACAAGAGATGGCTGATAGTCGCCACGGATTACTTCACAAAATGGATAGAAGCTGAGCCGTTGTCCTCCATCACGGACAGGGACTCCAGGAACTTCGTTTGGAAAAATATCCTAACGAGGTTCGGCATCCCCCGGACCCTGATTTCGGACAACGGGACTCAGTTCGACTCCAAATCCTTCAAAGACTTCTGCCAAGAGCACGGCATTAGGAACCATTACTCCACTCCGGCATATCCACAGAGTAATGGCCAGGCCGAAATCTCTAACAAAGTCATCCTGGACAGCCTAAAGAAGCGACTGGACAAGGCAAAGGGAAGATGGGTAGAAGAGCTTCCGAGCGTGCTATGGGCATATAGAACAACTCCAAGGAGGTCCACCTCGGTGACACCTTTCTCTCTGGCCTACGGGATGGAGGCGGTCATTCCTTTAGAAATCGGCCTTCCCACCCTGAGGACAGAGCTGGTCGACCAAGGCCGAAATGAGACGAACCTGGCAATGGAGCTGGAGCTGGCAGACGAGCGCCGAGAAGCAGCAGCCCTGCGACTGACCGACTATCAGCAGCGGCTGGCCAGGGCATACAATCAAAATGTCAGAGAAAGAAGTTTCTCCGTGGGAGAGCTGGTTCTAAAAAAGACCCTGCCAGCTAACAAAGAACCAAACGAAGGGAAGCTGGCCCCGAATTGGCACGGCCCGTTCAGGGTAGTCTCACTGGCAGGAAGATCAGCCTACAAGCTCGAGGACTTAGAGGGCAAGCCACTGCCGAGGCCGTGGAATGCATCCCACCTAAAGAAGTTCTATTTCTAAAGATGTAATGAGTCTCAGAATCAATGAAAGCAACTTTTGCCCTGTCATCAATCTGTCGTCTCTCTTTGACTAACTCCGGCAGCTCTGGGTCTACCGCCCTGGAAAAGGCTTCGAGCTCGGACGCTCAGTCGTTTCCTAAAGCCCTAGGTCTACCGCCCTGGAAAAGCCTTCGAGTTCAAACACTCAGTCGTTTCCTAAAGCCCCGGGTCTACCGCCCTGGAAAAGGCTTCGAGTTCATACACTCAGTCGTTTCCTAAAGCTCCGGGTCTACCGCCCTGGAAAAGGCTTCGAGTTCATACACTCAGTCGTTTCCTAAAGCTCCGGGTCTACCGCCCTGGAAAAGGCTTCGAGTTCATACACTCAGTCGTTTCCTAAAGCTCCGGGTCTACCGCCCTAGAAAAGGCTTCGAGTTCATACACTCAGTCGTTTCCTAAAGCCCTGGGTCTACCGCCCTGGAAAAGGCTTCGAGTTCGAACACTCAGTCGTTTCCTAAAGTTCCGGGTTCATACACCCCTCGAAGACCGTTGCCGAACTCATGCTGACACAGCCGAGACCAGCGGAATTCTGGATCCACTTCGGCGCAAGGCAGTTCGTCTCGGCCAATGCTAGCCATTTCGGCCAAGGTCAGTTTTTAAGAAAGAAAGAGCAGTGCAAGCACTGAAGTGCAAAAAAGCAGCACAGAAATACAAAACAGTGCGAAGAAAGTAAAAAAGAGTACAAAGACACTGTACGCAGATTGAATGATCACAAAACTCTTCCTTTTTATTCATTGTAATTACTTCATTACAAGGGTTACAGAAAAGAAAACTAAGTACAGAAAGGAGGCTCGCAGTCCTCTGAAAGTAGAAAAAGGAACAAAGGCTGGGAGGCTCTGATCTTCACCGACTCTTCAGGCTGCAGGCTCGAAGACTCCGGTCCGCTGCTTAGAGGTTCTGAGGGATCCTGAATTTCACTGAGCTCTACAATATGCTTTGGTTGGTCAGACCAAAGCGTTGCAGAGCCCCTCCAGTTCGGAGGCCCTGGACTTCGCTGAGCTCTTCAACACCCTCCGGTCGGTGAGACCAACCGAAGTCTGAAGAGCCCCTCGGTCCAGCGGGGCCTCAATCCCACCCTCAGCTCCGCGGTCCTGATATACCGCAGGGGGCTCGCAGGGGGCCCGATGCCACCCAGGACCCTGCAGGACCGCCAGACGCAGAGGGCGCCACCATCCCACAGTTGCAGAAGACTCCCCTGCAACCGGACCAGGGACGGTTGGCCATGGACCCGCGTTCAGAGAGCGCGTGGTCCACGGGGAACTCCTTCAGAGAGCGCGCAGACCACGACGGGCCTCCCCCCTCGGAGAGAGCCGTCCTCAGGCGCAGGGGTTCCCCCCGGATCGAACATTTCCAAAGGTCTGCTGAACATGGCTCCTACGTCTATGTGAATTAAGCTATCCTAATTTCTTTCATTTTCCTCTCCCATGGCGAGCCTACCACCTCTACTTATAGGAAGAAGAAGGGCCCGGTCTTCAAAGGAAGTTATGGGGCGAAGTCTCCCACGCGTTACGCTGAATGCACGTCTTCCTGTTTAATGACCAGCGATCCCGATGGCGCCACGTGGAGACGTTCGCCCGTTTCCCTCATCGGCCCCATCGCCATGTTTATTGCTATTTATGGTCTCCGGAATACGGAGAAACGGCGCAGATAGCTATGAAGACCGTTCGACTCTCTCTAGGGTCACGCATCACATTAAAGGCACTCAATACCATCCAATACCACACCCAGAAACGAAAGAGAGAAAAATGCAGAGAAAAACGCACAAGTAAAGAAGCCCCGTTTTTCATTAAAAGTAAAAAGTACTACAGGCCCAAAAGCTATTTACAAGAAAAGAAAGGTGAGGCTACTGCGGCTTCGGCGACTCCACCAAGTCGATCACTGTCTCAGCTGGTCCAGCGGTACCAGCCGCGACAGCAGGAGCGGTGCCCGATGCCTCGCTGACAGCGGGGGCAACGACCGATGCCTCGCTGACGGATGGGGCAGGAGAAGTTCCCTCCAGGGGCTCAATTGGGGCATTACTGGCAGGCGCGTCAGCAACTGGAGCGGCATCCGGAGCGGGAACGACTGCAGGGGCCTCGACTGGGGCGCTTTCGGCCAAAGGAGTGGGGCTCGGCTCAGGAACCGGGTCAGAGTACTTCGGCAGGTCCCGATAGACAGGGTGGTCTTCAGGAACCCCCGCACGCCTCAGTGCGGCCAAGCATCCTTCCTCGAACAGAATGGAGGTGATCTCCTCCACCTGCTTCTCGTACTGCTCTGTGGCATGGTCCACCCCATTCTGGAAAGTGGATTGGGCCTCGGACAGTAGAGAGGCCTTCTCCTTTTCCAGCTCGGCGTTCGCCGCCTTCAACTTCTCTATTTCAGCGCGCCCGGCCAGCACTTCCCCGCGCAACCTCGTCCCCTCGGCCGCCGATTCAGACCTTGACCTGGCCAGTTCCGACTCCAGCTCAGCGGTCCTCTTGTTCTTCTCCCAGACCTCGCCTTTCAGCTGATTAGCTTTCGACGTGAGTTCGGCAACATCAGCCAGAGCCGACGCCAACCGAGCGGTCTCTTCAGCGCTAGCCTTCTTCAGCCCTTCCATTCCCTTCTTCAGCTCTTCTAGCTCCTTCCTCAGCCTTTCCCTCTCAGACTCCAGCTGAGTGATCCTCGCGGCATTCCTGTCACTCCTCCCCACCATGGCCAGGAGCCTTTGCACGTTCTGCAAAGGGAAAAAGTAAATGAAACAGGAGCAGTCGAGCTAAACCACTTGAAGAAGAGCGCTGAAAACACTTACCAGGAGATTAGCCTGGATCGCCGAGATCATCAGGCTTTCGTTATCAAACCTCTCGTGCGTTTCCATGTCTCGTGGCGGAGCGCAGGCTTTGGCGAGAGCTCCGATGACGTCGGCGTTCCCCATCAGCCGGTCCTCAACGTTCAAAGGCTTACCGGGTTGCGTCTCCATCCTCGGTCTCCATGCCGCTGGGGCAGTTCGAGGTCCGGAAGCAGATCCGGACCCTTGCCCTACCGAGATGGTGAGCTCGCGGGCTGCCCCACTAGTCGACCTGCTGGCCGGCGCATTCTTCTCAGCTGGAGCCTTGACTCCGGGGGCCCGCGCAGGAGTTTTACCCTTCGGAGGCTGTTCAGCCCCCGGGTCCTTCTCCCTCGCCTTGGACTTCTTCCTGGGCGGGGACCCCTCCCTCGGGCGATCCGGCGAGCGTTGTCGCACTCCCTCGCTCGGAGCAGGGGCAGGAGCAGAAGTGGCACCAGCACCCTCCGAGCCCGAAGCTGCGCGGGTACTGGCAGATGATGGTGTCGCAGAAGAGGTAGACCTTTGCCTAAACTTGGCCGCCAGATCCTTGACAACGGGCGCCCTTGAGCTTCCCTCCATACCCTCTTCCCGATCGGACGAATAAGCGTCCACTATTTGCGTCAGGTTCAGTAACTCCGAACTAGAGGTGGACGCCTCGGCGCCAGACGCAGCTCGGCTCGCAGCAGGATCGGTCAAAGGAATCCCGGCGGGCACGGCAACGGAGACAGCAGGATAATCAGGGTGCGCCTCGTCTACCTCGGCTACTCCGGTTCTCCTATAGTGGCCACGGTACCTCGGCGTATACCCGAGAAGCTTCCAAGCCGACCTGGTCTCGTGCCCCTTGTATCTCTCGACGTTGTTGATGTCGTCGACGTTCTTCCTCCAGCCTTCACTCGCAGCTCGGCGTCGCCTCGCGCCTGCCTCTGCACAACAGACAATAAGAATGTCAGCTCGGCATCATCCAAATCAAGCGAAGCAAGTAGGAGAAAAGAGGCGGTGTTTACTTGGGACAGTCCCGGGGCGACGAGGGACCATCAGCCTCCTGCTCTCGCCAGCGCCGAACTCCCAGTCCCCCGACACACAGAAGAAAGTTTCCTCGGCATTCTTACTCGAATCCTCCAAGGCCAGGACGAAGCCTCTTCGCTGCGGCTTCACCCGGAGATAGTATTTTCCTTCCCCAGCCTTGCAGATATCATAGGTATCCTCGATGTCATGGACACCCAGGTTGGTCCCCAAAATCTCATTCAGCTTCGCCGTGCCCATGATGACCTTATAACCGCTGGGCATCAGCTGGCATGGGGTAATAGACCAGGCACTAAGGCAGGCCCTAAGCAAGGGGTGCAGAGGAAATCTGACCCCGCCCTCGATCACGGAGATCAGAGGGAACGACATCCAGCCGCAGGACCAGCGAAGCGTGGCATAATCGACGGAGTCCGCCGGCTTGAGGAGGACTCCCTCCGAAATACTGAAAGCGGCCCTAAACCTGGCTATGCCCTCATCGGTATCTAGTTCAAACCTAGGGGTGCCCATGTCTAAAAAGGATGACAGCGAAGTTAAACCCTAGAAGTCGCGAAACCCCAAGAAAAACCAGACAGAGGCGCGAAGCAACTTACAGAGACGAAGGGGCGATTCAAGAACAGATCCGGGCGCGTCCTACGGTCGTCCTCGCTAGAGAAATCTCGAACGAGCAGAACAGAAATCGAAGGCGGAGGCAAAAGGAATCAGAAACAAGAAAGCAAGAAGACGACCCTATTTATGGAAGGGGAACCCTCGATTGAATACCACTTTCGAATTCGAAAAGGCGGACTTCGCAGCCCGTGCCCATCCCATCAATGAGACAACGCAATCAGTGAAGAGGCCACGCGTGTAGCCGTCGACTCGCTTCCCAGGACGGACAGGGCGGAGCATTTATTGCTTCAGAAAAGTTGAAACGACACCAGGCAATGATCGCCGTATCCCCAGACAGATTTTCTTGCTTTCGACCACTAAAGGCTAGGACGCTTAAGAGGTCAAAAGCTAGGGGGCAATTGTGTGGGGAGATTTCCAGAACTCCAGGATTACGCTAATCATAGCCGTCAGATGAGACTAAGCTTTCTCACGTGCCATCCGCGTGCCACCCACGTGGCACCAGATTCACCCCGGCTACCAGGATAGGGCCTCCGGCCGAAGTCAAGCGGGTCCGGACCGCTGGCGCCGAGCTCGGCTACCCCATGTGCCCACCTCGGCTGAAAGCTCTACCTCGGCCGAAGGAGCCGGGATGAAAGCCGAAGCAGGAAAGAGCCTCCACTCACGCCCCTCATCCCCCACGTCATCAGGCACGTGGAGGAATAGGGGCGCAAGCTAGTGAGACAGATGCAACATCCAGCCGTCCACAATCTTCTCCAAATCGCTGACAGGGCGGCATCCAGCGGCTGAAGCCAAATCAGGGCAAGGCCCGAGGGCGGATCCGATGGTACCCCTACCGTCAAAGGCGTCCAACACGATCTGGCCCAACATGACGCACATGTAATGCGATGTGGGCTGATCCGACTAGCATTAAATGCAAAGTGGGCTGGAATGGACCGCATTTATTACTTTGTGGGCTGATTACGACTTCCCCATCGAATCATGGACCCACACCAAGATATCATCCAAAGATACGACCCAAGCCTCTATAAATAGAGCTTCATACCACATGCAAGGTACGCACAATTGAACCCACAGAGCCGTTACTCTGCCTCTCTTCTTCCTCTCCTTCCATTGTTCCAGTTCACTCACTGACTTTGGCATCGGAGAGCCTTGCGCCGCCCAGGCCAGGGTCCTCTGACCGTTTGCTCTTCTCTTTCAGGCTTTCGGACGGTGCCCAATCTTCATCACCTTGGATAAGTCCTCTAAGGCTCCCCAGTTATTGTGGGTCATTATTTTCTGCACCTACACGACTCATCTGGCTTTTGATGCAAAAGTCTATGTACCCTCCGCCATCTCCTTATGTACAAGGGGAGTAGGTATAGACTCTTCCAAAACAGGCGCTTCCTCTGCACACTCCAATATGACAGGAGCCGGGGAAGGTGTTTCTACTCTAATTGTCCCCTCCACTTCCATCTGTACAATGTGAGGAGGTGAAGGAGGAAGGACTTATTTATTTACAATGACCTCTGATTCAGACTGTACGTTGGCTAGGAGATCAGACTCATTAGATCCAGCTTCGTTCTGTACAGGAGCTGTAGTAGAAGAAGGAATACAAAAAGGAGCAGAGGAAGGGATGAAAGACAAAACTTCAGTCGCAGCTGCATTATTTTCTTGCTGCAACTCCCCTTGTGCATCAGCAGAAGGTTGTTAAGCCTCTAAGACACCCCTATCGCCAACAAAATCAGTTTTCCTCATGCAAGCTGGAGACGATTCCGCCACTGCTCTATCCTCATCTCCAGATGTATAATCATCTACCAAGGTGACAACATCTACAACTGGAGATGAAGGAAATGTAATAGGGGAAGGTGGGACAGCCTAAAAGCCCGAAGGCTTATCTCTAGCAGTCCCTCTTTGTGAAGCACCCCTTTTGCTCTCCTTAGGAGCTGGGCTGATAACTGTAGGCACTCGGGAAGCTAGGGCTTTTCTTTTCCTCATTTTGCCCTTACCCGCGGAAGTGGCGGTGTCCCTATCAATTGCCTCAAGAGACTTGACAGTACCTGAGATCGGAGGTTGTGATCGGTTGGGCCTCTTCTTTCCAGCCATGGTAGAATGGTTCTCGATTCCGTATTTATAACAATTGTAAGGTGCACAATAGAAGCGCTGTGGACATATGCGTCCAAATGATCACGGTCGATAGTACCATCGGCGTTTGACTCCGGAATAACTCCCCCCTCCACA